>UESW01001616.1:0-67976 GCA_900491605.1 Calamus simplicifolius | reverse complement strand
AGGATCTAATGAACTTCGAAATGCATCTATCACTCGTCCACC
The DNA here is from genome assembly GCA_900491605.1 of Calamus simplicifolius. Taxonomy (NCBI): domain Eukaryota; kingdom Viridiplantae; phylum Streptophyta; class Magnoliopsida; order Arecales; family Arecaceae; genus Calamus; species Calamus simplicifolius. The sequence continues at coordinate 67,934 of UESW01001616.1, read as the reverse complement.
TGTACTAAATGCTGATTCTGAAGCTACAGTAGATACTGGAATTGCCAAAATATCTCTTGCAATCCGAGATAAGATAGGATATTTTGGACCATTAGATTTTCACCAGCCTAAAATATTAAAAGCATCACCTTCAACCCATGGCCAAATAGATTCCTCCATATATATATCCAAATCTGTTCTAATTTGTTGTTGTTATGCATTCTTCTTCATAAATTGTGCAAACTTTTTTTTTCTTCCTTCCATCTCATTAAACTCATCAGAAATATATCCACTATCTCTCGATGAACCAATATCATGAGTAATTGGAATAGAAAATGAAGGAAATTTTTTTCATACTCACTATAAAGGTTTCAATAACATTTTGAACATCATGACCTCTTTTTCTCTATTTAAAGAGTAAATCTGTGAGTAATAAAATTCTACCATCTTCATTTTGTAACGAGGATCTAAGAATGAACCCACTGCTAGCATGAGATTAGATTGTTGCCAATATTTGTCAAACTTCTCCTTCATTGATAATGTCATAAAGAGAAAAAGTTGATCCTTAGGATTTGTGCACCATTCAATAATTTGCAATTGAATTTTACAAAATTCTTGAAAAAAGAGATTTGCAGTTGGATATATTGTGCCTGAAAGGAGCTCGGTGATGCTATAGAAGTTTTTCAAAGCTTGACAAAATGTTTTTACCTCTATCCAATTATCATTTGTTGGGCACATATCATATTTGTATGGATCAAGACACTGCAATCTTTTAAAAGCCTCTTTATAATAACAAGCATCCTTTAGCATCATGTACGTAGAGTTCCACCGTGTTGGGACATCAATTGACAAACCTCTACGTGTATCCAAATTACATTCTTTAGCCCTCTTTTCAAACTCCTCTAACTGTAGGGAGAGCTTCGAAATCTTCACCATTTCTCTGATATTTTAATTGCCATATTAATTTTTTTTAGTCCATCCTGCACAACTAAATTAATAATATGTGCACATCTCACATGAAAGAACTGTCCATTACATACAAGTGCTCCTTGAAGCCTATCCACGATTTCTCTGACGCATACATCATTGGCACGATCATTATCCAATGTTAATACAAATAACGTACGATCAATGTTCCAATCAATCATATTTTTGATAAATGTATTACACAAATTGACTCCAGTATGTCTTCCTCTCATATGCATAAAATAAATTATTTTCTTTTTCAAATTTCAATCATCATCAATGAAATGTGCTGTCACACATAAATAAGACTTGTTTTGTCTAGAAGTCCATAAATCCATAGTTGCACTTATCTGACATGAAAGTAGACCAAACATATCATAAACTTTTTTCTTTTCCTCTAAATATGTTTCCATAATCCCTTTTCTAAGGGTTATGCGACTCTTTAATTCAAAAGATGGTCTTAAAGACTTAATAAAATCAATAAATCCTTCATGCTCAACCATTGCAAATGGGTATTCATGCATAAACAAACATCCGTATAAGCTTCTTACGACTAACATCTCCATCATATGTATAGGTACTCAAAGAACAAGTGCCATCCTCTTTTTGCAATGATGTTTGTAACATTAGTTGGCCTTTGACATTAGTATTCTTCAAAAATGAATGGCACTTATCAAGATGATTTTTTAAATGTGTTGTCCCCAACCTACTAGCTCCATTAAATATTCTTTTGCAGTGATTACATCTTGCTTCTTTTGTTTTAAAAATTTTTCCATCAACTTCCTTTTCTAATTCATACTTTGTAAAATCATCCCAAATTTTAGATGTTAGCTTTTTCTTTTGTCTTTTCCTCTCTGTTTGATTTGTAGGCTCAACTGATTTGCTATTTGCATCTTCAATAGTTCCACTAGAAGACATGATATATAACAACTGCATTCAAAATATAAAAAATAAAATATATAATAAGAAAATCCATGATCACACCAAGGAAATTAACCTCTAAAAGAATCAACAATAAAAAGGCAAATGTTATGATAAAATACATTGTAACACTAAAAATAAAAATAAAAATAAAACACAAAGGCTATGATGTCGAAAATATAGCAATGCAAGAGTCACATTCAAGCCAAGGTATATGATACATTTATCGTTGTCTAATGCAACCTTAGTTTGGGCTTAGCAGTGGAATTGGATGAACTCAACAAGGTACATGATATATAACAACTTGATCTCATCCGAGCCAATTGACCTCTTCATAACACTAAACCCAACCATTGTTTGAACTCAACAAATTGTCCAAGTAGGCCACTGGCCAGATGGTCCAACCTAATCTCTTGCATATTCCAGCACGGTAGTTTGCCCAAGGCTTCGGCATTTTTTTATTGGTTCTTTGAATATTTTGAATACGGATATAAGGTCCAGCAAGTTTCTCTTCATGTAGTGTTGAGCCTGAGTCTTCTCATCTTCAGACAGGCCCAAAATCAATGTCTTCGTTCTTAGATATGAAACCCATTGATATACATCTCTATCATTGTTTCTAAAATAAAAATCAAAAAAATAAAATGCATAGCCATTTTGTAATTTTATTCTTTCTTGTAAGTTTGGGAGGACTTTAAACACTTGCATGCACTTATGCACACAGCCATACATGTATGCATACACGCTAATATTTGATATATATGCACAATCTTATTTCAGATGATCATATGGATGTTTGTTATTATATAATCACAAAAAATATTATAAGTTATTTTTCTTCAAAGTGTTTGACAAATAATTCTAATCCGTTGGCATGCTAAGAAAACATAATTTTTTGAATCGGATGCCCAGCTGTTCTTGGTGAAGCCATAAATTGCATGCAAAGCCAATCAAATTATGCATGGCAGCCAGAATTGCTGCTGAGCACCTAAGGTTCGGCCCATTTCTCTCTCTCCAGTTCTCCATGTTGCAGTGTTGCTCCCCTATTTCAGGTGAAATAGGGGAACAATCGAGCCGGCGGCGAGGCCGGCCCGACCGCCGTCAACCGGCCAAGAGCCGGCCGCCGCGGCCGAACTCCCCCCCCACTCTCTCTCTCTTCTCTCTCTCTCTCTCTCTCCTTGCAGCGGCCTGTTACAGTGCCGGCGGCACGGCTGGCCACCATGGCCGGCCGGACCTCCACCGGACGCACACCCGGCGCCAGTGGAGGTCACAACCGCCGTTCAGGCCCGACGAGGCGGCGAGCACGCCGTCGGGCCCGAACCAAGATCAAGACCGACGAGCACGGTGGAAGAAAAGGAAGCTTGCTGCTTACTTGATGACGACCGACAGACCGAGCCGAACTGCCGAAGTCCAGGGAGGAACAGATCAGATCGGTTGCTCTCCGCGATGGATCGCTCCTCCTCGACCACCGTGGCTGTGGCACCATCTCCTTCGCTGCCTCCGCGACGGTCCGATGCTCCTCCTCACTGCCAGGAAGTCTGGACGTGGGAAGGGAGCGGGCTGTGCGCCTATGCCAAAAAAAAATGAAGGAAGTCTGGATCGCTCCTCCTCGACCATCATGGCTGTGGCACCGTCTCCTTCGCTGCCTCTGTGATGGTTCGATGGATTGCTCCTCCTTGCTTCCAAGAAGTCTGGACGTGGGAAGAGAGTCTAGAAGTGGATTGTGGGAAGGGAGCGGGCTGTGCGCTTGTGCCAAAAAAAAATCGAATGAAAGAAGAAACGGAACGAGAGCGGTGCCAAAAAAAAACCGAACGAAAGAAGAAACAGGACGGGAGCGGCTTCCCTTCTGCTAACCATACGTGACGTGTCGATCACCCGGCGTTTTGATTTTAATTTTTTACTTAAAAAATAGCTATCGCTCGGTGCCCGGTGGATTTTGTAACTTTTGTATTTGTTTGGAAATATTAATCGAATATTTATAATAAAACGGATATCCGTATCTGTATTTAAAAATATATATAAATTTATATTATATTTGTATCCGATTAATTTTTAAATTAAATATCCGAATTTATATCCGATTAAACTATAGAATAAATATCTGAATTTGATATGATTCGAATACGAATACGAATACATCGGAGTTTATCTGATCCATTTTCAGCCCTAAGAATATCCCTTTTATTCCCAAAAGCTATAACTATAAAGGATAGCTAAGAATAAAATTAATTAGAAAGATAATTCATGATTAATTATGTGTTATTCTTTTAATTTATTTTTTAAAATATAAAAATAGCTGATTATCATAGTAAAAAAAATTATATGTTTGTAATTTATTAATCAAAGAATCGAACGACAAACAAGAACTGCACTTAAGCTGAAAATGAATTGCAGTTTATATAGCTCAGGTGACATTAATACTTAAATATTAAAATTTTTAAATAATTAATTAATGATTACGGAACTGTTCCATGTAGCCCTCAGCTCATGTTCAAGTTTAAGTTTTGAACAGTGCTTCCTCAAAAACTAAAACTTTAGTAATTATAATATTGATGGATATGCTTTTATTTTAAAAAAAATCTAAATCTTTTATATTTATCTTTTTATCTATAAATATTTTATTTTTAATTATTTTTTAGTTAATTCTAGCCTTAAGTTATAATAAAAGATTATATAAAAAATATGCTCGGTTTACCGGTGTACGTGAGGCACTAAAGATGGTTTGCGTTCATTTTTGGATGTTCGATTGTATGCTTGAATGTTAATAGAGATATAATTTAGCGATCATAACTTGCAGCCAATGATATTTTTTAAAAAAAAGTTTAAAAACTTTGATATCGACATTATTATCATTTTATTGTTTTAATTGGCGCGTTATATCTTGTTAATTGGATTTCAGATAGTTTTAGGGAGATGATAATGACCAGCATTCCAGTAAAGAAAAATATATAAATAAAGTAGCAGGGGGTTTCACGTGCATCGTACGTGCCAAGGTGCTAACTCCGTGCGACGGCGCCAAGGGGACGGCCGATGCTCCCCCGGTGGCCAGAGCCGGCCTTCTCCCCAAACGCGACCTAGGGTTTATCTAGGGTTTTACAGAAAGAAACGAAACCCCTCCTCCCAGCCATGAGACGAGCTTTCACTTGCCTCGTCCCTGCCCTCACCAAGCCCCAACCCAGTTCCCGAAATCTCCCCAAACTTCTCTCTCCTTGCTTGCGTCCTTCGAATCCTTCTCCCGTTTCCACCCTCTTCCCCAAAACCCATCCCCCACTCCTGTCTCCGAAATGCCCCTCCCGTTTCCTCCAAACCCTTTCCCAGAGCGACACTCCTCCTTCCCTCTCCTCCCGGCAGCGCAAGCTCAAGGAAAAATCCGACCTTGAGGAGGCCTTCGAGTCCGCCGCCACCACCGACGACATCCTCGCCGCCTTCCATGCTTTGGAATCCGCCCTCGACGAGAGCGACAAGAGGCTCGGCCTCGCCTGCCTCAAGGTCGGCCAGCATCTCGACTCCATCGGCTCCGAGGACCACGAGAAAGTCTTTGGCTTTGGCCTCAGGGCTCTCCAGATCCTCGACACAGATGGCGAAGGCTCCATCTCCGTCGCCATGGCGCTCCACTTGGTCGCCTCGGCCAGCTACAATCTCAAGAGGTTCAATGATTGCTTGGGGTTCTTGAATCGAGCCAATCGGATTCTTGGCCATTTGGAAAGAGATGGTTCGAGCGAATTCGATATCAGGCCGGTGAGCCATGCAGTCCAGCTGCTGCTTGCCAACGCAAAAACGGCGATGGGTAGGAGAGAGGAGGCTCTGCTCAATCTTAGAAGGTGTTTGGAGCTTAAAGAATCGATCTTGGAGCCAAATAGTAAGGAAATGGGCGTCGCCTGTCGGGATTTGGCAGAGGCTTATGCTGCGGTTTTGAACTTTAACGAAGCTTTGCCACTGTGCTTGAAGGCATTGGAGATTCATAAGGCTCAGTTGGGGCAGAATTCGGTGGAGGTGGCTCATGATCGGAGGCTTCTTGGGGTTATCTATACGGGGTTGGAGGAGCATGAGAAGGCCTTGGAGCAGAACCAACTCTCCCAGAAGATTCTGAAGAACTGGGGCATGGGTTCTGACTTGCTCAATGCTGAGCTGGATGCTGCCAATATACAGATTGCTTTGGGCAGTACGATGAAGCCGTCAACACTCTGAAAGGGGTAATTCAGCAGACTGACAAGGAGAGTGAGACTCGGGCATTGGTGTTTATCTCGATGGCGAAAGCATTGTGTAACCAGGAGAAGTCTGCTGATGCAAAGCGGTGTTTGGAGATCTCTTGCGGTATTCTTGAGAAGAAGGAACTGGTCTCTCCTGATAAGGTTGCTGAGGCATATGTGGAGATATCGACGTTATATGAGACTATGAATGAGTTTGAGACTGCTATTTCTTTGTTGAAGAGAAGTCTTGCAATGATTGAGAGGATTCCGCAAGAGCAGCATGTGGAGGGGAATGTCTCGGCGAAGATTGGCTGGTTGCTTCTCTTGACTGGTAAAGTAGAGCAGGCTATTCCATACATGGAAAGTGCTGCTGAGAGGATGAAGGAGAGTTTTGGGCCAAAGCACTATGGGGTGGGATATGTCTATAACAACTTGGGGGCAGCGTACATGGAGATGGAGCGGCCGCAGTCAGCTGCACAGATGTTTGCACTTGCGAGGGACATCATGGAAGTTTCACTGGGGCCACACCATGCAGATACCATTGAGACATGTCAGAGCCTTGCGAATGCATACAATGCAATGGGAAGGTATGACTTGTTCATCATTTTTTCTCAAGCTTTATTTTATTTTATATTTTAGTTTCAACGGGCTTCCAATTCTGATGCTTCATTTTGATTGCTGTAGGCTGGCATGATAATATGATCTGACAATTGATTGTTTTGGATGTGAAATTGATTTGATGCAATGTGAGATGACTCTGTAGGCAACTATTAGATGATGGTGGATCGTTTATCAAGTTGGGATCTAGAGGTAGTTTAGGTTCACCATTTATTGCATCGTCATGCCATAATTGCATCAAATTTACAGCTGACCTTGTTGTAGTCTTTACCATTGTGATAGAGCACCGAACGTTAATTTGTGGTCATTGCATTATCTTGTGGTTAAGAAAAGCTACCCTGTTGTCACTAGATTAGGTATTTGGCTGCTTAGTTGTACTTGCTACTGGGTTTTACTATGACAGTATGATGAAATGTGGAGTCCTTATAACAATAATTTACTCTAAGCTTGTCTCATCAGATAAAATTAGCATCAAAACGCAGCCCTGAATGATAAGTTATGAAAGTTTGGGAGCTTTGTCAAAAATTTTGTTGCTGAAGCCATTTTCTCAGAACAAGGCCAGGAACTTTGTTTCTTGACACCTATTGTTACTCAGCTCTTTTGTGTTGTATTAATTTTTTTGGGTATTATTTTGTGATTGATCTTCTCCAGCAGTTTGATTTGATGTTGTATCTACTGGGTGAGTTTCATGATGCTCTGACAAAGTATGGTGGATGCCTGTTATGTGGCTAAACATTCTATGGACTTTTATGAATGTGAGGGCAGTGCAGAAGTGATATTCCTTCCTCTTCCACTTTTAACATATGGAACTTCTAATTTGACTTATTTATGAAGTCTCCCCAATTTGTTTATTTTTATGTCTTATGTTAGACATCACTTTTTTGGGTATGCTGAAATTTACACGTCATAGTATCAAGGATTTCACGTATTCAGGGATGCTGAAATTGCTAGTTCTGCATAAATTTGATGTTGTCGAAGACATGATGCATCCTTGAAACTCTACTATCTCTCCCTTTCCTCTTGTTCTGGAGTTTTAGGTTCTCATTTAAGGGCATTTTATAAATTGGTTTTCTTGAGAAAATTGTGAAATCAAATAATCAATTTATTGCAAGAAACCAAAGGATTGAAGTCTAAATCTCTAACTAAATTAAAAAAGGTTTCAGCTCTTTCATTACCGTGACCTGCCTTCTTATCTGTATCTTTCTATTCTTTCATCAGCATCTTGCATGGGAATGGTTTATGATATTTCTGCCAATTCTTGTATAAAATCACATGGTATCAAGTTCGCAATAGAAATCATACTGCTGTGACAAACATTTAGATATGCAATGATACACAACTTTAGAATCTTGTGAATTACTTTATACATCTTTTGCTACTGAGGCAAATCATGTTATAAGTAACATCTTGTGCCATGAATTGCAGCTATGCCCTTGCTTTGGAATTCCAACAGCATGTTGTTGATGCATGGGGGAGCCATGGTCCAAGTGCCAAAGATGGGCTTCGAGAAGCTACTCGGCTTCTCGAGCAGATAAAGAAAAAGGCTTTTGAATCTCTGGCTAATGCAGTTTCTCAGGAAACTCTGCCTCTGTCTCATGGCAGTGATGCCGTTCCCTCCAAACTTGAGCAACATTGATGAAAAGGTCAGTTTATATGTTTGGAGGCCTTGCTGTTGCTGATTTGATGCTGGTACTTCCTGTGTTCACACATGAATATATAAGTTGTCATCTTCCATTTGAATTGTTAGCTTTTATATCCAGAGTACCAGCAATTTTATGGTGTGAATCATAGAGTTAAAGTAGGATGGATTAAATGGAGGAGTGCTTCAGGAGTATTGTATGATCGATACATCCCATTAAAATTAAAAAAAAATTTATAAAATCGCTATTAGGCCAGCTATGCTATATGGAACAGAGTGTTGGGCAATACTGAAATAATATGTGAATAAATTAAGTGTAATAGAAATGCGCATACTAAGATGGATATGTGGTAAAACTTAAAAGATATAACTAGAAATAAACATAGACAAGAAATGATAGTAGTAGTTTCAATTAAAGATAAAATAAGAGAAAATGGATTACGGTGGTTTAGACATATATAATAAAAACCTTTAGATGCTCTAGTTAAAAAGAGTGATCTTTTAATAGTCCATAATAGAGGTAAAGATACATCTAAACTAATATGGACAAAAATAATTAAGAGAGATATAACTATTTGTAATTTGAGCATTGACTTAGTTCTAAATAGAGCAGAGGGGAGAAAGCAAATTCATGTAGCCGATCTCATGTAGTTGAGAAAGGCTTAGATGACTTGAGTTGAGTTGAGTACCAGCAATTTTATGGTAGCTCACCCTATAATACTGTTGGTCTGTTTCATCCATCCCCAAATCCTGAGAGAAAAGTACTCCATTTTTATAGCTCTTATGGTGGAATTGATACCTGATGCTGCCAACCAGAGCTTATCTAGAAGTTTTGGAGATTAGTTCACGTGTTAATTATGCTGGAAAACTTTATCGCCACCTCTCTCTCTCTCTCTGATGGAGCAAAATTTCATGCATGCTTAACCAGCAAGTTGTAGGATTCTCTTTGCTGGGATTCATATAAAGAAGCTGGAATTGAAACTTTCATTGCTAGTCTAACTGACTCAAGCTGTAATGGTGTGTATTACTAGTCCACAGTACATCTGATTGCTAAAAGCTCATTTTCCTTTTGATCTGTTCTTGAGCATCACAGCAGTTGCAGTCCTTGAGCACGACACTGCCTGGGAAATTACACCTTCTCTGAGGTGGAAGAAGCGGACATGGGACATCAATGTTTGAACACAGCAAAACTGGAAAGCGTTGTGTTTCTTCACGTTCTTCTTTGTCTAATCCAAGAGAAAGTAGGGAACTTTCCGACTATCGGATTTGTTTGCATTACCGTCCAGCAGATGTGTAATGGTCTTCGTGGCTAGTTTGATTCTAGGAGTCGTCCAGCTTGTCAACACCACCACCTAATTCATGCTGTTGCCAGACAGGTAAGACCAGTTCGCTGCATTGTTTGTCCAACCAAGCAACCTCCCCACTTGTTTATTTATTTGCAGGTCACCATCATGAACCCCACGCTTTCTAATTTTTACAATATCCTAGTTTATAATGAGATTTTGGAGCACTTGGCAGTGCCATCCATTGAGAAGCTTTTTTTTTTTTTTTTTTTGTACAAGTTTATCTTCAAGAACCTCCTTGTGATGTATGTAAGAACAATTCTTCAAGAGTTTGTGAAATGAATTTGATCTGCTGCTAGAAAACATAGCCCACCGCTGCTCTGGAGATGTTTGTTTTTTCTAGATTGCTAGTGTTGACGCCAAGTCACTTTTTGCAAACGTCGGGAAAACGGAGATCCTTCTCGTTGAATTCCTGCAAGAAAAGTTTTCGGAGATCGGATGCTCCGGTGGGGACCCTCCGACGCTCAAATCAGTAACTCGGAAACAGACAAAAGTTAGCTTTACAGAAAAAAGCTTATGGGTTTGAGTTCCGGATCCTTCCCTCTTCGTAAATGCGGGCTTTTATACATGTTCCAAGATCTCTCCTTTTTCATGCTTTCCGAAGGTTACCGATTTCGTAATATCTTCATCCGATAACAGATAAAAAGGAGGGCTTAATAGTGTCAGGTCACATCGTTACTGTGTGTCAGAGGTGTCCTGCTTGAGTTACCATCTGCTAGCACGACCTTACAAGTGTCGGGCAGTTGCGCTTGTATCAGATACGCGCCGTTAAGAGGTATGGCCACATGCGGTTGCAAGCGAATGACGAGTCGTACACCGTGATAGGGTACAGCCATACGTAGTCATGGGCAAGTAATGGGTTGCACGCCTTAACAGGGTATGGCTACGTATTGTTATAGACATGTAGTAGACTATATGCCTTAATGAGGCATAGCGACGCACCGTATCAAGCGAGTAGTGGGTCACATGGGCGTGCAGGTAGCCCGTTGCTATCGGCCCCAATGGTTGGACCGTGACGGTTGCCTAAAGTCGTGGTTGGAGCTAGGGGCTGAAGGAAGCTGGAGCGGACCCCGAAGGTTAGCTCCGAAGGAGGACCTCGGAGGTTGGCCTCGGAGGTGGACTCCGGAGGTTGGCCTCGGAGGTGGACCTCGGAGGTGGACCCCGGAGGTTGGCCTTGGAGGTGGACCCCGAAGGTGGAGCTCGGAGGTTGGCTCTAGAGGAGGACCCCGGAGGTGGGCTCCGGAGGTGGACCCCGGAGGTGGAGCTCGGAGGAGGACTTTGGAGGTTGGCTCCGGAGGAGGACCCCGGAGGTTGGCCTCGGAGGTGAAGCTCAGAGGTTGGCTCCGGAGGAGGACCTCGGAGGTGGACCCCGAAGGTTGGCCCCGGAGGTGAGCCCCGGAGGTAGAGCTCGGAGGAGGATCTCGGAGGTTGGCTCCGAAGGAGGACCCCGGAGGTTGGCCTCGGAGGTGGACCTCGTAGGTTGGAGCGGGACGTCGTCAGATCCCTTTACCGTTAATCCTGACGGTGCGGGATCAGCCCTATCAGATGCCCCCCCGTCCCTGAGACGAAGCGGGGCCACCCAGGCGAAGCGAAAGGGGTGTCATGTTCTTAGTGGCAGATCCCCTTCCATTACCAATTGCTCCCAGACACGTGTCTCCGGATGCAGCGATAACTTAGCACAAGCAACTTGGGGGATGTGAAGGGGCAGTCGCTACTGTCCATCCGATTCGCTACGATCGTCCTCGAAATGGGGTTGTCCTTTTAAAGCTTGCGAAAAGCGGCCGCCATCATTGCCATCATGGCGCTGATGCCAGCGGCGTTACCTTATTGGCCGGAGGCGGTTTGTTCCACGCGCCGGATGCTTGCCAAGGCGGCCCAGCCTATAGCGGGAGTCCGCGTGGCTGGGAAATTGAGGCGGGACGATTTGTTACTTAACAAAACCCTGGCGAAGGCAGAGAATCTGCCATTCTGCTTCAGTTATCTTCTTCTTCCAGCTATCTGCTCCTCCTGCGACCCGAGAATCGCTCTCCACTGTCTCTTCCTTCAAGTTAGCCCTCTGTTCCTTCCTTCTTCCCGAAACCTTCTCCATGGCTTCCTCGCCATCCTGGACCTCTTCAGCTCCATCTGACGACCGTATTTCCCCTTCGAGGCTCCGCGCCTCTTCGTCTCCATCTTCTTCTTCGTGGTCTTCCGATTCGGAGGACCATCTTCCTTTGTCCCAGCGGCCGGTCGCCGGCAGAGTCCCTGCACGGGGACGCCTGGCGGCGGCCGGCCGGGCCCCAGCGAGGAGGTGCCAGGCGGCAGCCAGCACCTCCGCGAGGGTGGGGGCGGAATCCCCGAAGGGGACCGCCTCCATGGTAACGGGCCAAGACTTAGTCAAAATTAGGGCCCGTTATCATGTACCCCGAGAGATGGGGCTCTTCCTCTCGACTCCCGACGACAGGGTAGTTTCCTCCTGGCCCAGCAGAGTGGCCATTTACGAAATTTCCCTTAGGCTAGGGCTTCACTTTCCCTTTCATCCCTTTTTTGTTAGCTTGCTAGACTACTACTCTCTAACTCCTGCCCAACTGGTCCCGAACTCTCTTAGGACCATTTGCGCCTTTCTCATTCTTTGTAGCCACCTCCAAATCACCCCCTGACTTTCCCTTTTTCGGAGCTTCTATTTCCTTAGGCAGCAGACGAGTTGGTGGCTTTTCCAACCCCGATCCGGTCGAGTCCTCAAACTTCTTCTTCCCTCTTCGATTAAGGGGTGAAAATCCCGCTTCTTTTTCGCTGACCTTGGCCCAGTCAAGTCCCGATGGGGGGATCTCGATCTTCGGCCCAACATGAACTCCACCGTCCTCCCAGGAGTGATGGGAATTTTGGGATGCTTTAAGGCATGCTTTTCATAAACTTTAATCATTTTGAAAAACAAACATCGTCAAAAGCCCTAATTTCCAAGATCGCCTTTATGCAGTTCAAAAAGTAAATCAATTAAAATTTAAAATAAAAGGAGTAAGAAAAATACCTGGATTGCTAAATCCAATAATCTCCAAGAGGCACACAAGTGTATGCCCTCCAAAGGTGATCCACACGAGAATCAATTCGAAGAAGCACTCCTATTTGCTTGCTAGAACCTTCCTGGCAGCCTTTTTATCATATGCAGTCTTTTAATGCCTCTTTGGACTTTCTTCTCTTCAAAAGATTTCTAAAAGCTTTCCAACAAGCCTCTACACACTCTAATAGCCTTTCTCTATCTCAACTTAGGGCCTTGTCTTAATATGATAGTGACATTAAGACAAGGGGAGAAGAACAGGGGAGAAGGAGGGCTTACGGGCTCTCTGTTTTCTCTTTCTTTTTTTTTTTTTTTTAAGAATCCCATCTGCTGCCCCCTTTAAATAGAAACGAAGGGGCAGCAATGAGAGGCATTGGATGGAGAGAAAGGGCGCCATCCAAGGGGCATGAAGAAATGGTGGAGATGTTTTATGTGAGGAGCGCCAAGAGTCCAAGGGGTCTTCGGTTCAAACCCCACCAAGTACATATTAAATATTTAATTTATTAAATTATTTTATTAATAAATTTAAATGATATTTAATAAATTAAACTCATTTAAATTTGAAATAAAATGGTTCAAAAAAAAAGGACTAAGGCCCCGGGTCAACCCAGACTAACCAAATCAATCCAAACTAACCAAATCAGGCTGAAATTCGAATCCAATTCGAATTTGATCATCATAAAAAAAATCTATAAAAATCCCATACATTTAGATTAAACTCTAGATAGGCTGCCCAACACATGGCTAATATTAATTTAAATCCAACTTAAATTTATTAGCCTAATCAACAAGAAAATGACCTAAACAGATTAAGTCAGGAGCTCGGGTTAGCCCACATATGCTAGTATACGATCTTGGCCAACCAATTAGGTTCCAAAAATCCTAATAAAAATATTTTCAACTTCTTCAATTAATTCTCTATTGTGTGTGACCCTCTGGGTTCCTCATCTAGCCAGCAGTAGGTTTTTGATTTAGCCCGATTATGTATTCGACTATCTGAACAAGTCAAATTGGGCTAACTTAAACTGTCAATCTGGACCAACCTTCAAATTGACTTATGAAATCAATCTAATTGATTTATAAAAACCTACAAGACAAGATTGACATCTAGCAATGTGTCATGCCTACCCAGAAGATGAGGAATTTGATAGAAATTACCAAAATACCCTTTAGTGGCAAGTTACCGTGCAATTCAATCCTTCGATATTTCTTTATCCGATTAAGTGATGGGAATGGATAAATGTCAAACCCTCGTACTTAATCCATTTGAATCTCTAATCATTAATGAAGACTCAACCGATGATAAATAAGAAAACCTTTTCTAATTTCATCATACTTTGATCAAAGATTTTTTGAGTCAACATTTGATGAGATTACTTGGGATAAATACTCATCTTACTAGGAGTCATCGATTCCTTGTTGACCTACTCATTACCTTCATACATAATCCTTCATATCTAACATCACCCCATACATAACCTTTTGTTATGAATGAATATGAACCAAAATATGGATTCATATGCACAAGATACTATGGTGGTCTCAGGTCTAAGGATTACTTGCACAACTCCACTTAGAAAACAATCTATTATAACAAGTAAGTAAAACTTCCATTTGATGTTCTCCTATCGGATCAATTCAGTGAACTCATAACCTAATGAGCACCCACATCTTTGTATTAGTGTCCCTACACAAGTGGTCGTGAGACCAACCACCCTCACAATCGAGCATACATAAGATGTGCTAGTCTATCGGATTCATCGATCCCTAAATCGATGATCCTATGATTAGGAATATTCTAGATTAGGGTTTATAGGTTTTAGGTCTCACTGTTATCTTTGTAACCCTAAAAACATTGCCCTATTCTATGGGGTTCATCATAAAAAATATAAGACACAGCATATGATGAAATATAAAATTGCATCTATTATCATTCTTGAGTTAAGAGAAATTACAAATTTTGCCACTGATACAACAACTGTGATTGGCTTTCAGGGCATAATTCTTTCAATCTCCCACTTGCACTAAAGCCAATCGCCCTTGTATTTAATACCCATACAATCAAGATGGCGATCTAACTGCTGTAGTGAAAGGGCCTTAGTGAATGGGTCTACTATGTTGTTCTTTGTTTCAACTCATTCTATCACCACATCATGTCTTTCAATGATGTCTCGAACGAGGTGGAAGTGTCTCAGGATATGCTTGGATTTATGGTGAGACCTTGGTTCCTTCGCTTGTGCCACAGCTCCAGTGTTATCGCAATATAATGGCACCGGCTGTTGTATAGTAGGAACTACATCTAATTTGATGATGAACTTCTTCATCCAGATAGCTTCCTTAGCGGCTTCACTTGCAGCTATGTACTCTGCCTCAGTGACTGAATCAGCTACAGTTGGCTGCTTGGTACTTTTCCAACTCACTGCTCCTCCATTCAGAGTGTAGACATACCCTGATATAGACTTACTGTCATCTGGATCAGATTGAAAACTAGAATATGTGTAGCCTTCTAGTTTTAAGTCTGATCCTCCATATATGAGAAAAACATCTTTAGTCCTTTTAGGTACTTAAGAATGTTTTTTACTGCTTTCCAATGATCCTCCCCTGGATCAGCCTGAAATCTGCTTACTATGCCCAAAGCATAAGCAACATCAGGTCTGGTACATAACATTGCATACATAATTGATCCTACTGCCGAAGCATAAGGAATCTTATTCATCCTATCTCTTTCTTCTGGAGTCTTAGGAGACATCCTTTTAGATAGGTGTATGCCCTGACTCATGGGCAAATAACCTTTCTTACTTCCCTCCATATTGAATCTCTTCAATATTAAGTCTATGTACCTGGATTGGGATAACCCTAGCATCCTCTTAGATCTATCTCTATAGATCTTTATTCCTAAAATATAGGATGCTTCTCCCAAATCCTTCATGGAAAACCGTTTTGACAACCAAGTCTTGACTGATTGCATCATTGGAATATCATTTCCAATGATAAGTATGTCATCCACATACAAGACCAAGAAGACAATGGCACTCCCACTTATTTTCTTATATACACACGGTTCATCCGTATTCTTGATGAAATCAAATTCCTTAATAGTTTCATCAAAACGAATGTTCCAACTCCTCGATGCTTGCTTTAATCCATAAATAGATTTTCTAAGTTTGCATACTTGGTTTGGTCTCCACTTGAGACAAACCCCTCTGGCTGTGACATATAGACTTCTTCCTCAAGATTTCCATTAAGGAATGCAGTCTTAACATCCATTTGCCATATTTCATAATCATAGTATGCAGCAATAGCAAGCATAATCCTAATAGACTTGAGCATGACAACTGGCGAAAAAGTTTCATCATAGTCAATACCATGTCTTTGCTTGAAACCTTTTGCCACTAACCTAGCCTTGTAGGTTTCTATTTGCCCATCTGCTCCAATCTTTCTTTTGAAGATCCATTTGCACCCTATTGGGACAATTCCTCAGGTGGGTCAACCAAGATCCAAACCTGGTTGTCATACATGGAGTCCATCTCGGATTTCATGGCATTAAGCCATTTGTCGGATTCCTTACTCTCGACTGCTTCCATATAGGTCAGTGGATCATCATTTTCAATGACGTTGGCTTCATTATTGTTTTCAATCATAAAACCATATCTAAGAGGTGCTTCCCGCACTCTTTCTGACCTACGAAGAGGAGGTGTATGTTGTGGTTGTACCTTATCAATTTGTACTTCTGATTGAGGAACTTGAGTTTGTTTATTTTGAATTTCACTTAATTCGATTATTCTGCCATTACTTTCTTCTTGAATAAATTCCTTTTCCAAAAAGACAGCATGCCTACTAACAAATACCTTTTGTTCAGTAGGATGATAGAAAAGGTATCCAATACCTTTTTGAGAATAACCAATGAACCTACATTTTTCAGCCCTAGCATTTAGCTTATGTACAAATTCCTTTTTAACATAAGCTGGGCAACCCAAATTTTAAGATGTTTAAGACTTGGCTTTCTGCCATTCCATAATTCATATGGAGTGCTAGGAACTGATTTTGATGGTACCCTGTTTATTACATATGCAGCAGTTTCTAGGGCATAACCCAGAAGGATACTGGAAGATCCGTGAAGCACATCATGGACCGTACCATATCAAACAAGGAACGGTTCCTCCTTTCAGCTACACCATTTAATTGTGGTGTATATGGAGGTGTCCATTCAGAGAGAATACCATTATCCTTAAGATGATTAAGAAACTCGCTGGATAAGTATTCACCTCCTCGATCAGATCGAAGGATTTTAATACTTTTCCAGTTTGTTTCTCAACCATATTTTGATACTCTTTAAACTTTTCAAAGGCTTCGGATTTATGTTTCATAAGATACACATATCCGAACCTTGATAGATCATCTATAAATGTGATGAAATAAGAGTATCCTCCTATAGCTTGAGTTGACATGGGTCCACATACATCTGAATGTATTAACCCTAATAACTCAGTTGCCCTTTCTCCATGTCCAGTAAATGGAGACTTGGTCATTTTTCCATGAGGCAAGATTCACAAGTTTCTAATGATTGAAAATCATAAGGTCCAAAGAAATCTTCTTTGTATAACTTGTTAATCCTTGACTCACTTATATGACCTAATCGGCAATGCCAAAGGAATGTTTCATTGGTATCATCTCTTTTTCTCCTTTTGTTTTCAACAAGCAACACATTATCATTGAGTGATAGAGTTAAAAGACCATTCACAAATTTTTCATTCCAAAGAAGTCATTTGAATAAGATATAGAGCATCCATTGCTCTCAACTTTTATTTCATAACCTTGTTTTAATAACAACGGTACATAAATAATATTTCTGACTACATTCGGAATAAAATAACAATCTTTTAATTCAAGTATTTTGCCTGTAGGCAATAATAACAAGTAGGTTCCAACAGCTTCTGCATGGATGGTCTCTCCACTCACGCCATAAAGCTTGAAGTCACCTTTCTCCAACCTTCTAATTTTGTGAAGCCCCTGCAAAGATTTGCATATGTGAGCCCCACATGCGGTATCCAATACCCATGAATCAGAAGTTGAAGAACTCAATGATAAGTTTGTTTGTATCATTAACAAACCTTTTGATGCTTTATCAGTATCCTGTTTCAAACTTGCCAGGTACTTCTTACAATTCTTCTTCCAATGTCCCTTCTTACCGCAGAAGAAACAAGATCCATCATCTGAAGACTTCTTTGCCTTCTTCTTCTTCTTGATGCTCCTTTTAGGGTTTAATTTTCTTTTTAAACCCTTCTTCATCACCTCTTTCTTCTTCCCATCGATCAAAGAAGATGAGCCTTTTCTCCCTTAAAATGGCTCTCAGCAGTCTTAAGCATGTTAAGTAGCTCTGGTAATGTAAGATTCAATTTATTCATGTGGTAGTTCATGACAAATTGTGAGAAGGAATCTGGGAGTGACTGCAAGATCAGATCCTGATTTAGCTGCTCGTCCATGATGAAGCCTAATTGACCTAATTGGGTGATTAAGTCAATCATCTTTAGGACATGAACCTGAACAGGCGAGCCGCTACTCATATGTGCACGAAACAACTGCTTAGATATCTCATATCTTGCAGTCCTACTATGCTCTCCATACAACTCTTTTAAGTTGAGAAGTATGGACTGAGGTTCCATCTTTTCATGTTGCCTCTGGAGCTCATTGCTCATTGAGGCCAACATGATGCACTTGACAGTCATACTGTCATTCTGCCACATCCTAAATGTGGCCCTTTCCTCCTCGGAAGCATCTTCTCCGATCGGATCTGGATCCGGAGAATCAAAATGTAGGAAATTTTCTCCTGAGCTAATACAATCCTCAGGTTCCTCAACCAATCGACATAATTTGGTCGGTTAGTTTATTAGCATCTAAAATGCCCTGCAGTGATAATGATGAAGCCATTTAATTGTCTACAAACAAACAAGAATAATACATGAGCAGACCACTCAAAAATGATAATCACAATTAGACAAGGACTTTGAATCTAATTGTGTCTCCCACTATTTTCTTCGAATACCATAACCCTCTACTATGTTAAACGAGAAACCAATATCCGATTTCTTTAGTGGGGTTGAGATCCCAATTCCTTATAAATGCCTTGAGTTTGCTCAACAAACATTTATAAGTTCAAGGGTAGGAAATTCCCTTTCCAATTTCATCAACATTACACTTGCCTCTAAGACACTTATAGCCTTGTGTTTGCACAACAAACAATAATGTCTTAGTTTAGTCAGACCCTTCATTCTATAAAGTCATGATTGAATAATGTCACCCTTGAGTTTGCTCAACAAAGTAACATTAACAAGCATACTATAAAGCATAATATGCACCAAGTCAAATTTTTACATCAAACCCTAATAGTAAGCCTTGAGTTTGCTCAACAAGCCTACTATAGTTTTGATATAATTTTGGCTTTGTATGAAGGAAGGCATTTTTGTAGTGCATTTATAACCAATTAGCATTTCCAATTCTAAGGTTTAAATTAATCAAATTGGCCAGGCAAGTGGAAGAGGTGTGGGAGTCCCCCGTTCTTGCCTTAGACACCAAATAAATTTGGCCAGGTAAGTAATGAAACTAATTAAAAAACCACATTCTCTTTACCTTCCCAGAACCACTTTTCTTAGACACCAATCGATCAATTAATCCCTAAAAAGGATTTGCTTCATGATAATATAACACTACAACTAAATATAATTTTTAGGAGGGCTTTTATCGTCTCGAGCACATCCTTATGTTTCTAAGTATCACATATCCATTTATGTGCATAGTGTGTCATTAATCTTACAACATAATGACAACTAATACTTCTAAACATATTTCTAAATTAATTAGGGTTATAGTGAAACCCTAATCTTGTGGCATAAATCAATCAGTACATACTTCATCTCATCATATCAACTAATACACATATTAGCCCTAATATGCATAACAAAAGCATATGATTAAAAAAAAAAATCATCTGTTCTCATTACTTTTCATGGGATAAGATCACATCGGCACCCTATATATCATAGGAGATCCCATTGAATGGAAAGAGAGGGCCTTTAAAAAACCTACTTGCTCTTATGACCAAATGGCTATGGTGACTAACCCAATCCTAAGTAGTTACTAGGACATTGCATTATATAAAGTATAATAGTCAATTATGTATAACATATATTGCTAATTATGCATCAGAACATAATGATTTACTTATTTTAACAATCATAATAAAAACCATTTTATGAATGTAATATAGTCATATCATTACATTATGCATATCGTGCCAATTAGGTTAAACATAACTTACTATTTTGCTATAAACATATAATGATCTATCAATTTAATCATTCATAATAGATTAATTTGATTTCTTCTTGAATGCATGAAGAAGGCTCTGATACCACTGATGGGAATTTTGGATGCTTGAAGGCATGCTTTTCATAAACTTTAATCATTTTGAAAAACAAACATCGCAAAAGCCCTAATTTCTAAGATCGCCTTTATGCAGTTTAAAAAGTAAATCAATTAAAATCTAAAATAAAAGGAGTAAGAAAAATACATGGATTGCTAAATCCAATAATCTCCAAGAGGCACACAAGTGTATGCCCCCAAAGGTGATCCACACGAGAATCAATTCGAAGAAGCACTCCTATTTGCTTGCTAGAATTCCTGGCAGCCTTTTTATCATATGCAGCCTTTTAATGCCTCTTTGAACTTTCTCCTCTTCAAAAGCTTTCTAAAAGCTTTCTAACAAGCCTCTACACACTATAATAGCCTTTCTCTATCTCAACTTAGGGCCTTGTCTTAATATGATAGTGACATTAAGACAAGGGGAGAAGAACAGGGGAGAAGGAGGGCTTACGGGCTCTATGTTTTCTCTTTCTTTCTTTTTTTTTTTTTTAGAATCCCATCTGCTGCCCCCTTTAAATAGAAACGAAGGGGCAGCAATGAGAGGCGTTGGATGGAGAGAAAGGGCGCCATCCAAGGGGCATGAAGAAAGGATGGAGACGTTTTACATGAGGAGCGCTTCTATCCGCTCTGAGGGGGCGCCAAGGGTCCAAGGGGTCTTCTGTTCAAACCTCACCAAGTACATATTAAATATTTAATTTATTAAATTATTTTATTAACAAATTTAAATGATATTTAATAAATTAAACTCATTTAAATTCGAAATAAAATGGTTCAAAAAAGGACTAAGTCCCCGGGTCAACCCAGACTAACCAAGTCAACCCAAACTAACCAAATCAGGCTGAAATTCGAATCCAATTCGAATTTGATCATCATAAAAAATCTAGAAAAATCCCATAAATTTAGATTAAACTCTAGATAGGCTGCCCAACACATGGCTAATGTTAATTTAAATCCAACTTAAATTTATTAGCCTAATCAGCAAGCAAATGGACCTAAACAGATTAAGTCAGGAGCTCGGGTTAGCCCACATATGCTAGTATGTGATCTTGGCCAACCAATTAGGATCCAAAAATCCTAATAAAAATATTTTCAACTTCTTCAATTAATTCTCTATTGTGTGTGACCCTCTGGGTTCCTCATCTAGCCAGCAGTAGGTTTTTGATTTAGCCCGATTATGTATCCGACTATCTGAACAAGTCAAATCAGGCTAACTTAAACTGTCAATCTGGACCAACCTTCAAATTGACTTATAAAATCAATCTAATTGATTTATAAAAACCTACAAGTCAAGATTAACATCTAGCAATGTGTCATGCCTACCCAGAAGATGTGGAATTTGATAGAAATTACCAAAATACCCTTTAGTGGCAAGTTACCGTGCAATTCAATCCTTCGATATTTCTTTATCCCGATTAAGTGATGGGCATGGATAAATGTCAAACCCTCATACTTAATCCATTTGAATCTCTAATCATTAATAAGACTCAACCGATGATAAATAAGAAAACCTTTTCTAATTTCATCATACTTTGATCAAAGATTTTCTGAGTCAACATTTGATGAGATTACTTGGGATAAATACTCCTCTTACTAGGAGTCATTGATTCCTTGTTGACCTACTCATTACCTTCATACACAATCCTTCATATCTAGCATCACCCCATACATAACCTTTTGTTATGAATGAATATGAACCAAAATATGGATTCATGTGCACAGGATACTATGGTGGTCTCAGGTCTAAGGATTACTTGCACAACTCCCACTTAGAGAACAATCTAATATGACAAGTAAGTAAAACTTCCATTTGATGTTCTCCTGTCAGATCAATTTAGTGAACTCATAACCTAATGAGCACCCACATCTTTGTATTAGTGTCCCTACACAAGTGGTCGTGAGACCAACCACCCTCACAATCGAGCATACATAAGATGTGCTAGCCTATCCGGATTCATCGATCCCCAAATCGATGATCCTATAACTAGGAATATTCTAGATTAGGGTTTATAGGTTTTAGGTCTCACTGTTATCTTTGTAACCCTAAAAACATTGCCCTATTCTATGGGGTTCATCATAAAAAATATAAGATATAGCATATGATGAAATATAAAATTGCCTCTATTATCATTTTGAGTTGAGAGAAATTACAAATTTGCCACTGATACAACAACTGTGATTGGCTTTCAGGGCATAATTCTTTCAAGGAGACCAAGAAGCGATGGGGCAACTGTTAACTGCTGACATCCCCAGATACAACTTGCTCCTGTCGGAGGAGAATCTCCGGCTGGTAGGCCTCACCACCCAGAGTGGTGAGTAACAAGAGCCTCGACACTTAACCAAATCGCCTTCTCCTTTCTTCCTTTTCTTTTCTTTTTTCTTTTTTTTTTACTGACTTCAACTAATGCTGTGCAGCAATGAAGCCTCCAACTGCCATAGTTAGGATGGCCGCGATCAAGCGGATGAGGGCCCAGGGGGCCCAAGGGAGGAGCAGCAAGCGCCGGCCCCGAAGCGTCGCGCTGCGCAGGCGTCTCCGCCGGCTGAGCAGCGCGGGTCTCCACCAGTCCCAGAGGTGGATCTGAAGCTGACACCCCTCCAGAGGCGGTGGGGGCCGAAGGGGCGACCACAGAGGAGCCGGTGGCTGTGGGGCCAGCAGTGATGGAGTCCCTACGCTCCCACGGACCACCCCCGGTCGAAGTAGATAGAGTTGGGGGAGGGGCTGTCGGGGACAAGTCCGCCCCCCGAACAGATACCCACAAGCGTCCCCTCGCGTGCTGAACCGGAGCACGTCGAAAGTGCCGAGGGGAGTAGGGCCGGGCCAACCCCTCGCGGGTTCTCATTGATAAACGATGGGCGCCGGGCTGAACAACTCATATCCCACACTGTTCAGCCAGATATTCAAGAGGAGCTCCGAACCCTGGGGGTGAACAGGTTCTTCCGGGAGATCTTCTTAGCCCTCGTTCGAGTAAGTATTTCCCTCCTTTCCCTTAGTTTAGAATATTTAGGTAGTTCTCATAACTGACGCTCTGGATGCAAGTGTCCAACTCCGTAGTGCTCACTTAGGAGGCCCTCAGCGAAGGGGAGGTTGTTACCTGTCAAATCCAACAAGATGCAGAGGATGCTCAAGCTCAGGCCGAGGCCGCCGAGAAGGCCCTGGAGTTGATAAGGGTCGAATGCACCGACAAAATAAGGGGGGCCGAAAGCGCGGTCGAGGCCTGAAACCTGCACAGAGTCGACTTGAACTCGGCCATCCAGGTGGCCGAGGCTCGGCAAAGCGGGCCGAGGAAGAAATAAGCATCAAGGAGGCTGAGAGGGCGGTGGCGGAGGCCCGAGTCGTGGAGGTGGAGGCAGCCACCGGGGCCAGAGCTGCCGCGGCCGTGGAAGAGTTCAAGGCATCGGAGCACTTCACCCATGAGCTAGTTGAAGCCAATGCGGATTTCTACGTCTAGGGGTTCAACGATGCCAAGGAGAAAGTAGCACGGGTCTGGAACCTCCTCCAGGTCATGGACCTCGAGCCGGACCTAGGGCCCGATGAGGCCTTAGGTGGCGAGTCTGAGGCCAGGCCTTGATTTTGTCCTTCATGTATTTTGTACCAAGTCCGACTCGGTCGGCATTTTGTAAACACTAATATCAATGAAGCGAAAGTTTTTTCCCTTAATGATAATGTTAATTACATTCTCCTCCCCGAGTCCCCGGGCTACTGACATGGGACCCTCGAGGGCTTCGTCAGCACCGAAGGGCAGCTTTTATTTTCTTGTAGCTCTATCTTGGCCAAGGATGACTTGGGTATCTGAGCACCACTGGAGCATCGGCGTTGACCAGATGGAACATTAGCCTCGGTGCTTCGATGGAAACTTGGGCTTCTGGGAAACTATTGGGACGCCAGCGTCGGACTGACGGGGCATCAGCCTCAGAGCGCCAGTAGAAACTTGGGCTTTTTGTTGAGAACCGACGGTACGTCGGTCCGCCAGTGGTTCACTAGGCTTTTCATGCCGAGTTTGGCCTCGGGCTTTTGAATCCAATGGTACATCGAGTCTTCGCTGCCAATGGTACATTAGGCTTTCGTTGAGATCCGATGGTACATCGGTATGCCAGTGGTACACTGGGCTTTCCATGTCGAGTTTGGCCTCGGGCTTTTTTGAATCCGATGGTACATCGGGTCTTTGCTGCCAATGGTACATTAGGCTTTCGTTGAGATCCGATGGTACATCGGTATGCTAGTGGTACACTGGGCTTTCCTTGCCAAGTTTGGCCTCGGGCTTTTTGAATCTGATGGTACATCGGGTCTTCGCTGCCAATGGTACATTAGGCTTTCGTTGAGATCCGATGGTACATCGGTATGCCAATGGTATACTGGGCTTTCCATGCCGAGTTTGGCCTCAGGCTTTTTTGAATCCGATGGTACATCGGGTCTTCGTTGCCAATGGTACATTGGGCTTTCGTTGAGATCTAATGGTACATCGGTATGCCAGTGGTACACTGGGCTTTCCATGCCGAGTTTGGCCTCGGGCTTTTTGAATCTAATGGTACATCGGGTCTTCGCTGCCAATGGTACATTGGACTTTCGTTGAGAATCTATGATGCTTGAACTCACATTTTATTAATGAAGGGCCAAGAGCCCGAAAGAGTGCAGACATGAAATTTGACATAAGAAAAGGGGACACTATTGATAATACCGACGGAGGTTGTCAGCATTCCACGTCCGTAGGAGGGGCTTTCCGTCCAGCTCTTCTACTCTGTATGCTCCATGGCGGAGCACTTTGGTGACTCGATACGGCCCTTCCCAATTCGGTGCTAGCTTGCCTCCTTCTGTCGGTTTCGAGACTTCGGCTCGCCGGAGGACTAAATCTCCAGGTAAGAAGGTTCTAGGTCGGACACGAGCATTGTAATACCTAGCCGTCCGCTGCCGATAGGCAGCCATCCGGAGTCGTGCTCAGTCTCGCACCTCTTTTATCAGGTTAAGGTTGGCCCGCAAGTGATTTGGGTTGTCTTCCTTGCTGTAGGCTTCCACTCTGGGGCTCCGAGCACCGATCTCTATAGGAATAACCGCTTCGGATCCAAAGACGAGGCTGAAGGGGGTCTCTCTGGTGGGGGCCCGCGGCATCGTGTGATAGGCCCATAACACGTTGGGAAGCTCCTCCACCCAACGTCTTTTGTAGTAGTCAAGCCGGGCTCTTAATCCTTGGAGGATAATGCGATTGGTCACCTCGGCCGCACCATTGGTTTGAGGATGGCCTACAGAGGTTAATTGCTGATGAATGCCAAGCTCGGTGCAGAATTCTCGGAAAGGTGCGTTGTCGAATTGCCAGCCATTGTCGGTAACCAGGGTATGGGGGAGCCCGAACCGGCATATTATTGACTTCCAAAAGAATGACCTCACCTTATTCTCAGTGATCTTGGCAAGTGCCTCAGCCTCGATCCATTTGGTGAAGTGGTCGACGACCACCAGCAGAAACTTGCGTTGACCGAAGGCCGGAGAGAACGACCCCAAAATGTCCATTCCCCAATGGGCAAAAGGCCATGGTGCTGCCAGGGGGGTCAGCTGAGACATCGGCTGTTGCTGGATATTGGTATAGCGCTGGCAGCTATCGCACATCTTGACAAGTTCGGCCGCATCCTCCCTCATAGTCAGCCAGTAATATCCCTGTCGCAGCGCCTTGTAGCTTTCCAAATGGTACAGGAGATCCGTAGTCTTGTCATACAGGTCTAGCTGCGGGAGGCGGAATCGGGTTGAAATCGGCTCCTCCATGATCCGACGGGACAGCGGTGGTCGACTGTCGTAATTCACCTCCGGCGGGTTGGTGATCCGGCGGCTAAGCTCCTCCAACCGCTGATGATACTCGTTGAGCCGTCGTTTAGCTCGGTGGGCTACTCTGCTGTCGAAGGACCCCACCCTTGAAGAATCCGATGAGGGGGAAAGGTGGCGTCGATGTTGACGAAGGCACTCCGCCTCCGTCCCGCGTCGTCGCCTGGGAGATGCACTAGCACGGCGAGAGGCGATCGGGGCCTCTTGGAGGTTTCGTAGCAGTAAGGTTTGGGCGAAATGCGGCGGTGGCCAGCTTCTCGGGCAGGAGGCTTCCTCCGAAAAGAGTGCTGGCTGGGCTGGATGGCTCCTAGCTCTAACGGGAGGGGCTCCGGTTGCTGCGCAGCCACCACTTGATGCTACAAGTTTTGAATTACCATTGCCAGAGATTAGACTTGTGCAGCGAGGGCAGCAATCCGGTCTTCTTGAAGCTGTTGCGGTAGTGGTGTTGCAGGAGCGTCGGTTAGGGGAGCTGAGGGGCCAACCGCTAGTGGATCAGCCCTTGACGCTGCCCCCTAGCATGACTGGCGGTAACCTCTCATGCGCGGGTCGTCACCATTGCTTGAGAGCTCAGGGGGAGAGAAGTTGTCGCTGATAGGTTCGAAACTTTTTTCTCGACCCCCTACCTGGCGCGCCAATCTGTTGACGCCAAGTCACTTTCTGCAAATGCCGGGGAAACGGAGATCCTCCTCGCTGGATTCCTGCAAGAAAAGTCCCGGAGACCGGATGCTCTGGTGGGGACCCTCCGACGCTCAAGTCAGTAACTCGGGAACAAACAAGAGTTAGCTTTACAGAAGAAAGCTTATGGGTTTGAGTTTCGGATCCTTCCCTTTTCGCAAATGCGGGCTTTTATACCTGTTCCAAGATCTCTCATTCTCCATGCTTTCAGAAGGTTACCGATTTTGTGATATCTCCATTCGATAACAGACAAAAAGGAGGGCCTGATAGTGTCAAGTCACATCATTACTATGTGTCAGAGGTGTCATGCTTGAGTTACCATCTGCCAGCATGACCTTACAAGTGTCGAACAGTTGCCCCTGTATCAGGTACGCACCGTTAAGAGGTATGGCCACATGCGGTTGCAAGCGAATGACGAGTCGTACACCGTGACGGGGTACGGTCATACATAGTCGTAGGCAAGTAATGGGTTGCACGCCGTAATAGGGTATGGCTACATACTGTTATAGACATGTAGTAGACCATACGCCTTAATGAGGCATGGCGATGCACCGTATCAGGCGAGTAGTGAGTCACATGGGCGTGCAGGTGGCCCATTGCTATCGGCCCCAATGGTTGGACCGTGACGGTTGCCTAAAGTCGTGGTTGGAGCTAGGGGCTGAAGGAAGCTGGAGCGGACCCCGGAGGTTGGCTTCAGAGGAGGACCTCGGAGGTGGAGCTCGGAGGTTGGCCTCGGAGGTGGAGCTCGAAGGTTGGCTCCGGAGGAGGACCTCGGAGGTGGACTCCGGAGGTGGACCCCGGAGGTTGGCTCCGGAGGTGGGCTCCGAAGGTGGAGCTCGGAGGTTGGCTCCGAAGGACCCCGGAGGTGGGCCCCGAAGGTTGGCCTCGGAGGAGGACCTCGGAGGTTGGCTCCAGAGGAGAACCCCGGAGGTTAGCTTTGAAGGAAGACCTCGGAGGAGGACCTTGGAGGTGGACCCCGGAGATTGGCCTCGAAGGTGGACCTCGGAGGTTGACCCCGAAGGTGAGCCCCGGAAGTGAAGCTCGAAGGAGGACCTCGGAGGTTAGCTCTGGAGGAGGACTCCGAAGGTTGATCTCGGAGATGGATCTCATAGGTTGGAGTGAGACACCGTCAATTCTCTTTACCATTAATTCTAACGATGCGGGATCAATCCTACCAGCTAGTCTAAAATTTCAATTGCATAAAGTTTGCCCCAGAGTGATGATTTTTATTTGTGGATTGCTGCCAGTTGGGTTTCTTGGTCTAATACCATGGCGTGCGCTCAGGTTATTGGTCCTCCGTCAATCAACAGTCTGCTTTCTCTTTTGTTGGAAATGTATTGCTGTGTCTACAACGAATTGCAATGTGGACTCCCACATAGAAACATCTCATTGGTGGTGCTTGAAAATGAAGCATTTCGATTTCCATTATTTTTAGAGCATAAGAATGCCATGTAAATCCAAACTATTTAATTTTCAAGGATTAGGAAGAACGACAATGTTGGGAATTGTGCAATTTTGTGTACGGCTACACCAGCGGCCATCTGTAAAAGTGATTGCAGACTCTCTTCAATGGATGATGTATCTTGAATCTTGATACGTAACTGACCTATTGATTCAATCCTGCCCATTTTCGAGAGGGTAGCAGCTTTTAGCCCGTGTCAGGATATATATATATATATATATATATATATATATATATATATAGAGAGAGAGAGAGAGAGCAGCTTTTAGCTCATGTTTGGATGGTAAAAAAATAGAAAAAAAGAAAAAATATAAAAAAATTAAAATTTATGTTGTTTGGATGAAAAAAAAAGAAAAAAAATGATGAGTATTTTTTTTTTTGAAATTGAAGAGATTTGAAAAGAAAACTTAAGAATGTTTTTTACTTTTTTTTTTTATTTCGATATAGATTTTTTCAAAAAAAATTGATGTATTTTTTAATCATTTGTAATAAGAGCATTATTATCACTATAAATTATCAACTTTTTTTTTCTTTTTATTTTCCTTTCACTCATCCAAACAAAAGAAGAAAAAAAGATTTTCTCTTCACTTTTCTCTTCTCTTCATTTTCTCTTTCTTCATTTTCTTTTTTCCTACTTTTCTCTCTATCCAAACATAGCATTAATATTATTGGTTCATTGGTATAGTTTTTTTTTGCTTACATTTTTGTGTGAGATTCAGCCTTTTAGGCTAGCTCGCTTATTTAAAATTAAATTATAATTAATTACATTAAATAAAAATATAATTAAATTTTTTTATTAAATTTATATTTATGATGTTCAATATAAGTTAGTTTTCTAATATATTTTAAATTACTCAAATTAAAGTTTAATTAAAAAATTATGATTAATTTAACAAATATTTATTGGTGCCGACAAACTTCAAATAAATTACAAAAATTAATGCCAACGAACTTCAAATAAATTATAAAAATATCATTAGCAGTTAACTTTAAATAAATTATAAAAATATCATTGATGGTAATTAAGGATGATTTTGATGTTTCTATTTAAATTCTTATATTTTAAAAATCATGTTGGACAAGTTAGAAGTTTGTTCTGAGTAATATTTTTAAATATTTAAATTGATATTTATTTTTTATTTTTTTTAAATTTATTTGTTTTAGGATATTGATATTTTTAAGAATAGAAACCTACTTACTTTAGGAGTTAAGAATCTATTTTTAAATATTTAATAAATATTTATTTTTTTAGTTTTATTAACGGAACTAGAATTCTATTAAAACTAAAAGTTTAGAAATTGGTATCTTATAAAGGGTAGAAAACTTATTTGCTTTATGAATCAAGAATCTAAATATTTAATGAATATTTATCTCTTTGGTTTTCTTTAAAGAATCAATATCCTTTTACAACCATAAAGTTCATTTATTTTAGAAATGGGCATCTTATGAAGAATATGAAATCTATTTGCTTTAAATAATCTCTCTATAGATAGGGCTCAATGAAGGTACTTTAATATCAAATCAATAGTTTAAAAGGATGACGAAGGTAAAGGTTAATGGAGCTCTTCAACATCAGAAATTGAGGATACATTTCTAGTAATTTTATCTAAAAAGATAAGTACTAATTGACTACTTGTTAAATTTATCATATTTTAAATAAATATTTATTTATTATCATATAATGCTTATTTTATGAATATAACATGCTTGCATATGAATCATAATTATTATGATTATATTTAATATTGATTATTTATTATTAATTGATAAAGTGAGATTTAACGAGGGATGATAAAACTGAATTAAAGGCTCTAAACTTGATTATATTGAATGATTTGGAAACTCTATCAATGAAGCTATATGCTAAAAAAAACCTATGATCTTAAGGGATATACTCAATTGATGCTCTATCAGTGAGCTATACATTAGAAAACCCATAACCTTAAAAGATATATTCAGTTGATATCCTATCAGTGGGGCTAAATGCTGAAAAAATCTATGATGGAGATATACCATCTTATACATGGGTGAAACTCATGATCTTGAAGCTATATCTTGATTGACACCCTGCCCGTGGGATTGAAACACTAATAATATGATTTTAGTATAGCATAATTAAAGGATATGACATAATGAAACTAAAATTAGATGATATAATATAATAAAAATTAAGAATATGATAATATAGATTATATGTTTCAACTAATAAATTATATGTATCTACTATTATAATGTTACATTATAGAAGGCTAATCATTGCCTACTATGCTTTTTCTTTTTTTTAAATAAATTTTGCTTAGTAACTTCATGGGACTACTGCAGGGAGAATGCTTAAATGTGCAAAAAGAATAAAGAGAATTTTTGATCTGATCTTATGTACACTTAGTTTTCTAAAAAATTGTCTATAACTAATGCTTAGTTTTATTTACTTAAAAAATTTTAAATTTTAGAACTTAATACTTCTTGATGTAGCTGATCCGACGCCGTTAGAATAAATGGTAACAGCAACTGACGGAGGTCCTCTTGACCCCGACACCTTCTCATCCTAGGATATCAATGTCAATCTCGCCAAATGCCTGACTTGGAGATTTGCTTCGCATCCCCAAGGTGTCATTCAACCCTTAGCCCTGCCGTGCACCCGGTAAGACCCCGATCATCTTAACCCCAAGACCCCCCTTCCGATCTTGGGGTGCATAAGCAGCATCTCACCCTCGAGTTCTCCTTCGGTCTCGGGGTGAGGGCACAGCATCCCAACCCCAACACCTCCTTCCGATCTCGGGGTGCACAAGCAGCATCTCATCCCCGAGATTCCCTCTGGTCTCAGGGTGAGAGCACAGCATCCAACCCCGAGACCCCCTTTCGGTCTCGGGGTGCACAAGCGACATCTCACCCCCGAGACCCCCTTCCGGTCTTAGGGTGCACAAGAAGCATCTCACCCTCGAGATCCCCTCCGGTCTCAGGGTGAGGGCACAACATCTCAACCCTGAGTCCCGCTTTCGGTCTCGGAGTGCACATGCGGCATCTCACCCCCGAGATCCCCTCCGGTCTTGGGGTGAGGGCACAGCATCTCACCCCCGAGATCCCCTCCGGTCTTGGGGTGAGGGCACAACATCTCAACCCCGAGTCCTCCTTTCGGTCTCGGGTGCACAGGCAGCATCTCACCCCCGAGATCCCCTCCAGTCTCGGGGTGAGAGCACAGCATCCCAACCCCAAGACCCCCTTTCTGTTTCGGGGTGCACAAGCAGCATCTTACCCCCAAGATCCCCTCCGGTCTCGGGGTGTATGAACGATGCTTTGTACGAGGACCGGCCTTTGAACCAAACGATGACTTCAGACCACCTGGAACACCCACGTGCTCCGCTGTACGCCCGTAGCTGCGAGTGACCATACCTCATAATGGCGTATGGTTCATATGGGTTGTTGACCCAATTGAGAATTTTGATGATTAACAAAACTATTTGAGTATAACATTTAAAGTTACTAATGATTTTGATTAAGTTTTTCAGATTATAAGTCTACTTGATAATCAAAATCAAGAGTCAAATCAAGTTCTGGTTCGAATCTAATGTCAAGGTAAGATTGCAGACATTAGAGTCGACACATGGAATCGCAGAGTCGACTCCGAAAAACGGCACAGACTTAGAGTCGACTCCGGGACTGTGAGAGCCGACTCTATCAGAAATAACAGAACGATGGATTTTAGGCCACGACTTAGAGTCGACTCCCAGACTGTTAGAGTCGACTCCAGAAGAATTTGTGTCGACCCCAGAAAAGTCAGAGACGACTCCAGATCGAGCGGATTAAATAATTTCGAGTTAGAGCCGACTCCAGAAAAGTTAGAGCCGACTCCAGAATGTCAGACACGGCTCCAGAACTGTCAGAACGACTCTAAACTTTATCTTTATCTATTTTAATCCCAACGGCTATTGTTATTTATGGATCTAATCCTTCTTACACTTGCTTCTAACGGATAGTTTCAAACTATTTGTGGATTAATCGGATCTATAAGAAGAGGGTTGTTTGCATCCAAAAGAGAAGACAAGAGAGAGGCAAAAAGAAAAGAATAGAGAAAATCTTTGAGATCTATCAGAAAAGAAAAGAGGGAAAACTTGTAAGGAAAGATCATACTCATTCCCCAAAAGAAGAGAGAAAGATTCCAAGCCTTTGCTGTTCTATTTAGAAGAAATCTCAAGAGAAGGAAGAAGCCCTAGTTTTTGATCTTCTGAGTCTCAAGAGCATCTTCAAAGGAAGATCCATTCAAAGGAAGATCCATTCAAAGGAAGAGAAGGAAGAAGCCACCAAGATCTGCGAATCAGGCTTTGGTTCCTAATCTCTTATTATTGTTTCATTATTGTATATTTGCTCATTGAAGGAGCTATTTTTCTTGTAAAAAAAATACTGTTTGCTGGGTCAATCTGGTGATGATTCAGTTGAGGCTGTTAGCCTTGTGCAAGCATTAGCTTGTGGTTTAGGTTTTGTGCTGGTGAGCCTTGAAAACCAGCTGGGTTCGTTGTGCACCCGGAAAACAACAAGTTCGAGTTGTGAGCTTGCAAAACAACTCTGCTGTAATCAGTTTGATTATAGTGTGGACCCAAGAGGTACTTGGGAGTGGACGTAGGTGTAGGTACACCGAACCACTATAAAATCTCTTGTGTTTGCCGTGATTGTCTCTTTATCTTCAACTCTCTATTTATAGTTGTTTAGTTTTAAATTTGTGAATCTAAGTTTTTATTTCCGCTGGGGGTTATCTTTCAAAAGAGTTTAAATTTTTGAAAAACCCAATTCACCCCCCCTCTTGGGTTGCTATCTGGACCAACAATTGGTATCAGAGCTAGTGCTCATTTGATTTGATCTAACGATCAAGAGTCAAAGATCCACATGGCAACTCAAGCTGGTTCATCTTTTTCCGAAGGTCAATCTACTAATAGACCACCCTTATTTAATGGTTCTAACTATGGTTATTGGAAGGCTAGAATGAAAATATTCATTCAAGCACTTGACTATGATCTATGGAGTATTATAGTCAATGGACCACACACACCCACTGCTAGAGTTAATGGCATGGAGATTCCTAAACCGGAAACGGAATGGGATGAACATGATAGAAAATTGGCACAACTCAATGCCAAAGCAATGAATGTTTTATACTGCTCATTAGATGCAAATGAATTCAATCGCATATCTATTTGCATTTCTGCTAAGGAAATCTGGGATAGACTTGAGGTTACCCATGAGGGAACAAATCAAGTCAAGGAATCCAAGATTAACATGCTAGTTCATAAATATGAATTGTTTAAAATGGATGCATGTGAATCTATTGCTGATATGTTTACAAGATTTACTGATATAGTTAATGGTTTAAAAAGTCTTGGTAAATCTTATGATAATTCTGATCTTGTGAGAAAGGTCTTGCGTTCCTTGCCTAGGACTTGGGAAGCTAAGGTGACGGCAATACAAGAGGCAAAGGATCTAAGTACACTACCCCTAGAAGAACTGTTGGGATCCTTGATGACTCATGAGCTTCAAATCAAGCAACATGTTGATGATGATGAGTCAAAGAAGAAGAGAACTATGGCTCTTAAGATTTCTGAATATATGGAAGAGCCTCATGAATCCGAAGATGAAAGTGATGATGAGGACATGGCACTCATCACAAGAAAATTTAAAAGATTCATGAAGAAGAAGAAGTTTGAAAAGAAAAAGCCCTTTGCAAGAAAAGATGAGGACAAGGGCAAAGAAAAGGAAGTTATTTGCTTTGAATGCAAGAAGCCGGGTCACTTTAAATCTGAATGCCCTCAACTAAAGAAAGGCACCCGGAGTTCAAAAAGAAGGCAATGATGGCCACATGGAGCGATTCGGAAAGCACAAGTTCCGAAGAAGAAGAAAAGAGTGAAATGGCCAATCTATGCTTCATGGCGGACAATGATGAGGTAAGTCCGAGTTTTCTTGATGACTTCACTTTTGATGAATTGCATAGTGCTTTTTATGAATTAATGGATGATTTTGCAAACCTAAGTTCAAAGAACAAAGATTTGAAAACTCAAATGCAAAAACTATCATTAGAAAATGAAAAGCATGTTGTTGATAAAGAACTTTTGATAAAAGAAAAAGAAAGTTTGAAAAATGAAGTTGATAGACTTAAGCCTATAGTTGATAAATTTACTCTAAGCTCTATCAAACTTAATATGATTTTGGAAAATCAAAAGGCTATTTTTGATAAAGCTGGATTAGGATATAATCCACTTAAAAAGCAAAAATCTTTGAAGAATATTTTTGTACATGCTGAAAAATCATTAAACATTACTTGTTTTAAATGTGGAAACAAAGGACATAAATCATATATGTGTAAATCTTCACATAAAAAGAAAAAGATGATTTGGGTTCCCAAAGGAACAATATTTAATGCTCTAACCATGAAGGACCCAAGAAGGCTTGGGTACCTAAAATTAAGACATAAATGTTTTGCAGGAGTGTCTTGCAGCCATCAGACTGAAAAGAAAATGGTACCTGGACAGTGGTTGCTCAAGACACATGACGGGTGACAAAGATCAATTCATCACCCTTGAATCAAAAAGAGGTGGAGTAGTTACTTTTGGTGATAATGGTCAAGGCCATATCATGGGTATTGGTAAGATTCAAATTACTCCATCTACTCATATTGATAATGTTTTATATGTTGATGGACTTAAACATAATCTAATAAGTATTAGCCAACTGTGTGACAAAGGTTTCAAGGTTTCCTTTGAAGCTTCTGTTTGCACTGTTACTAATCCCATTGATAATAGCATTATTCTTGTTGGTAAACGCTATGGCAATGTGTACTTAATTGATTTGAGTAATTTATCTCCAAGTAATCATTGCTTAGTTGCTGATAATGCTAAATGAATGAGATTGGTTGGCTATGGCATCGTAGATTAGGTCATGCAAGCACACACCTAATTTCCAAATTATTGAAAATGGATTTAGTTAAAGGTATTCCTAGTCTAAATTTTGAAAATAATCGAATATGTGATGCATGTCAATTTGGAAAACAAACAAGAACTTCTTTCAAATCTAAGAATGTTGTTTCAACTACTAGGCCACTAGAGCTACTACACATGGACCTTTTTGGACCTACTAGAACCACAAGTCTAGGAGGAAAGAAATATGGTCTAGTGATAGTAGATGATTACTCTAGATTCACTTGGGTAATGTTTTTGGCTCACAAAGATGAGACTTTCTCAATATTCATGAAATTTGTTAAGAAAGTCACTAATGAGAAAAACACTACCATAGTGTCTATTAGAAGTGATCATGGAACTGAATTTGAAAATCACTTATTTGAAAAATTCTGTTTTGAAAAAGGCATACATCATAACTTCTCTGCACCTAGAACACCACAACAAAATGGAGTTGTAGAAAGGAAGAATAGGACTTTAGAAGACATGGCCCGTACCATGCTATGTGAAAGCCAACTTCCAAAATATTTTTGGGCGGAAGCTATAAACACAGCATTACATTCTAAATAGAGCCCTAATTAGACCTATCCTTAAGAAAACTCCCTATGAACTTTGGATCAATAGGAAACCAAATTTAAGTTATTTTCATGCATTTGGTTGTAAATGTTTTATTCATAACAATGGTAAGGATAATCTTGGGAAGTTTGACGCAAAGTCTGATGAAGGTATCTTCCTAGGATATTCTACATCTAGCAAAGCATATAGAGTATTTAATAAGAAAAGCTTAGTTGTAGAAGAATCCATTCATATAGTGTTTGATGAGTCTTTAGCATCAAGTTCAGATAAAATTGATGATGAGGAAGATACATCTTTGATTGAAAGAGATATTGAAAAATTAAATGTATCTTCAGATCAAGAACCTGAAGTTAAGGATGATGACTCACCTAAGGATGATGGTATTGATACTGTTCAAATGATCAAGATCTACCTAGAGATTGGAGATATGCTTATGGTCATCCTAAGGACCTAATCATAGGTGATCCATCTCAAGGTGTAAGGACTAGATCATCAATGAGAGATATCAATAATCATCTTGCATTTGTATCTCATATAGAACCTAAGACTATAGAGGAAGCCGAGAAAGATAGTTATTGGATGTTAGCAATGCAGGAAGAGTTAAACCAATTCACTAGAAATCAAGTCTGGACCCTAGTTGAAAGACCTAAAAATCACCCTATAATAGGATCTAAATGGGTATTTAGAAATAAATTAGATGAAAATGGCATAGTAATTAGAAACAAAGCTAGACTAGTTGCAAAAGGATATAATCAAGAAGAAGGTATAGATTTTGATGAAACTTTTGCACCTGTTGCTAGATTAGAAGCCATTAGGCTACTACTTGCATTTGCATGTCATATGAATTTCAACTTATTTCAAATGGATGTTAAAAGTGCATTTCTAAATGGTTTTATAAATGAGGAAGTTTATGTTGAACAACCTCCTGGTTTTGAAGATCATGAATTTCCAAACCACGTCTTCAAACTACACAAAGCACTTTATGGTTTAAAGCAAGCACCTAGAGCTTGGTATGATAGATTAAGTAAATTTTTAATTGAAAATGACTTTTCTAGAGGAAATGTTGATAAAACCTTGTTTTTAAAAGAAAAGGAAAGGATTTATTAATCGTTCAAATTTATGTTGATGACATTATATTTGGTGCTACTAACAATCTCCTTTGTCAAGAATTTGCTAAGCTAATGCAGGGAGAATTCGAGATGAGCATGATGGGAGAACTAAACTTCTTCCTTGGACTTCAAATCAAACAAGAGAAAGCGGAATTTTCATTAACCAAACAAAGTATACAAAGGAAATACTCAAGAAATTTGGTATGGAATCTGCTAAACCTCTTGGTACGCCAATGAGTCCCTCATGCAAGCTGGACAAGGATGAAGTAGGTAAGAAAGTAGATCAGAAGCATTACAGAGGTATGATTGGATCACTTCTTTATCTAACTGCAAGTAGGCCAGATATCATGTTTTCTGTCTGCTTATGTGCAAGATATCAATCTAATCCTAAGGAATCACATTTACTTGCTGTTAAAAGAATCTTTAGATACTTAAATGGAACTAAAAATGTAGGATTATGGTATTCTAGAGACTCAACCTTAAAATTGATTGCTTATTCTGATTCTGACTATGCTGGTTGTAAATTAGATAGAAAGAGTACAAGTGGGGTATGCCAACTTTTAGGAAGTAACTTAATCTCTTGGTTTAGCAAGAAGCAAAATTCGGTTGCATTATCCACTGCTGAGGCAGAGTATGTTGCAGCTGGAAGTTGCTGTGCTCAAATCCTTTGGATTAAGCGACAACTTGAAGATTATGGTATCACACTTGATAAAATACCTATTAAATGTGATAATACTAGTGCTATCAATCTAACTAAAAATCCAATTCAACATTCAAGAACTAAACACATTGAAATTAGACATCACTTTATTAGAGAACATGTAACTAACAAAGATGTTTGTCTTGAATATGTTAATACTAATGATCAATTAGCTGATATTTTTACCAAACCTTTGAGTGAGGAGAGATTTTGCTATCTTAGAGGAGAATTAGGAGTTTGTGATCCTTTAGAATAATTTTCTGAAACTCTTAAGGACAACAACTATCTAGACTTCAATAATTTCTTGAAAATCCTCTATGTCCAATAAGGAAATTTATCTAGAAATTTGATTTATTGTTTCCCCAATTGTTAAGGAACACTTATCTAGAGTTTGATGATTAATTTGATCAGTTTCAGATCCTTGAAATTGATTTTTTCTCTGAAACTATTGTGGAGTCGACACCTGCAGTTTGTGGAGTCGACACCTTCTTATTTTGATGTTCTGTCTGGGCAATTAGAGCCGACTCTGGCTTCTGTAGAGCCGACTCTAATTCGGGCGCTGACAGATTCTCTGGTTCGGAGCCGACACCTCGTTTTCGGGAGTCGACTCTAAGTGGAACTAGGTCAAAATAAAAAGGGCGGAGTCGACCCCAAACGATTTCTATCGTCTCCTAAACCTTTTCAAGCTGTTCCAAACTGATTCCAAACCCTCCAAATCCCTCAAAACCCTTGATTACTCATTCCAATCGAATCCAATGGCTCCCAAAAGGCGTGCTATCATTGGTGGTTCGACTGTTCCGACGAAGCGCCGTTCAAATCGGAGGCAACCTTCGTCATCTTCTTCATCTGCCACTCAAGATGACTCTCCACCCTCACCATCTTCTCCTCGAGTCGACCAATTAGCTGGTAAGGCCATTACACCGGAAGAAAAGTTGATTTTAACTTTTTTATTTCGGAGGGCTTTGCTATTGGGCGATTGTTGAAAGAAATGGGATGGGAGAAGGTCTGCTCTTTGGATATCCCTACCTACCCTGCCCTAGTAAGAGAGTTTTATAATGATTTATGTAGAGGAGAGGGAGGCTTAGTAGTGTTGTAAGAGGAACAAAGGTAATCATCACAGCCGAATCCCTTGGTAATTATTGGAAATGCCTACTGTTGGACTTGTTGAATATCATCATGAAGATAGAGGAGGTGCACTATCAAGGATGTTAGGGAGAGAAGTTTCTGAGTTTGAGGAAATCTTGGCAAATCAACTTAATTTGGAACTCAGATTACTTCACAATATCTGTGGAAGAATTCTATTTCCTAAAATCGGAAGGTTTGAATATGTCTCGGAGCGAGACGTCTTATTGATGGACTGCATACTCACTG
Source organism: Calamus simplicifolius (assembly GCA_900491605.1). Lineage (NCBI taxonomy): Eukaryota > Viridiplantae > Streptophyta > Magnoliopsida > Arecales > Arecaceae > Calamus > Calamus simplicifolius. The sequence goes on along the minus strand of UESW01001616.1, from coordinate 29,194 downwards.
GTAGACCTTAAATCTTGCTGGAATGATGATAGGCTATATGGCGGAGGCAGCTACTAAGAAGAGATCTACATTGCCATATGGTATGGTTTTAACATTGGTATTCAGAAGCCAAGGTGTACTTATAATGGACAATGAGCCACTAAGAAAATTAAGACATACAGATTACTATAGTGTCTCTACAATTCACCGAATGGGCTTTAGAAAAGAAAATGGAAACTGGATAAAAAGAGGACATGAGGCCAGAGCTGAAGAGGTTAGAGTTGAGGAAGTCAGAGGAGAAGACATTCCTGAACCATCTGCTGGACCTTCTTCTGCTGGACCATCTGCTGGACCCTCAGAGCTGGACCTAGCTCTCAACTTCCACATCAGTCAGCATTGGCATCTGAAAGATTTTCTGAGGAGCAAATAGGTCAGCTCAGAGCTTTACTGGCTGAGTATGACAGTCAAAGAACAAATGATATGTGTAAATTAAGAGAGGAGTTCAATCAATTAAAGGATGAGATTAATTCAAGACTTGACATGATTTCTTTTTCAATTAGCAATTCCGTCGAATCCTTTAGCACTGATCTTCATAAAATTTTTGAAAGGATGGAAGGCATTGCAGACGGTTCTGGAACTTATCTTCATGCTACCAGTCAACTGAAGAAAGATATCGACCTCGCCGTTTCTCAAATTGAAGCTTGTCTTGAAAGTTTTAAGAAGACCAAAAAGATGATGTTATGGAAATGATTGGACATTTAAAGAAAATTGTGTATAAGCATATTTGATTTTGATATTCAATCCTAGGTTGTATCTTAGGATTTCTTGCTTTCTTCTTTCTTAGCATGTATCTAGGATTTACATACTTAAATCTGTCATTTTAAAATACATGTAATGAATCTTGCTTTGGAATACAAATGGTTGAATGAATATTACACTTTTATTTCAAATTTATCTATTGATTGATTGATGTCAATGAATAAGTTTCCTATCTTTATGTTTCGAACCAACATCTCGCTCTAATAACATTCTTTATTGCTCTTAAACTCACCTTATTGTTGATAACAAAAAAGGGGGAGAGATAAGTGTATATGCATATAAGAAAGAGAGAGAGAAAGAAAATGAAGAACAATTCTGAGAATAGAAAGAAAGAGAATTTTAGAAAGAATTCAGTTTATCTACATAGGGGGAGCTATTCAATGCAGGGGGAGCTTAATAAATTTCTCCATATAAAAGTTAAATCATTTTGATTGATGTCAAGTTTTGTTTATTTTTATTCATTTTGAATATTGGCATCAAATTCTCTATTAGGAAGTCTCTAAGCTTTAACAATGTCTATAATTCTCAATTCAAATGAATTTTTTAATGCATATACTCAAAGTTTTTGTCATCATCAAAAAGGGGGAGATTGTTGACCCAATTGAGGATTTTGATGATTAACAAAACTATTTGAGTATAACATTTGAAGTTACTAATGATTTTGATTAAGTTTTTCAGATTATAAGTCTATTGATAATCAAAATCAAGAGTCAAATCAAGTTCTGGTTTGAATCTAATGTCAAGGTAAGATTGCAGACATTAGAGTCGACACATGGAATCGCAGAGCCGACTCCAAAATGGCACAGACTTAGAGTCGACTCCGGGACTGTGAGAGCCGACTCTATCAGAAAAACAGAACGATGGATTTTCAGGCCACGACTTAGAGTCGACTCCCAGACTGTTAGAGTCGACTCCAGAAGAATTTTGTGTCGACCCCAGAAAAGTCAGAGACGACTCCAGATCGAGCGGATTAAATAATTTCGAGTTAGAGCCGACTCCAGAAAAGTTAGAGCCGACTCCAGAATGTCAGACACGGCTCCAGAACTGTCAGAACGACTCTAAACTTTATCTTTATCTATTTTAATCCCAACGGCTATTGTTATTTATGGATCTAATCCTTCTTACACTTGCTTCTAACGGATAGTTTCAAACTATTTGTGGATTAATCGGATCTATAAGAAGAGGGTTGTTGCATCCAAAGAGAAGACAAGAGAGAGGCAAAAAGAAAAGAATAGAGAAAATCTTTGAGATCTATCAGAAAAGAAAAGAGGGAAAACTTGTAAGGAAAGATCATACTCATTCCCCAAAAGAAGAGAGAGAGATTCCAAGCCTTTGCTGTTCTATTTAGAAGAAATCTCAAGAGAAGGAAGAAGCCCTAGTTTTTCTGATCTTCTGAGTCTCAAGAGCATCTTCAAAGGAAGATCCATTCAAAGGAAGAGAAGGAAGAAGCCACCAAGATCTGCGAATCAGGCTTTGGTTCCTAATCTCTTATTATTGTTTCATTATTGTATATTTGCTCATTGAAGGAGCTTTTTCTTGTAAAATAAATACTGTTTGCTGGGTCAATCTGGTGATGATTCAGTTGAGGCTGTTAGCCTTGTGCAAGCATTAGCTTGTGGTTTAGGTTTTGTGCTGGTGAGCCTTGAAAACCAGCTGGGTTCGTTGTGCACCCGGGAAAACAACAAGTTCGAGTTGTGAGCTTGCAAAACAACTCTGCTGTAATCAGTTTGATTATAGTGTGGACCCAAGAGGTACTTGGGAGTGGACGTAGGTGTAGGTACACCGAACCACTATAAAATCTCTTGTGTTTGCCGTGATTGTCTCTTTATCTTCAACTCTCTATTTATAGTTGTTTAGTTTTAAATTTGTGAATCTAAGTTTTTATTTCCGCTGGGGGTTATCTTTCAAAAGAGTTTAAATTTTTGAAAAACCTAATTCACCCCCCCTCTTGGGTTGCTATCTGGACCAACATGGGTCATTGCACATTTGCAACTGTGCATGACCATGCCCCGTTACGGAGTACGATTCACTACCACTTGTAACTGTGCGCGGTCACATCCAGCGACGGCACGCACCAAATGCAACTACAGCTACCGGACACCTGTGAAGCCGTATTAACAGGTAACATAGGACGCCTCCGACACACGTAGTGACAGTGCAACCCGCCACTGTCAAGCCTCACCTTTTTGTCCGTTACCAGGTGAGGCACCTCGGAATCAGCGATATTTTGGGGACAGAGCGGATTTTCAAGCAGGTATAAAAGGCCACACTCTCACTGTAAGTAAGGATCCGAGAACTAAGGTTTTCTAGTCTTCTTCTTGCTAGTAAAAACCCTAACTCTCTAGCTTCTTCAGCTAGTGAGTTCTCATCTGTTCCCAAGTGACTGACTTGAGCGTCGGAGGGTCTCCATCGGAGCATCCGGTCTCCGGGGACTTTTCTTGCAGGAATCCGTTGAGGAGGACGTCCATTTCCCCGGCGCTTGAAGAAGGTGACTTGGCATCATCAGATTGGCGCGCCAAGTAGGAGGAAGAAGAAAGAGAAAGACATCGAACCAGCGATCGACAACCTCTCTCTTCAAGCTCTTGAGTCATGGTGACAACCCATGCAAAAGGGATCTCTGTCAGTTTCACAAGGGGGCAGAACCAAGGGGTTGACCCACTGGCAGTCGCTCCCTCAGCTCCCCTGGCCGGTGTCCCGGCTCCGCCGCGCCCCCAGGAGGCTGGACCTTCCGCCCCTTCGGTCGATGTCCCTGCACCTCCTCCTCGACAACTCCGGGAAGACTGGCTAGCCGCCCTAGCCGCGCAAGTCCAGTCCTTGGCGGCGGCGATTCAAGGCCTGCAGCACCAACAGACGGCCTTGCAACAGCCGGAGCCACACCCATCGGTTCCAGGGGTGGTGCAACCCAGTCAGCATTCCTCCCGAGGAAGATCACCAGCACTGGAGGCTCGTCATCATCGCGCCTTGCCCAAACCTCATCATTGGGGAGCCTCTAAGAGACCTCGATCACCTTCTCGCCACGCCAGTGTTTCTCCCAAGAGGCGGCAAGGGAAGGAGGCGGGGCACCCTCATCGGCCTCCCCGCCGCTCCTCCCCTTCCTCAGACTCTTCGAGGGAGGGGTCCTTCGATGGTGAGATAGCCCATCGAGCAGAGCGTCGACTTGAAGAGTACAACCAACGGCTAGAAGAGCTCAGCCGTCGGATTACCAACCCATTAGAGGTAGACTATGACAACCGGCCACCGCTGTCTTGCCGTATCATGGAAGAGCCCATCTTCGCCCGGTTCCGTCTTCCTCAGTTGGACCCTTATGACGGGACCACGGATCCCCTGGACCATCTCAAAGTTACAAGGTCCTCATGCAGGTCCAGGGGGCAACCGACTCCCTCATGTGCATCACCTTCCCAGCCACCTTGAAGAAAGCTGCCCGAGCCTGGTATTCTCGCCTGCCGCCGTGGAGTATCGACTCCTTCCGACAGCTGGAGAGGGCCTTTCTGGCCCATTTTGATGCCTGCAGGAAGATTCCAAGGGTAGCCGATAGCATCTTCTCCGTCCAGCAGAAGAGTGGTGAGTCCCTGTGGGACTATATCGCTCGGTTCAAGGAGGCTGCCCTGGAAGTTTACAATCTTAAGGACTCAGTGGCCACTTTGGCCTTGAAGCGAGGGCTTCGCCCGTCTCGCTTTGCATACTCTCTTGACAAGAAGCCGCCCGGCTCCTACGCCGAGCTCTTGACCCGAGCTCAAAAATACATACGAGCTGATGAGGCTGACTCTTCCCGGCGCGAGGCTAGCGGGAGCATCCCCAAGAAGCCGACCCGGCCGGAACCTGCCGAAGCTCGTCCCAGAAGGCCTGAGCCTCCCCACTGGCCAGACAACCGTCCTCAAGCCCCTGCACTGAGAGACGGGCCCTACACCCCTCTGCTCGCCCCGATATCACACATCCTACTCGAAATTGAAGGTGAGCCTTATCTTCAGCGCCCTCCTTCAATGAATCCGAAGACCCCCCGCAACAAGAGCCTTTACTATCGCTACCACCGGGACCATGGCCATGACACCAACGATTATTGCCAGTTAAAGAAGGCGATAGAGGATCTTATCCAGCGTGGCTACCTGGAAAAGTTCATTCAGAGGAACAACCCGAAAGCTCCTGGCCCATCGGTGCCCCGCCACCGATGATTGACAATGCTCCAACCGAGAAGATGGTGAAGATGATCTCCTGGGGGGCAGGTGGACCGCCTAAGAGGCCGAGAGAGGAGGGGGAGTTAGACTCTGTAATCCCTTTTTCCAAAAGGAACTTAGAGGGGGTGGTTAATAAAAATGATGATAGTATTATCATGTCCATGACGATAGCATAGCACCTTGTAAAAAGAATTCTAGTCGATAGCGGGAGCTCGATGGATGTTTTGAATTATGATACTTTTGTTCGCATGAATCTATCACCCGACCTACTCCGGCCTATCAGCGTGCCCCTGATGGGATTCACTGGAGATTCCGTGAGGGTGAAGGGAGAGATCACTCTTCCTGTCACGGCTGGCACGGCCCCACGCCAAAGCATAGTTCTCATGAGCTTCCTGGTAGTCCGGGTGCCCCTCGCCTACAACGCTATCCTTGAAAAGCCCGAACTCAACCTCTTGGACGCAGTCATCTCCACCAAAAGACTGCTCGTGAGGTTTCCCACTAGTAAAGGAATCGGGGAGATGTGGGGGGAGCAGAACCCACCCCCACTTTGCTGCCACATGGTTCCAAGTCCGGAGGAGGTGGTGCCTGCACCCGCGCCAGAGGTATTGGACCCTTGGGACCTAGAAAGGAGAGGAGAACCGGCTGAGCACCTACTGGCCTTCCCTCTTGGGGAGGACCCAGCAAGAACGATCCGCATTGGAGCTTCGCTCCCAGAGGAGGCCCGCGGTCGGCTCCTTGCCTTCTTACGAGTCAACACTGATATCTTCGCTTGGTCGGCGTCGGACATGCCGAGCATTCCGGAGGACGTGATCACCCACCGGCTCAACATCAAGTTGGAGTGCCGACCCATTCGGCAGAAGAAGAGAAGTTTTGCCTCAAACAGACAGAAGGCTGTGGACGAGGAGGTGCGAAAGCTCTTGGCGGCCGGCCATATCCATGAGGTGCACTACCCCGACTGGCTGGCAAATGTCGTGATGGTGCGCAAGACCAGTGGGAGCTGGAGGATATGCATGGACTTCACCGACCTCAATAAGGCATGCCCCAAAGATAGCTTCCCACTGCCCCAGATCGATCAGCTAATGTATGCTACGTCCGGGCACGAGGCCCTTAGCTTCATGGATGCGTTCTCAGGGTACAACCAAATAAGGATGGACCCAGCTGATGAGGAGGCTACTTCCTTTGTCACTAAAAAAGGGATTTACTGCTACAAGGTGATGCCGTTTGGGCTGAAGAATGCCGGGGCTACTTATCAGAGGTTGATGAATAAGGTCTTTGAGGACCAGATTGGACGTAACATGAAGGTGTATATGGATGATATGCTGACCAAGAGCGCCCACGCGGCTGACCACGTCGCCGATCTTGCGAAAACCTTCAGCAACCTATGCTAATATCGAATGAGGCTGAACCCCACAAGTGTGCCTTCGGGGTGGTGGCAGGCAAGTTCTTGGGCTTCATGGTGACCCAACGGGGGATCAAAGCTAATCCCGATAAGATCCGGGCCATCCTGGACATGAGGCCTCCAGCTAATAAAAAGGAGGTGCAGCGCCTAACCGGAAGGGTGGCGGCCCTGAGTCGCTTCATGTCAAGATCGGCGGAGAGGTGCCTGCCCTTCTTTAAGGTGCTGCGCAAGGTTAACAGCTTCGAGTGGAGAAAGGAGTGCCAAGATGCCTTCGAGGAATTGAAGCAATTTTTATCCACTCCCCCGTTGCTGTCTAAGCCAAGGAACGGGGAGGAGCTTCTTCTGTACCTTGCAGCCTCTCACGAGGCCGTCAATTATGTGCTCATGCGTGTGGATGCTGATGGATTGCAGAGGCCAGTCTATTACACTAGCAAGGTGCTCCATGATGCTGAGACCAGGTACACTAGGACTGAGAAGATCATCTTCGCCTTGGTGGTTTCCGCACAACGCTTTCGACCCTACTTCCAAGCTCATCCCATTGTGGTGCTCATGGACCAATCTCTTCGGACTATCCTCTCCCGTCCTGACACATTGGGTCGATTAGCCAAGTGGGCAGTCAAGCTGAGCAAATTTGATTTATCAATTCGGCCAAGGTCTGCCATGAAGTCCCAAGTATTAGCTAACTTCTTGGTCGAGTGCATCTGGACCGAGGAGTGCCATGAGGAGTCACGTCCGGAGATATGCATGGAGTCCCCCCCGGCTGGGGGAGCGGAAGGAGAAGAGTGGATCTTGCACATGGATGGAACAGCGAATTCTCAGGGGAGTGGAGCTGGGCTCACCCTCGCAAGTCCCGATGGGGAGGTGGTAGAGTATGCCCTTCGTTTTTAGTTCCCAGCCATCAACAACCAGGCGGAGTATGAGGCCTTGCTAGCAGGGATGAGGTTGGCCGAGGAGCTTGGTGTGGAGCATCTGAGAGCCTTCACAGACTCCCAGCTTGTCTCTGGGTAGGTCGTTGGGAGTGTGAAGCTAAAGACCCGACCATGTCTCGTTACTTGAGCAAGGTGCAGTACCAGGCTTCTCGGCTCTCTTACTTCCGTGTTAGCTACATTTCCCGAGCAGAGAACGCTAGGGCTGACGTGTTGTCCCGTCTGGCTACCTCGGCCGACGGAACCCTTGGAAGGACATATGTGGAGCATCTGCAGACCCCGAGCATTGACGCTATAGATGTACTGCCGATTGAGCAAGAGCCCTCCTGGATGGATGCCTATGTCCGATATCTGACCGACGGCACCCTCCCTAAGGACCCCGCGGATGCTAGACTGCTTAAGCGGTGGGCCCCGAGGTTCCTGATAATGGACGGAAGACTATATCGAAGATCATTTTCATACCTGGTCCTCAAGTGCGTAGGGCCAGCAGAAGCTGACTACATTTTGTGGGAGATCCATGAAGGCATATGTGGGAGCCACCTGGGGAGCAGAGCCCTAGCCTATAAGGCCCTGCGGCAGGGGAACTACTGGCTGACCATGAAGGAGGATGTGGCTGAGCTTGTTAAGAAGTGTGATAGCTGCCAGTGTCATACCAATATCCAGCGACAGCTGACGTCTCAGCTGACCCCCTTGGTGGCACCTTGGCCTTTCGCCCAATGGGATATGGATATCTTGGGACCATTTCCCCGGCCTCCGGGCAGCGCAAGTTCCTCCTGGTGGCCGTCGATCACTTCACCAAATGGATTGAAACCGAAGCCCTTGCTAAAATCACTGAAAGCAAGGTGAGATCCTTCTTTTGGAAGTCTATCATATGCCAGTTCAGGCTACCTCATACTTTGGTCACCGACAATGGCCGGTGGTTTGATAACGCGCCTTTCGAGGATTCTGCACCGAACTTGGCATCCACCAAAGATTTACTTCCATTGGACACCCCCAGACCAATGGAGCGGCCGAGGTGACCAATCACATCATTCTCCAAGGACTGAGAACCCGATTGGATGATTGCAAGGGACGGTGGGTGTAGGAGCTCCACAGTGTGCTATGGGCCTACCATACAACACCACGAGCCCCCACCGGAGAGACTCCGTTTAGCCTGGTCTTTGGATCCGAAGCTATCATCCCAGTGTAGATAGGCTCCCCGATTCCTAGGGTGGAGTCATATAATGAGGAAAATAACTCGGACCGGCTACGGGCCAACCTCGACCTGGTGGAGGAGGTGCGAGACCGAGTGCGGCTGCGGATGGTAGTCTACCGACAACGGGCTGCCAGGTACTACAACTCCCGCGTGCGTCCCAAGACTTTCTTGCCGGGAGACCTGGTCCTTCGACGAGCTGAAGTCTCAAAGCCGAAGGAGGGAGGTAAACTAGCTCCGAATTGAGAGGGGCCCTACCGGATCACCGAGACACTCCGTCATGGAGCATACAAGATTGAAGAGCTGGATGTGAAACCACTCCCTCGGACGTGGAATGCTGACAACCTTCATCGGTATTATCAGTAGCGCATTTCTCTTCTCGCATTAAATACCGTGCCTGTATTCTTTTGGGCCTTCGCCCCTCATTCTACATTAACAAATTTGAATTTTAACACCTCAGTCTTTCGACCTAAAGCCCTGGGCCAGCCAGGCACAAAGCCCGACCCCCGTCGGCACCTAAAACCCTGGGCCAGCCAGGCACAAAGCCCGACTCCCGTCGGCACCTAAAGCCTTGGACCAACCAGGCACAAAGCCTGACCCCCGTCGGCACCTAAAGCCCTGGGCCAGCCAGGCACAAAGCCCGACTCCCGTCGGCACCTAAAGCCCTAGGCTAGCCAGGCACAAAGCCCGACCCCGTCGGCACCTAAAGCCCTGGGCCAGTCAGGCACAAAGCCTGATCCCGTCGGCACCTAAAGCCCTGGGCCAGCCAGGCACAAAGACCGACTCCCGTCGGCACCTAAAGCCCTGGGCCAATTGGGCACGAAGCCCGACTCCCGTTGGCACCTAAAGCCCTGGGCCAGCCAGACACAAAGCTCGACCCCCGTCGGCACCTAAAGCCCTGGGCCAATCGGGCACAAAGCCCGACTCCCGTCGGCACCTAAAGCCCTGGGCCAGCCAGGCACAAAGCCCGACTCCTGTCGGCACTTAAAGCCCTGGGCCAGCAGGAACAAAGCCTGACCCCCGTCAGCACCTAAAGCCCTGGGTCAGCCATGTACAAAGCTCGACCCCCATCGGCACCTAAAGCCCTTGGCCAGCCAGGCACAAAGCCCGACCCCCGTCGGCACCTAAAGCCCTGGGCCAATCAGGCACAAAGCTCGACTCCCATCGGCACCTAAAGCCCTGGGCCAGCCAGGCACAAAGCCCGACCCCGTCGGCACCTAAAGCCCTGGGCTAGCCAGGCTCAAGCCCGACCCCCGTCGGCACCTAAATCCTGGGCCAGCCAGACACAAAGCCCGACCCCGTCGGCACCTAAAGCCCTGGGTCAGCCAGGCACAATGCCCGATCCCCGTCAGCACCAAAAGCCTTGGGCTAGCCAGGCACAAAGCCCAACCCCCGTCGGCACCTAAAGCCCTGGGATAATCAGGCACAAAGCCCGACTCTCGTCGGCACCTAAAGCCCTAGGCCAGCCAGGCACAAAGCCCGACCCCCGTCGGTACCTAAGGCCCTGGACCAATCGGCACAAAGCCCAACTCCCATCGGCACCTAAAGCCCTGGGCCAGCCAGGCACAAAAGCCCGACCCCCGTCGGCACCTAAAGCCCTGGGCCAGCCAGACACAAAGCCCGACCCCCGTCGGCACCTAAAGCCCTGGGTCAGCCAGGCATAATACCCGATCCCCGTCAGCACCAAAAGCCTTGGGCCAGCCAGGCACAAAGCCCAACCCTCGTCGGCACCTAAAGCCCTGGGATAATCGGGCACAAAGCCCGACTCTCGTCGGCACCTAAAGCCCTAGGTCAGCCAGGCACAAAGCCCGACTCCCATCGGCACTTAAAGCCCTGGGCCAACCAGGCACAAAGCCCGACCTCCGTCGGCACCTAAAGCCCTGGGCCAGCCAGGCACAAAGCTCGACTCCCATCGGCACCTAAAGCCCTGGGCCAACCAAGCACAAAGCCCGACCCCCATCGGCACCTATAGCCCTGGGCCAGCCAGGCACAATGCCCGACTCCTGTCAGCACCTAAAGCCCTGAGCTAGCTAGGCACAAAGCCCAGCCCCTGTCGGCACCTAAAGCCCTGGGCCAGCCAAGCACAAAGCCTGACCCCCATCGTCACCTAAAGCCCTGGGCCAGCCAGGCACAAAGCCCGACCCCCATCGATGTTAGTGATAGTGCCCTAGGCCTATTGTATGGACATGGTATTTGAATATTTATGAGCATTTACTATTATCATAATTTGCATGTTTATTATTTAATAATATCCTTGAATAATATTATGAATTATTCTAAATATCCCTAATCGGTTATATTATAGGAATAATAATAAATTAAGATTAGTATGAAATTTGATTGATATTCATGGGATGAATATGTGTATGAGATACAAATCAAATTTATATGTATTTGTTGAGAACAAATATTGGACAAGACCCACCTTAAGATTAATACATGGATCAAAGTCATAAGTTAATCTCTAGTAGTTGTGTCATTAAATCCTTAGACCTGAGATTGCTATAGTTCTCAACATGAGGAATATTATGTTTTGACATAATCAAACGTTGTCTTTAACCGGATGATTACAAAGATTATGCTTGAACACAATAAGAATCATGTAGTGAGATATGAGTGATTAAGATGGAATTTGTCCCTCTTATTATAAGAGAGATATCTCTGGGCCCCTCGATGATTGAGACTAAGAAATGCATGGCCATACTCAAATAAATTGATGGAGATCAATATCATTTGTCTAGTCAGTCTAATTGGGTTTCGAGAAATTAAAGATAGAGCGATATAAAGTTAACTTTTTTCATGCCTTATATTCTATCAAGATATCATGTGGCAAAAGGATTATGTCATTAGCTACTTTAAGGTTGTCTTAGAACTTAAGCTTTTCATTTAACTTGGGTAGTCATAATATCTTGCTAGAGGCCGCTTATGACTTGTAGGATCAAAATGTGATTTAGGCCTACTGCCAACGTTAATTGAACCTATAGGGCCGCACACTAAGAATGAACATAATGGTTACGGTTTGTTACTCTCTATAGTAATTTAAAATGATGAGATTATTTTAAATTACAAATAATAATTAGTTGTCATTTAGATTCGAGTTTAATTTTGAGAAAATTTAAATTCGTAATTTAATTATGACAAGTAATTAATTCGTTATATTTTCTTATTGGATAAGAAAATAATCCATAAAGATTTTGGTTAAAAATTCCTTATTTGGTAAGGAAAGGATTTAAATTATCATTATTTAAAAGGATTTTTAAAAAATATTGATTAGAATCCTAGTTAACCAGAAACCCCTAGCAGACTTGTATATATATATATGATATATACGTTTTAAAGTCCATTGGACATTTGAAAGGTCATGTCCGATTGGGCATTTGAAAGGTCGCGTCTATTGGGGCATTTGAAGGGTCGTGTCTTTTGCCTTAAAATAGATAAGTAGAGAGTTGAAAACAATGGTTCATTTTATGAAAAATGGACTTGTTGAACTAGCATTCAAAACTATTTTGGTGTCCGTTCGTGTGTGGATACTTGTAGAGGGTGGTCATCTTTTTGATAGGCAGCACCTTTGAAGATCCGAGCAAACCCAACACAAGAACAAACGGATTACATACTGATCAACAAAAGGTAATAATTTTGTTTATCCTTCTTTCGATTTTATGAAACGCATGTGATTCTTGGTGGGGATTATGGAATAAATTTATTTTGTTTCCGCTGCCATTTTATTCCAATTAGATTGGGAATTTCTATTCCATAACCCAACAGTCGACACCTAAAGCCCTAGGCCAATCGGGCACAAAGCCCGACTCCCGTTGGCACCTAAAGCCCTGGGCCAGCCAGGCACAAAGCTCGACTCCCGTTGGCACCTAAAGCCTTGGGCCAGCCAAGCACAAAGCCCGACTCCCATCGGCACCTAAAGCCCTGAGCCAATCGGGCACAAAGCCTGACCCCTGTTGGCACCTAAAGCCCTAGGCCAATCGGGCACAAAGCCCGACTCCCGTCAGCACCTAAAGCCCTGGGCCAGCCAGGCACAAAGCCCGACCCTCGTCGGCACCTAAAGCCCTGGGCCAGCCAGGCACAAAGCCCGACTCCCATCGGCACCTAAAGCCCCAGGCCAGCCAGGCACAAAGCCCGACTCCCGTCAGCACCTAAAGCCCTGGGCTAGCCAGGCACAAAGCCCGACCCCTGTCAGCACCTAAAGCCCTGGGCCAGCCAGGCACAAAGCTCGACTCCCGTCGGCACCTAAAGCCCTGGGCCAGCCAGGCACAAAGCTCGACCCCCGTCGGCACCTAAAGCCCTGGGCTGTCAGGCATAAAGCCCGACTCCCATCGGCACCTAAAGCCCTAGGCCAGCCAGGCACAAAGCCCGACCCCCGTCGGCACCTAAGGCCCTGGACCAATCGGGCACAAAGCCCGACTCCCATCGGCACCTAAAGCCCTGGGCCAGCCAGGCACAAAGCCCAATCTCCGTTGGCACCTAAAGCCCATGGCCAGCCAGGCATAAAGCCCGACCCCCGTCGGCACCTAAAGCCCTAGGCCAATCGGCACAAAGTTCGTCTTCGTCGGCACCTAAAGCCCTGGGCCAGCCAGGCACAAAGCCTGACCCCCGTCGGCACCTAAAGCCCTAAGCCAGCCAGGCACAAAGCCCGACCCCCATCGACACCTAATGCCCTGGGCCAGCCAGGCACAAAGCCCGACTCCCGTCGGCACCTAAAGCCCTGGGCCAGTCGAGCACAAAGGCCGACTCCTATCGGCACCTAAAGCCCTGGGCCAACCAGGCACAAAGCCCGACTCCCGTCGGCACTTAAAGCCCTGGACCAGCCAGGCACAAAGCCCCATCGGCGTTGATGAAGCCCCGAGAGGTCGCACGTCATTAACCAATAAATTTGGGGCAGAGGTCGCAAATGGACAAAGACAATTCATTTTGGAGAAAAATGATATTTCATTAATTTGAAGTGAGTACAAAACGCCGACCTAGTCGGATTTGCAAAAATAAAATACAAATGGGGGTTCACGGTTCGGCCGGTGCGGGCTCGTCGTCGGATGAGGCTGCCTCCGAGAGACGCCCTGGTTTGACCTCCAAGGCTTGAGGAAAGTTAAAGTCCCGAGCGACTTCTCTTTCCCATGCTGAAATCCTTGAAGAAGCACCTCCGCCGAAGCTTCCGCCAGTTCGTCTGTAAAGCGCTCGGACGCTTTGTATTCTTCTATGACCCTGGGGGTCCTGGTTGCGACGACTGCTTCCACCTCGGCGGCGCAAACTCCTTCCTCTGCAGCGAGAGCTGCCGCCGCTGCCCTCTCGGCTTCCTGGGCGTGACTTGCCTCTTCTTCAGCTTTATCGGCCCTCTCCTCCGCCGACCTTGCCCTCTCCTCGGCCTTGGTCGCTTGACTCTCAGTTGTTTGGATGGCCGAGGTCAATTCGGAGATGTGCAAGTCTCTCGCTGCGACGGCATTTCGGCGTCAGTCATCTAGCGGAGTGCCGTCCGTAAGCGGTTGGCCTCAGCCTCCGCTCGACTCTCAGCGGCCCTTATCTCATTGGCCCGAGCGGTTCTGGCCGACTCTAGGGCCCCTCGGCCGCCTCCGCGTGGTTACGGGCATCCTCGACCTCCTTCTGGGCCTTCCGCAGAAGGGTCTTTCCTCCGTGAATAACCTCCCTTGTAGCCCTTAGGGAGTTCGCAAGCTGTGGGCATGTTTCATGTCAAAAAAAAAGAGAAAAAAAGGAAAATATGGAGGCAAAGGGTTGCAGGACAACTTACTTTGACGAGGGCCGCGTAGGACTCTCAGAAGAATAGAGCCGCCTTCAGGTGGATAAGCTCTTCCTGGACCTCGGGCACGAAGACTGGCGAGAGGATCCGCTCTGCCCAATGCCCATCGTTAAGAATGGAGTCCCGAGGCGGCCTTGGTCTGGCTCCATTCCCTTCGGCTGCCTCAACATTTCCAGACTCGGCGCGTGGGCTGCTTATTGGTGTCTGTTCGGGGGGCGGGCTTGCCGCCCCTGACGGCCCTCGCCCTAGCTCCTAGCTGCCTCGGGGAGGGACGGTTCACTAGGAGCAGAGAGCTCCTCCGCTACCGCTGGCTCCTCTGCCACCGTCGGCTCCGCCACAACCGGCTCCTCCACTGGTGCCCCCTCGGTCACCGCTCTTTCTGGCAGGGTGTCGGTCGTAAGGTCGACCTCCGGAGCGACCGGGAGCTCTTGCGGTGCCGGTGGCTCGGTCACCCGCGCTGTCGGGCATTTTGGAGCTGGTGCTTGCCGGTCTTCACTCGGTCCTTCCCGGCCCCTTTTTTTGGCGATGGCCTTCAGGAGTTTCTGGGTTGGGATCTTCATGGCTATACTGCATCGGTCAAGGTCAGCAAAAAAAAAAACAAAAACAAAAACGAAACCAAGCAAAACTTTGGCTAAGTATAAAGATGGCTTACCCCGATGGGAGATGAGACCCGCCATCTGGAGATTATCTTCTGACAGAAGCAGGGTGTACCGAGGAATCTCGGAGGCCAACAACTATCCGAACGCTTCCTTGTCCTCAGGATGGATGGTGGAATTAGCGTTACCTCGGAGGTCGGGGTCTCCCACCAGGACTTGACTTGGTCTAGATCGGCAAAGAAAAATCAGGATTTTCATCCATTGATAGAGGAAGGAAGGGGAAGCTTGAGGACCCGGTTGGGTCGGGGCTGGAACAGCCACCAACCCTTCTGGGCCCGAAGGATGTAGAAGGACCGAAAAAGGGAGATTTGGGGGGTGATGTCAAGGTGATGACAGAGGATGACGAAGGCGCTAATGACCCGAAGGGAGTTCGGGACCAGCTGGGAAGGAGTCAAGGAATAGTAGTCAAGGGGATTAACAAAAAAGGGAGGAAAGGGTGGGCGGAGGCCCACCCTCAGGCAAATTTCATAAATGGCCACTCGGCCGGGTCGGAAAGAATTGACTCTATCATCGGGAGTCGGAAAGAAAAGCCCAACGTCTCGAGGAATCTGGTAATGGGCCTAGATATTCGCCAAATCCTGGCTCATTACCATGGAAGCGGTCCCCTCCGGGACTCCGCCTCCACCCTCGAGGAGGTGTCGGCTTCCGTCCGGCGTCTCCTCGATGGGGCCTTGCCGGCTGCCGTCGGACGTCTCCCTGCGGAGCCCTGCCGGTGGCCTGTCGTCGGGCCAGAGGGGCGCGGTCCTCCGGATCAGAGGACCACTCAAGCGGGGGAGAAGGAGAGGGGGAAGGAATAGGAGAAGCTCGGTGCCTCTCGGAGGGAGAACGATCCTCTGGATCGTCCCCCGAGGTCCCGGACAGGGAACTCATGGTAAAAAGAAAGAATAGAGGAGTCTGGAAGAGGTGAAAAGCTGACCTGAAGGAAGAAAAACTACGCGGAGGTCCTCGGGTTGCAGGGAAGACCAAGACGCAGAGGCTCGGGGGAAGAAGACGATGACGACAGGAGCGGTGTGGCCAAATTCAACCCTCGTCCAAGTTTTATTCAGTTTCAAATTGTTTCGCCATGTCTCATCAGCCACGTGGACCATCCTATAAGCTGGTTTGCCTCGGCGATTGCCCAGTGCGTGATACGATACGCCTCCGGCCAATGATGGGACTTCGCTGACATTGCCGCTATGAGAGGTAATGATGGCGTGGCTTTCCTCACATACTTCGAGGAGTTAACCTTGCCTCGAGGATGATCGTGGCGGGTTGAGAGGACGGAAGCGGCCGCTCCTTCACATTCCACATGCCGTCCGCATAGAGCAACTGCAGTGACCAGGGACACGTGTCCGGGGACAACTCGCGAAGGATGGGGATCAGCCACGTGGGAAGGGACACCCCTTTCACCTTGCCGGTATGGGCCCGCTTCGTTATGGAGTATGATTCACTACCACTTGTAACTGTGCGCGGTCACATCCAGCGACGGCGCGCACCAAATGCAACAGTAGCTACCGAACACATGTGAAGCCGTACTGACAGGTAACACAGGACGCCTCCGACACACATAGTGACAGTGCAACCTGCCACTGTCAAGCCTCACCTTTTTGTCCGTTACCAGGCGAGGCACCTCGGAATCAGCGATCTTTTAGGGACAGAGCGGATTTTCGAGCAGGTATAAAAGGCCACACTCTCACTGTAAGTAGGGATCCGAGAACTAAGGTTTTCTAGTCTTCTTCTTGCTAGTAAAAACCCTAACTCTCTAGCTTCTTCAGCTAGTGAGTTCTCATCTGTTCCCAAGTGACTGACTTGAGCGTCGGAGGGTCCCCACTGGAGCATCCGGTCTCCAGGGATTTTTCTTGCAGGAATCCGTTGAGAAGGACGTCCATTTTCCGGTGCTTGAAGAAGGTGACTTGGCGTCATCACTTCTCAAATGTAATATCATGCAATGTTGCCTTGCATATTTTAAGAAACTCTTCGTAAATATGTGGCAGTTGTTATGACTCTCAAATTGAGTCTTGTGTTTGGAGCATGACATATTATCTTGTACTATCTGCAGCTAGATTCCACAAGACATTTTTCTCAGAGGAGATTCCAAAACACATTTTAGAGGATGGTCAATTATCCATTTGAGAACATGATGATCTGCCCAAGGTGTACCAGTAGTTGGAAAAGGTTTCTCGGGTATATTTCATGCGATCACCCATAAAAGGGAAGAAGAGAGGTTGTTCAACAGGCCCCACTACCTAATGATTCCAGGAGCGAGCACCGTTCTTGAGACAGGCTATGGACAAGTGTAATGCCCACTGGAGGCCACCCAGTGTGGATCAGAGTGTAGAGTTCTAAATGATGTTCTGGCGGGTAGACTAAAATCCAATACTTTTAGGAGTTATTTAAGTCGGTGTCAGACTAGGTGGACAAAAAATTCCAGAATCTCAGGTTTTTGTGCTTGAAAAACGGTATAAAAATGGGATTTTCAAATATATACCGACGCATGAAATACGTCTAGAGCTTCAATCAAGCTTTGCTAGAACATTTTCTTGGGATTAGTTTAAAGGTGATATCTCTCTCAGCCTGTTTGGGATGTTTGTCGTATGTTTGGCATTGCGTGAGCTAATTGAACTGCAGCTAGATGTACTTTTCTGGCCCATGATTTGACTTGAAGAATGTGAATGAGCCTGTGCATCCATGTTGAATGTTGATCTCTTTTCAACACTGATGGCGGAAGAAGGCTGGATAACCATCATGGCTACCTGCACCATCATCCTGCTTTCTGGTGTGGATGATGCTTTCTGCTGCTTCCTGGAAGGTGAGATGAGAATGGGGTATGGTATCTCTTTGGTCACCTTTGATGGATGGTTTGAGATATAATTGGATCCAGTGTGTCGAGTTTTATACGACCTTAATGATTAAAAATAATAATTTGATCTGCGTTTCTGGTTCCAAATAACCCAGCCATGAAAGCTGGTCGATTAGGAAAATTTTAAAATGAGAACTCGATCGTCGCAGCGTATGCTTTATCTCTGCGCAAACCTGCTACCTTGTGGAAGATTTTTCTTCCCCTTCTTTCAGGAGGGCAATGAATGGCTAATAATACGATAGACTATTCTTGTTTAGAATTTTGAGGTTTCTCGGCCATCAGGTGCACGCCCCGTGATAGAATTTTTAAAGCTTAAAGCTAATTTAGGATGGAGGAGGATATAAAAAGAACGTCTGCGGTTTGCTGACTTAGATTCTCTGGGTCTGCTGTTGGAACTGTTCTCTTCACAGAACGAAGATAATTGTAGGCCTGAAATCAAGAGCTCTCTGAGAAAAGACTGAGGTGTCAGTATGGGGGCCTACTGACAGACACGGGCTTACGGAGATCAATAGGTCAGAGGAAGCATAGTCCCGTATAATTTAAAAGAATTTTTTCACTGAAAAAAGTTAAGGGGAAAGGAGAAAGAGCTTAATTAAACAAAGGAAAGAAAACTTTAAACCCATTCAATGATTGAGATGATGCTGCTGCCATATAAAAAACATAGCTAAGATTATAGTCTACATCTAAAATTCAATTCCAATATACACTCGTTCATATGATAAGTCTCTTGGAAGAAGAAGAAAAAGAAGAAAAGAAGAAAGAAGAGGCAGGACAATTCTCTTGGATCAGTTCTCGTTTTGAATTGGAAGAACAGAACTCCTTGAGCTCCGGCACTGACCAAACGAGAAGAAAGTCCGCCGGATCCTCCCTGAACTGCTGCTGCTGCTGCTCTCCTCACTGCTAACCTCTTGAAAGTGTGGGTTCTGCTGCAAGATGCCCTGCACTGCCCTGTAGAGCTGCCCGTCACTCGAAGAGTCCATAGAGAAGGACCTCCTTATAGGCTGGATGGAGAACCGCTCATCTTTGCCCCTCGCATCAATGCACTCATCACCCATGCTGCTCGCATGGTGGAACTTCCTCCCTTCTTCTGCCCCACCCTCTGCTCTGCTTTCCTGGGAGAAGGATTAGTACTCGTGCCATCGCTCTCCTCGCTTCCATCATTATTAATCTCTAAAACTATATCCCCGCTATGTTGGAGATTTTGGTGGGAAGCCAAGTCCATCAGGTGGTCAGCAGGAATCGGAGATGTGGCTGTGATGTCTGACCTACAGAGTGGACAATTGGCATTGGTTTGAAGCCAAGTATCAATGCAGTCTATGTGAAACACATGGAAGCAGTTGGGAAGTAGTCTGATCCTCTCTTCTTCTTGGAACTCGTTCAGACACACGGCACACTCGTAGAAGGACCTCTTCCCTGTTCATCACCATCAGCACCATCATCACCACATCTCCGGTATCGGAATGTGGGTATCGCCCGAATGGCGGATTCTTCGAGGCCGCGGCTTCGGATGGTCGCCGTCGAGTAGGCCGTGAGCGGATTCTCGCTGCTCCTCCAGGAGCGAGAGCGCCTCCATGAGCGAGAGACCCGGCTGATGACATCGGAGCGGTGCAAGTTGAAGCAGCACTTGATCACAAAGACGTAGTAGCCGAGGAGGAGGATGGAGGTGGTGAGGATGCCAAGGATCGAGATAGCCAGGATGGGAAAGTTCCCGTCCGAGGAGGGAGTTGGGGGTGGTGGTGGTGGGGGTGGTGACTTTTGGGCATAGGGATCGGAGCCGCATGCCGGAAGGCAAAAACAACGTGCTTTTGAGAAAGGCGGATAGATTGAGCTTGGAGGATGCGAGTCCATGAACGTAAAAGCAGAGAATGATGAGATCAAATATTCAGAGAACTTCTAAAACAACAAGGGAGTAGGATTTTATTCCAACTTGTGAGGGGAGATGTCCCAAGCGATGGAGAAGTGCACTCAGACCAAGATAATTTAATGGAGAGGTGATGGAATGGGGTATGTCTTAGGTTTTTGGTTCACAGAAACTACTTAAGAGAGTCTAGAAAGGAGGGGTAATTGGGAGGGGGGGAGAGGGGAAGGGGGAGATGGGTTTTTATAAAATGGAATTAGAAAGAGTGCCGCAGGGGTTTTAAGTGCTTGGACTTCTTTGCTTCACATTTAGCAGGGGATCCAAGACTGCAAATACCTTGTGAGTCTTTGGTCAACAAGATTCTCCTTCTATTATCTCTTGATGAGATGGTGAGATGACACAATTTTCTCGGCCCATGTCCATTTGAACAAATAACCACGCAATTTCACATATATTTTAGTCCAAAAGGCTGATGAGCGTCAGAAATTTCCAAAGGAGTGGTGCAGAAGTTTGTCTTCTTTCTGGAACAGTAGGTCCATGTAATAGGTGGTCAAATTGATTTGATGTAAACCAGCACGCTCTACAGTGGGGAGGTGACGTTTTTCATTTTAATTGACGAAGTCTTTGTTTTTATGGACAAATTAGGCATCAACGCCGTTCCAAAAGATATAGCATGAAGGCGTGTTTGGGACGTTGGCTCAAAGTCACAGGTATAGCAAATAGTCAAGTCCATAAACGTTTTAGCCTTTCACATTTTCCTCAACGTTTTGTAGCTTAAATAACGTGTTAGACGAGCTGAGCTTCCGCTGGTGCATGGCTTTGTCAATTGCTTACTAATTGTATCCTTCCAAGTTCCAAAAGAGAGATTTTGTGTTTAAATGTTGGTCTGTGCACTAATAACTTATAGCAGGCGAATCTCTTTCTTATTCTCTCTCTTTCTCTCATTAAAAAAATATGTCACCTAAATTGTAGAACTACATCTTTCCTAATAAATTTTGCAAGTAATTAGTTTCTTAGCTGATTTGGTTGCTTATTAGTCTATATGATGGTTGTAGCTGTGCATGACAAACAACTAGAAATTTTTGTGAAGAGGAGACCATTTTACTTCTTGGCCATAGCATCATAGGTCATTTGACTCGATCTTTTTCGTTGACTTGACTTGATCTTTTTGAATAACGGATTAGCCCTCCTAAATTAACTTCTTGTAATACACCGTTTAGAATCTCTTCACCCTGTTCCTAGCATCAAACTCGCAGTTAACGAAGAGATTTTCTCGTGAGATGATATAAAAGGGCAAAGGAGAACTGTAAAAAGGTCGCATAGCATTCATATAGAAATCAGCATGCATAAAAGTCTGGGTAAACGCCTGAGCATGATAGAAACAAAGGCCTATAAAGTCAAAAGCGTCTGATCAAGAGAGAGAGAGAGTAAAAAAAATAATTCAAATGCGACACGAGACCAACCACTTGCCAGCCTTGCCTCCATGGGAACGTTGGACCTGGAAACGAGGGCTCCGGGAGTCTCTGGAGCCTTTGGCGGGGAAAGACTTGGACTCTTGGTTCCACTGGGTTTACCAGAGCCAGCTTCTTTTTCTCCTTGGTAGATTTTAGAGGTGTTGGAATTCTAAACTCACATCACCATCACACCAAGGAAGAAAAAGAAAAAGGATCTTTCCTCGCATCAAACCAAAGAATTGATTAAAATAATTCCAAGGTAGGGGACGATGTGATGGTGGACATGATCTTGCCTAGAAGATAGAACCTTTGGCCACTAGTAGGATGAAAGGTTGTGTGAGTGCCAGTAGCGCAGCGGCTATCATAATCCTGTGCTGCCTTTTCCATCCAAAAAAAGAAGCAGCCTCGTTATCATGAGGGGAGGGAAGTTGGTGCCAACTCAATAATACTTGCACTGATGTCATAGTATGGATTCGACGTAAACGAATCCTGAATCACAGTAAAAAGCTTAAGAGATTTTTTTTTTTTTTTTTTTAAATCTTTGAGGAGATGTGGCTAGAAAATTATCATCTCATGCTTGGATTCAAAATTATCAAAATGGGTGCCAACCACCAGATCAGGCCCCGGGCGGGCACTGCTGACAAATTGGCATTCACGTCTGGCTTTGCTGTAGGAATTGGTCGTGGTTTCCACTTTTTGACTTGCTCTTGATGAAGATAGATGTTACAGTGGCGTGAGATTTAAAATTTCAACTCAACTCCCTGATCTGGTGGTAAGCTTCAGGTTAGCTGGGGAGGACTTGGCTGATGGAGGCATCATTAATTTTTCTCTTTATTTTCTTTTATACTTTTAGCTAATCTTTCACAACCCTCCTTGGCTAGCATCTAAGTATTGTATACAAGAAAAGATTCTCAATGCAAGAAAATACAGGGATCTGTTGGCTAGCATTTATGTGGTATATATATATATATATGAGAAGGAAAAAATTAAAGAATTTTTCTTCAAATGAAGTGCTCTTAGGCATTTGTTCTTTACAAAATTATAGTTTTCTTTTAACTTGTGGGCCAACTTTTGTTCAGAAAAAACCTTGAACTCTCATGTAAAGAAAAAGAATCTCAATGGACTCGGACAAATTTATAGCCTTGAGCTACGTGCGGACGAGCCTACAAACAGCAACGCAGGGTGCACTTGGTGCTATGATGCCAACACTCGAGCACCAAATCTCATCAAAACAATGTAATCTCCATCCTACTTGATTCCTTTCTTATCTTCTCTTGGTTAGGCCACTCTTAACCATTCTTGAGAGAGATAAACCGCAACGTATGTTGGTGGAAAATAACCCCAAGGAAGACGGTAGGAATGGTTAGTTTTAGTTTATAAATTAGAACCATCCCAACTCCCCAAAACTTGGCAGGTTGTTCGAGTAACGCTGGTCCCAAAAATAGATCTTTGATTAGATTTCTCTAATACTTTGGCTCAATTAAATCAAGTATCATTTGTTATGGATGGAGCTTAATTTCATCAAGAGGGAGTTTAAATTCAAATTTTGAATTTGATTTGGTCAACTAAGGAAGCTGATTTTGGGAAGGATTTGTTGCAACTTCCAAATCTGATCTTGGGAAGGATTTGTTAAAGATTTTTAAGGCAGCAAATTAGTCCATGGTTGCCAAAAGTGTGGAGCCAGTTTTGGGATGTGATTAAATTAAAGGAGAGTCTTCGATCCTTGGGGTGTCTTCTTCAACCGATGAAGTTGAGCGAAAAGAAAAGAATAGGAGGCTCTGTGAGGACATCCTCCGTGTGCTGTAGATCCTGATTCAACTCTCTAGATCATAAGAGTTTCTGAGAGAGTGTGTTTTGAGGGCTTGTACCTGATTCAACTCTTAGTGAAGCCTTGCAGATCCTGTGCCATCATGGACGTAGCCCAGTTTGGGTGAACCACGTAAAATCTTCGTCTCTCGCTGTTTTCTTTTGGATTTTGGTTCCTAATATTACTCTGTGTTTTTTATTGATTTTATCGCAACTGCATGCTTGGCCGTACTAATAGCAATCTTATTAGAGGAATATTTGTTGTATTTCCTATCAAATTGGTATCAGAGCTTGATTTTCTTTATATTATTACGATCGGACAAATCAACAAAGAGATGGCAGAAGACAAGATCAAAATCAAGAAATTCAATGGTCAAATTTTGGATGGTGGAGGATGCAAATTGAGGACTACCTAAATCAGAAGGATCTTTACCTTCCATTAGAGGAAAAGAAGACGGATTCAATGAGCGACTCAGATTGGATAATTCTGGATAGAAAAGCCCTGGCCACGATCAGATTATCGTTGACACCTCAAGTGGCATATAATATTGCAAAGGAAAAGACCACCGTGGATATGATGACCGCTTTAACAAAGCTGTATGAAAAACCTTCCACCTCAAACAAGATATTTCTCATAAAAAAACTCTTCAATTTGAAGATGTTGAGAACAGTTCAGTGACGGAGCATCTGAACGAGTTCAATACGATGATTAATCAATTGGAGTCGGTCTCTGTTGCTTTTGATGATTCATTCAGGGCTCTTCTTTTCTTATGTTCCTTGCTAGAGAGTTGGGACAATCTTGTGATGACAGTCAGCAACTCGGTATCAGGTATCCTTACATTCAATGATGCAGTTAGTTGTATATTGAATGATGAGATGAAAAGAAAGGCTGTGGGTGAGACTTCTACAAGTGCTGCACTCATGGTGGATACCAGAGGAAGATCACAGGAGAGGAAGAAGTCAGAGAAAGGCCGGTCCAAGAGCAGAGGAAAGTCCAAAGGGAGATTTCCCATGAAGTGTTAGAACTGCAGGAAGAAAGGTCACATGAGCAAGGATTGTTGGGGTAAGAAGAAGGAAAAAGGTATAGAGAGCAAGATAGAAGGTCAGAAAGCAAATGTTGTGAGTAATATTGAGCGGAATTTTAAGGATGTGTGCCTATCAGCCGGCGATGGGGCAAACTCAGATCTATGGTTTGTAGACTTAGGGGCTTTTTACCATTGCAGCTTAAAGAGACACATATTTTTGGATTTTGTCCAAGGAGATTTTGGTCATGTCACAGTTGGCAATGGACAGCAGTGCAAAATTATGGGTAAAGGAACAATTGTACTGAAGCCAGTGACAGGCGGAGAATTGAGACTTGCACAAGCCAGATACATCCCAGAGTTAAAGAAAAACCTAATTTCTACTAGCCAGCTTGATGTTAAGGGTTATGTATCCGTTTTTGGTAATTCTTAGTGGAAGATTACTGAAGGGTCTATGGTTGTTATCAAAGGGAAGCGGACAGGCACTCTCTACTTCTTGGCAGACGGTGAGAGTTCAGTTTCAGTGGCAGCAGGAGACACGGGTACAGTGACTACATTATGGCACAGAGGCTCGGTCATCTTAGTGAGAAGAACTTGAATATTCTACACATGAGAGAGCTTCTACCTGGGCTAAAGAAGGTGAATCTAGAGTTTTGTGAAGAGTGTATCTATGATAAGCAGAAAGCAGTGAGTTTTCAGTTAGCAAGAACTCAAAAGAAGACTGAAAGGTTGGAGTTGGTTCATTCAGATGTCTGGGGTCCAGCACCAGTGGCATCATATGCGGGAAATAAGTACTTTGTCATGTTTATAGATGATTTCAGCAGGAAAGTCTCGGTGTTTGCTATGAAGGAAAAGTCTGAGGTCTTTGGCATCTTTAAGAGATGGAGAGTCATGTGTGAAAGTCAGACTAGAGCAAGTCTCAAGTGTCTCAAGATAGATAACGGTGGTGAATACTGCAGCAAAGAGTTTGATGTCTACTGCGCAGAGCATGGAATCAGAAGGATCAAGACCATCTCAGGGACACCAGAGCAGAATGGTGTGGCAGAAAGAATGAACATGACCATTCTTGAGAGAGAGGAGTATGAGGTTTGACTCAGGTCTACCTACATATTTTTGGGTAGCAGTACTGGACACCGCAGTGTATTTGATCAACAAGAGTCCATCCAGTGCATTGGATGGTGGGATTCAGAGAAGGTTTGGATAGAAAATAGGTAAAACTTTCTTTTCTTAAAGTATTTGGCTGCATTACTTATTCTCTGATTGAGAAAGAGAAGAGGAGTAAGTTAGAATCCAAGTCTACAAAGTGTGTTTTCATTGGATACGGTGGCGATGAGTATGGCTACAAGCTCTGGGATTTCCAGAACAATAAGATTATTCGGAGCAGAATGTGGTATTTGATGAAGAGCATACTTACAAAGACAGAAAGGATGCAGTGGAAGAAAAGAAACAGGAGTTTATAGAACTCAATCCTGTCAGAGATGGAGAAATTCCCCGAGTGCAAACTGAAGATGGAAACTCCGAGGATGTGGAGGAGGAAGATGTGGTTGGAACAGACAGCCACATGCATACATCGATACCTCAGCCGGTGTTCCCACAGTTGAGGAGGACCACGAGGGTTACCAGGCCATCACAGAGGTATTCTGCTAATGATTATGTTTTGTACATAGATTCTGGAGAGCCAGAATGTTTTGTTGAAGCCATGTAGGATGAAGCTAAGGTCAAGTGGGAGTTGGCTATGAAAGAGGAGATGGACTCTTTAAAGCAAAACAAGACTTGGGATCTTGTGAAGTTACCCGCTGGCAAGAAAGCTCTGTTCAACAAATGGGTGTACAAGATGAAGAATGAGGTTGATGGTACCAAGAGATACAAGGCAAGGTTAGTTGTCAAGGGTTATGCACAGAAAGAGGGAATTAACTTCCAGGAGATCTTTTTCCTAGTAGTCAAGATGACATCCATCAGGATGATTCTGAGCATGGTAGCAGTGGAGGATCTTCATCTAGAGCAGCTAGATGTGAAGACAGCATCTCTTCATGAAGATTTAAGGAGGAGCTGTACATGCACTAGCCAGAAGGTTTTCAGGTCAGGGGAAAGGATGACATGGTCTGCAGATTAAAAAAAGTTTGTATGGTCTGAAGCAGACTCCGCGGCAATGGTACCTCAAGTTTGACAGTTTCATGCTAGAGAAAGGCTTCACTAGATGCCAGTCAGATCATTGTGTGTACTTTCAGATGTACGTTACAAATGAGTTCATTATTTTATCCTTGTATATGGACGAATGCTTGTAGCAGGTTCCAGTATGAGGAAGATAGAAGAGCTCAAGAAACTGATGGCAAAGAAGTTCTCAATGAAGGATTTGGGAGAGACGAAGCAGATTCTTGGCATGAGGATCAACAGAGATAGAAAGCAACGGAAGCTGTGGCTATCTCAGGAGGACTATGTAGAAAAGGTACTGAAGAGGTTCAATATGAAGAATGCAAAGGCAGTGTCAACACCTTTAACATCACACTTCAAGCTCAGCAAGCAGTTGTGTCCAATAACTCAGAAGGCAAGGGATGAGATGATTAGAATTCCATATGCCTTAGTCGTGGGAAGTCTAATGTATGCAATGGTTTGCACAAGACCGGATATCGCACAAGCAGTGGGAGCAGTCAGCAGGTACATAAGAATCCAGACAAGAAGCACTGGAATGCAGTGAAGTGGATCTTGAGATATCTCAGGGGTACATCAACTTATAGTTTGTGCTATGGAGGTGATAGTCTTCAAGTACATGGATTTGTAGATGCAGATCACTCTGGTGATAGAGACAGTGGGAGGAGCACCACTGGTTATGTTTTTACTGTCGGTGATACAGCAGTGAGCTGGGTATCTCAGTTGCAGAAGATAGTGGCATTGTCAACTACAGAAGCTTAGTATGTGGCGATCACTGAAGCTAGTAAAGATGATCTGGTTACAGAGGTTGATGGAGGAGCTCGGCAAGGAGCATGAGTGTAATACATTATGGAGCGACAACCAGAGCGCAGTTCACTTGGCAAGGAATCCAGCATTTCACGCAAGAACCAAGCACATTCAGCTTAGGTATCATTTCATACGTAGTGCGTTGGATGAGGAGCAGTTGAAGCTGGAGAAAATTGATGGAGCTAAGAATCCTGCAGATATGTTCACCAAGGTTGTGAGCAGAGACAAGTTGAGTCTCTATTGCAACTTGGTGAAGCTTTCCAAGAGATAGATCAGGAGAGCGCGGCACAAAGAAAGAAGGTAGATATAAGATTGATGTCATTAATCTCCAAGTGGGAGATTGTTATGGATGGAGCTTAATTTATCAAGAGGAGTTTAAATTCGAATTTTGAATTCGAGGATTTGTTGAAGATTTTCAAGGCAGCAAATCAGTCCATGGTTGCCAAAAGTGTGGAGCCAGTTTTGAAAATCAGTCCATGGTTGCCAAAAGTGTGAGCCAATTTTAGAAATCAGTCCATGGTCGCCAAAAGTGTGGAGCCAGTTTTGGAATGGGATTAGATTAGAGGAGAGTCTTCGATCCTTGGGGTGTCTTCTTCAACCGGTGAAGTTGAGCGAAAAAAAAAAGAAATAGGAGGCTCTGAGGACATCCTCCGTGTGCTGTAGATCCTGATTCAACTCTCTGGATCATAAGAGTTTCTGAGAGAGTGTTTTGAGGATTTATACCTGATTCAACTCTTAGTGAAGCCTTGCAGATCCTATGCCACCATGAACGTAGCCCAGTTTGGATGAACCACGTAAAATCCTTGTCTCTCGCTGTTTTCTTTTGAATTTTATTTCTATTATTACTTATATTTTTATTGATTTTATCGTAACTATGTGCTTGTTCGTACTAATAATGATCTTATTAGAAAATATTTATTGTATTTTCTATCATCATGTGCATACTTTACTTTAATTTAATCATATAAAATCTTGCGTTCGATCCTCTTATTTGTCGAACAGATTGGACGTTTCCGAGGTTCCAAGGTCATAGTCCAACTTATATTTGTCAAATAGATTGGACGTTTCCGAGGTTCCAAGGTCATAGTCCAAGCTTAAGCTCGTTGTTTGGACTCGATCTACTCCAGGGAAAGCTCTTTGCAACCACTCGATGCCCCTGCTATAATGTCGAGGGCCGAGTAGGGACGGCTCGCTGGTGACCCCACGTATACGAAAGCTAGAGGAGAGCAGGGCCTTTAAAATTCATGACGCTGGCCGAGGAAAAGCCTTTATGGGAGGAGGGGGAGGGGGCGTGGCTTTTACGCTGTTTTGCAATACAGCTGGTTCCCTCTTTGTGCTGGAGAGTGGAGATAGTACCTAAGAAATGGTGAAATTCTAATAACATAGAAAGCTTAGGAGCCACGCCAACTCTACGGGGGAAACGGTCCTATCATTGTATAAAACTTGGCAGCTTTTTTTTTTTTTTTTCAGATCTTATTCATAATTTTATATTGAGTAAATAGAGATTTGAGATGGATCTCTCTCCTTGATCTATGCTGGCCACATATGCAGACACTGCCATGTTGAATTTGACCTTGAGAACAGTGCTTTATGGAATCAAATATATTTTTTTTTTTTTTTACAAACGAACGATCACATAAGTTTAGTATGAATCAGTTCGGATACATCAGAGTATAAAATTTGTAGTAAAACAAAAGAACAGGGTCTCCCGCCTCCATAGCAATGAACATTGTGCTGAGCCACAAAGGCCACCGCCTAATCAGCAACCGAATTGGTTCTCGATATATATGTCGTATCTGAACAGTATCCACTTCCTGAAGAATGGACCATATATCCCTGAGAAGTGGATTAATGGGACTTCAGGAATATTCTCCTTCCGCAGCCACCTAATAACCGTCGTCGAATCTCCCTCGATCACTATCCTATAGGCATAAAAATCTGAACAGCATAAGAAATGCCAGCCCAGGCAGCATAAAGCTCGGTCATATGAACAGAGGAATCAAGAGTGCCAAAACCACCAGCTACCAGCATTTGACCCTGAGGCCCACGAATGATAAAGGCCGAGCCAGCTAATCTTCCACGGACACTCCCATCAAAATTGATTTTGATAAACCCTGGTGGGGGGGCTCCCAAGAAAAGAAAACCGGATACCGGTTCGCTGCTAAAGCAGCAGGGGAGCCCCAGAGGCCAGAGGAGTCAGAACCAACACTTGAAAAGCACGGGCACAGTCCGCTGACAGAGATCTAATTTTTCCACTAGCATTGTGGAGAAATAAAATCCTCCGAGAATATAAGTTGGTTCCTCGATAACCAGATCTGATAGGCCTGGCTGCCCAAAGACCACGTTTATACTGAGA
>UESW01001615.1:355508-404443 GCA_900491605.1 Calamus simplicifolius | reverse complement strand
GACTCTAATACGAGCGCTGACAGACTTTCTGGTTCGGAGCCGACACCCAGTTTTCGGGAGTCGACTCTAAGTCGAGCTAGGTCAAAAATAAAAAGGCGGAGTCGACCCCCAATCATTCCATCGTCTCCTAAACCTTCCAAGAGCTCCAAAGCCTTTCCAACTTCCCCAAATCCACTCAAAACCCTTGATTAACTTCCAATCTCTCAATGGCACCAAAGAGGCGCGGATTCGTCGGTGGAGCATCCGTTCCAACGAGAAGACGCACGATTCGGAGGCAACCATCGCCTTCTTCCTCTTCGGCCACTCAAGAGGATTCTCCACCTTCACCCTCTTCTCCTAAGGTTGATCAATTAGCTGGTAAGACCATTACCACTGGGAGGAAAGTTAATTTTGATTTATTTGAATCGGAGGGTTTCTCTATTGGAAGAAATTTAAGGGAATGGGATGGGAGAAAGTGTGCTCACTAGATTACCCACATATCCAGCATTAGTAAGAGAGTTTTATAATGGATTAAGCAGAGGAGAAGGAGGATTATAGCACAGTAAGAGGAACTAGGGTTGGTAACAACTGAAATTCTTGGAACCCTTTTGAAATGCCCACTGTTGGTTTATTGGAATATCAACATGATGATAGAAGTGGTGCACTATCAAGGATGCTAGGAAGAGATGTGACTGAGTTTGAAGAAATCTTTGCAAATCAGTTAAACCTAGAACTCAGATTATTGCATAATATATGTGGAGAATCTTATTTCCAAAAATTGGGAGATTTGAGTATGTCTCGGAGCGAGACGTTCTGATTGATGGACTGCATTATAACTGGAAGGCCAGTCAATTTAGCTGGCATGATGATAGGATACATGGCAGAGGCAGCTACAAAGAAAAGATCAACACTGCCATACGGTATGATTCTGACACTAGTTTTTAGAAGCCAAGGTGTGCTCATTATGGAAAATGAACCTTTAAGAAAACTGAGACACACTGATTATTATAGCATTTCTACTATTCATCGAATGGGCTTTAAGAAAGTTAATGGTGTTGGATGAGGAGAGAGGAAAGAACAGATAGGGATGGTGCAGAGGGAACCAGAGTAGAAGAAATCCCGGGACCATCCACTGCGGGACCATCAGTCCCTGATCATCTTTTGCGGGACCTTCTCTGCTGGACCTTCGGAGGCCGGACCGAGTTCTATTCCATCACCTCCACATCAGCCTATAACAAATTCTGGAGGATTTTCTGATGAACAACTTGATCAGTTAAGAGCTTACTTGCTGAGTATGACAGTCACAGATCAAATGAAATTAATCAATTAAAGAAGACTTTAATCAGTTAAAAGAAGAATTAAATTCGAGACTGGACATGCTATCCTTTACCTTAGGCAATTCTGTTGAATCCTTTGGAGCTGAGCTTCACAAATCTTCGAAAGGATGGAAGGCATTGCCGATGGATCAGGATCTATGTTCATGCAACGGTCAATTGAAGAAGGACATTGACCTTGCAGTCTCTCAAATTGAAGCTGCCTTGAAAATTTTAAGAAATCACAAAAGATGATGTAATGGAGATAATAGGTCATCTAAAGAAAATTGTATTCAAGCATATTGATCTTGTTTTGAGTTTAATAGCTTGTACTTAGGAAGTTTTTGATTATCCAATGTATTTCATTTTGAATGTAAATGAATCAACTGATGTAATGGTTCTTGCTATGAAATACAATTTCACTTTTTCAAATTTTGATTGATTGGATCCTATGCTTTATTGAGATTATAAATTTTTCTTTACTCTCCTTATTGCTGATAACAAAAAAGGGGGAGAGATAGTTGTGTATATGCAAAGAAAGAAAAGATTATATGCATAAAGAAAGAAAGAAAGGGGGAGAAGGGAGAATTAATTGTTTATGCAAAATGAATTGAAATGATTAATCTGTTACAATTTGATGTTTATATATAGAGGAGCTATCAATGCAGGGGGAGCTTAACAAAAAGCTCATTTACAATTTATGCACATTAAGTTTAATAATTCAATATTAATGGATTGTACAATTTTAAAAGTTTACATTGAACATTGGCATCAAAACCTTAATTTCAATGTTTAAAGTTAAAATGACTATAATCCTTAGTTTGATTGAATTTTTGAATGCATATACTCAAAGTTTTTGTTATCATCAAAAAGGGGGAGATTGTTGACCCAATTGATGATTTTGATGATTAACAAAACTATTGAGTATAATTTTTGAAGGCTCTAATGATTTTGATTTAGTGTTTCAGATTATAAGACTATTGAAAGATCAAAATCAGGAGTTACAATGTGTTCTGGATCGAATCTAATGTCTAGGTAAGAATTGCAGACATTAGAGTCGACTCCGAGAATCACAGCCGACTCCGGAACTGGCACGGAATTAGAGTCGACTCCGAGACTGTTAGAGTCGACTCTCACAGACGAGCAGAAAGTCGATTTTTCTGGCCCAACCTAGAGTCGACTCCGGGTAAGTTAGAGTCGACTCCGGAAAAGTTTCTTGTCGACCCCAGAAAAGCCAGAGACGACTCCGGAAATAACATTTTAAATGCCTCGAGCTAGAGCCGACTCCAGAAAAGTTAGAGTCGACTCCAACCCACCTGGAACGAAAAATCAAATTGCCAGATCAGCTCTAACGGTAATATTTCTATTTTACTTATTTCTAACGGATATATTTTGATACAAGGTACACTCCAACGGATAGTTTTCTTCCAAAAATGGTGTAAAAGAAATCTATAAAAAGGGAAGTCTATTGTTCAAAAAAAAAGAGAGAAAAAGAGAAGAAAAAGAAAATCTGAGATAGACAAATCCCATTTCAAAAATCCGAGAGCTTGAATCTTGAAAGGAAAACCTTCTAGCTCAAATCCACTCCACTCCAAAAAGCTCAAGAGGAATCCAAGGCATTCAAATCAAAGTTTTGTGGATTTCCCAACTTGGAGAAAGAAGTTCAGTTCTTGCTTTTCAACTCTTCTCAACTGCTTCAACTGTGAAGAATCGGAGCTGAGGCTTGATTCAACCTAGCAAGGAGAAGAAGAAAAGAAGAAAAGAAGAAAAGCTCAAAAGCCAACCATCTACAAATCAGGCTTTTCTAAACCTTGTTATTTATTTGATTATTGCTCATTAAGGAGCTTTGTATTTGAAAAACATATTTCATTTGTTTGTATCTAGTTCAATCTGGGGGATTGAACTAGTGGAGGTAGTCTTACCTCGGTACAAGCTTGGTAAAGCTTGTGTTAGGGTTTTTGTGCTGGTGAGCCCTTGAAAACCAGCTGGGTTCGTTGTGCACCCGGTAAAACAACAAGTTTGAGTTGTGAGCTTGGAAAACAACTCGCTGTAATCTAGAGTGATTATAGTGTGGACCCAAGTGAATCTTGGGAGTGGACGTAGGTGTTGGATACACCGAACCACTATAAAATCTTTTGTGTTTGCCGTGTTCTATTGACTCTATCTCTATCTCTATTCTATTCACTGCACTTTATAGTTACTTTGCATTTGCCTTCATTAATCTCAAGCAAACTATTTAAAAAGGGTAAATTTTTAAGAACCCAATTCACCCCCCCCTCTTGGGTTGCCATCTGGGCCAACAATCTTTAATAAAATCCGGTACGCCACCGGAACGGGCCGGCACGGGGCACTAATTGATGGCCCGGCACGCGTATTATTGGCCCAACAAGTATAGTATTATTGGATCTTCTTCGCGTATTGTTGGTCCGGCACACACCGGCACGGGATGGCACGAATGGAACGGGATGGCACGGGATGGAATGTTTGACATTAATCGAATTGTATACAAATAATTTGCACACATAAGAAGATAAAAAAAATGATATTGAAACTTTCATTTCATTTCAATTGCATTGAATGTTACATAAACAAAATGTTGACTTTGTAACAACCAATGCACTCTACAACTCAACAGTCTCGCTAAGTATAACATCGGACGATATATTTTCTCTGAACTGTTGAATCCTAGATTCATATGAATTGGCCCATCCGGAAGCACAAGGTAAATGGTATTTTTGCCAGTTGGTTGCTATTGGCGGTACTGGATGACCCGGCAACAAGAAAACCTACAAAGAGTAATCAAGTTTAAAAAATCGTCAAGAATAACAGCAATGTCTTAAATTGACAAAGAGTAATATATTTAATACCTCAACAAAATGGTTGCGATTAACGAAGGCCACTGCAATGTCTTTACGGGATACAAGAGGAAGAGGCACCGATCTGAGCGGTAAGAATGTCAGACATTGTTGCAAGGAGAGGTGGTACAGGACAACATTGTAGCATGATGCTATAAGATGCCCCATATCTGGCATGGTCATCCACCGGTCATATGGCGGACAATCCTCAAAATATGATAATGCATGAGCGATCTCGTCAACCCTCCCCTCGACAGCATACAATGCGCGATAGTGCTCTATATGACAGTGCAACTCATGTAATAAATCCCTCCTGACACGTGGCCAATCTTCCTCTCCGAAGCCAAGTAAGTCAGCAATTGCTCGGAATCCACAGTTGCCATCAGCTTTGACATCCTTGATGTGCTGGATGAATGCCCTCAACCCATCTGGAAGTTGATTAATATAGATCATTGGCTTATGTGACCGGATTCGATGACGAATAACCTACAAATTGTATTGAATGCTATGAATTATATAAAATATAACGATAAGCTATATTAAAGAAAAGCTTCGTACCTTCTTCTTTGGCTGCCCCTTCTGCATCTACATCCTTGGGATCCCTAAAATATTTTGCTGCTAACCAGGTGAATAACTATCCTGTCCAGATAGAACCAACTCAAATGCGGAAGGGTCACGGCGAGTAGAAGTATCAACCTCCAATGAAGCACGCCCACGTATACCGATCTTCCTTTTCACAGGTTCTTCAAGAGATGTACTATCAGGACTTGCAATCTCTCTTAATTTCTTTAACATTTGCAATTGAGATGCCCCATCTAACTGCTTGAATTTCTCGGCAATTATATTCAACTCTGGTTTACAGGTCACTTCAAACTTTGCACATTTTTAGCAGGCTGCATATCAAGTTTCATCCAATGAGGATCTATGCAGTCGAGGGGAATAGGCTGACCTTTCATCCTATACCGCAAAATCTCATGAGCACATGGTAAGCCATGTGTGCGTCGAATAGCACACCCACAAGCTGATTCATGAATCTCAGCTGAATTGGCCCGATTCGATTGGGCAAGGATATGATTTAATGCACATATAGATATGAATCCTCGCAGTTCTTTGAATTCAGCAGGCTTAAAGTTGTGTTGCACGACCGTCAAACTCTTCTCGAATGAGGCTTTAATGTCGCTGTGCTGCAACTCAATCAAACTATTTATTTTTGTCCAAGAAGACTCGAAAGTACCTTGGCTTGAACCAAGCTGTCTTTTAAGCCTTGCATGTGCACTTTCAGCCCTAGTAAGGTAAGCAAATTAGATCAAAGTTATATATCAAAGATAAAAATATAATATATGAATTGCTAAGGGAAATCTTTTTCTTGTAATACCTATTTGTTGTCACATTCCCGTAGTGCCTATAATTGTCCGTCCACGCTGCGACAAATCTTTCCCTGTATT
The DNA here is from genome assembly GCA_900491605.1 of Calamus simplicifolius. Lineage (NCBI taxonomy): Eukaryota > Viridiplantae > Streptophyta > Magnoliopsida > Arecales > Arecaceae > Calamus > Calamus simplicifolius. The sequence continues at coordinate 398,851 of UESW01001615.1, read as the reverse complement.
TGCTCAACCAGGTATCTGATACATATCGTAAGGCATCTGGATACGAACTGAAATCTCTCTGAAGTGCACTCCAACGAACATTATAGTCATCTTCTGTGGCTGACAGGACCAGTATATTCCAACTCATTGTAAACATATCCCATTTCTCCTTTGTTTCAAATAATCTTTTGCATTGAGCCAGAACATTCCTACTAATATGCCATCTACATAACATATGTGAAGATGTAGGAAATACCCTCTTAATTGCATTCAATAGAGCCAAATCTCTATCTGTGATTATCACCTCAGGCAAAACATCAGCATCCATGACACTGCGCAATCTATCTAATGCCCATGTATAGTTATTTTCCCGCTCAGAGTCCATGTATGCAAAAGCAACAGAAAATGTGAGATTAGTTGATGTCACCCCCACAATCTCTAACAGAGGAAGACGATATCTATTCGTCTTGTATGTACAATCCATAATCAATACACGAGGAAATGCACGTAACAAATCTATACATCCAGGGTGTGCCCAAAACAAGTCACGCACCACGTCAGTACTACCGCAACTCCTATGCCACTCAATATATTTAGCCTCGGCTAATTTACCAAGAAGATGTTGCATCTGTGATCTCCCTGCTTTCTCTAAAACCTTACACCTCTGGCGTGCATTGTAGATCGTCTTCATTGTCGTAACATTGTGGGCATCCCTTTGCTTCAATGTGGACAATATATCCTTTGGCCGAACCAAAGTTTTCGACATATCCACTAACAATGAAGTCTCCTCCCTAGATAATCTTCCAGCATATGAGTGTCCCTCGAAATGCTTCGCAGACGGATGATTGTGCACTCCACAAATAACCTCCAAAATCCAATCATCCGCAGTGTCCAATTTCCTTCCTCTTAATAAAAATGGGCATCCACACTTCTTTGTACCACTAGCCCTCTTCTTTGATCCCTTTTCCTTTTCCTTTCCGCTTGTGCTTTTGTGCTTATCGCTCCTTTCGCAACCTAACTTGATTCTTGGTTTCCTAACATTGCTTCCCGAATCAGATGTTTTAATTACAATAACTAATCCGTTCCTCCTCCCAGCTTCCCGACACCAACTACACAATTCTTCTCTACTCTTGAATATCTACACATTAAATAGTATAATTTAGCAAGTATAGTATACAATTAAAACAAGTCAGAAACAATTGCAATCAAACTTATCATACTTCGTAAGTTGTAAATTCATTTGTGTAATCCATAACACAATCTGAGCCAATTTTGCTTGATTCGGTTGACGCATCATCCTACAAGGATAAAATATTATGTTAAATTTATATTTGGAACATAATGGTTTCGTTCGGCTAAGTATGGACGAACGGAATAGAAATGTTTGGCCTGCCCTGGCCGACCAGAATGCTTTCGTTCGGCCACACTGGGCTGAACGAAATCATTATGTTCGGCATAACCTAGCCGAACAGAATGCATCTGTTCGGCCAGGTTAAGCCGAACATAATGTTTCGGTTCGGCCTGGGAAGGCTGAACATTTCTATTCCGTTCGGCCCTGGTAGGCCGAACGAAACGCGATCCGGGAAAAAAAAAAGATGATACATTTTTTAAAAATGAACCTTATCGTCACCGTCGCCTTTCCAGATTACTAGTTGCTTCTCCATTGTTGAGATGAGAGCTACAAACCTTGTCTAGACCCTGATTTCAGAGAGAATCGTTGAGAGAGGGAGGGAGGGAGGGAGATGGCTTGTGGCTGAAAGAGGAGTTTTGAAATTTTATTAGGGGTTTTGATCAGATGGGTGTAGAGAGAAATAAGCAGGGTAGAAAAGTAATTACATCTTAGAATATTTTAGGTATTCTAATTTTAAGTAAGTATGAGTACGAAAGTAATGTTTGAGGCGCCAATAGAATTTCTCGTCACACAAGGATGCAAGACGGAGGAGGGCCTCAATCTGGCGACAGCTACGCGCTGAGCGTTCGCCCGCATAGAGGGACTGGTGCATTTTTTTTTCCTGGGTGTTGTGGCCGGCCAGGTGCACCCCTGGTAACGGTGAGTGGGGCGGCCACCTGGATCCAGGTGATGCTGGCCGGTGTTGGTAACCAGCGGTTTGATCTGGAAGAAAGTTTTTTTGCACTGTATGCAATGCAGAAACGCGCATTAATTGATCATATATATATATATATATATATATATATATTATTTATTTTTTATATGCATAATTAATCAATCCATGATCATGCACTTTTACGCAGCATTGAATGCAGAAAAATTTTGTCCTGTTTTAGAAAGAGTCTCGTCACAGGGATAAGAACAATGATGCTTTTTCTTCATGATTTTCTCTACCTTTTAGGAATGGTGTGGCCACCCTTCATTTTCTTATAAACGATGTCAATTTATTATGCATTAAAGGGCTTAAATTTCCTTCAGAAAGATGTATGTCAATATTGTGATCAATTTAACTTTTTTATTTTTTTATTTTTTTATGATCAGACTTTTGTATTATATGGCTCCCATTGAGTCATGATTCCGAAGAAGTTCTTATCCTAATAAAAGCTTTTTTTTTTGGAGCAAACTTGCAATATATGCTTTATTATACATGGAGAAAGTCTTAGTAAATGCTGTGAAACCTTAATTTGGGCTAGGTACATTTGATCAGCTCGGACTGAGTCAAGTTAAAAAATAATAAAAATTTTAATAAAAAACCCTGAAGAGTGGCTTGGGAGGAGACGGATGCGTGTTCCTCTAAAAATAAGCCTATCAGGATCAATGAGACTTCATCCAAACTCTCATTTAATCTTTAATTAACCTTTCCTCAATCTTCTTATCTTCTTAGGTATGTTTGGATCTTTGGAGGGAAAGGAAGGAAAGAATAAAAAGAAGTAAAGGAAGAAAAGAAGAAGAAAGAAAAAAAGAAGGGTTGTTCTTCTTCTCTTGTTTGAAATAATAGAAGGGAAAAGAAAAATAATATCAATTATTTTGTTTGGATAGAGGGAAAAAAAAAAGAGAAAGAGTTATTTGACAATTATATTCTTTCAGAATAGAAAATGAGAATGAAAGAATGAAAAATAAAAATAAAGAGATATTTTGATCTTCTAAAAAAATATAACTTAAATATTTTACGATCCCAGCTTACACCCAATTTGATTGTTAACAAATTTATCATCATTGAGAAAAAAAAAAAAAAAGAATCGGTTACTCTCATTCACTTCTCTCTCTTTCATCTTTCTCTCAATAAAATAATTTATGACCTGATGGGACCAATTAACTCCTTCCTTTATGATAACCAAGTTTGGGCTTGGCTTCGACAAGTCGCCCATCCTTGACGAATGGCCCAGCTTATCCCAGGCGGCCTCCCTTTCTTAATGAACCACGCCTCCTAAACAGCCCCATCCAACGCGGCCTCCAACTCACTAGGATTCCCAAGGCAACCCAAAACTTTGGCAAGAGCCACGAGCTCGGGTGGTCCGTCCCAACCTTCCTACGGAACTCCCTGACACTCGGTCACCATCGACTTCTTCCCTCGGTCTCGCTTTCAGGCAACCGATTCCAACGGAAGCTCCACCACCTTTTCTCTCCCCTCCCAACTAATAAGCGTCAAGAAGCTTAAAGACTTCGTGGTCCAGCCACTCGGCCATTGGCGTCAACGTTGGCTTTGGTGCCCTCGTAAGCTCTCCTTCTCTCTGCTTCAGCCCCGGAGGCTTTCAAGTCCAAAAGGCACGCCATGCAAATTGAAGGTGGCCAGCGTTTGGTCCAAAACACCCTTCTCTCTCTCCCTCTGACAATGTTTGCAGGATACCATCATGAGGAGAGAGATCAAGGTGGGAGAGGGGATAGATGACTTGGGTTTTGGCGCCATTCCGCCTCCTCTCTCCCTCTCTTTCCTTCTGCACCCGAAGCAGCTCCCGGGTCCAAGCTCCCCACTGCTCTCGGACCTCCCGTCTCCATGCGCCAGCTTCCGGCTTCGGGAGCTCGGCTCTCTTCCGGTCTTCTTCAGCTCCTGATCATCTCCGAAGCTGCGCTCATACCAGCTCCTCCCGCGGATGTCATCAGCTTCAACCTCCATCCTGGCCAGACCGTTCAGCCGTCTCTATCTGATTTCTGTTAAGAAGTAATTTGCAATTAATGACTTGACTGAAAACCAAAGAGCCATACTTGTATTAATGACTGGAATCCAAAGAGCCATATTGGTAATATCAGAAATTATATTCCCAGCAAATTGTATTCCTAAGAAATTGTATTCCCGAAAGATACTTTGGTAAACCAAAGATATTAAAATTGTCTTCCTTCATGTCTATATAAGGAGGCATTCAGCAGAGTTGTATGATAAGAAAAAAGAGCCTATGAAATAAGAAAATATTTCTTGCTCCTATCCCACCAACTTTTCATCTTGTTCCAACAAATTTGGTATCAGAGCCTTAGAAGAAGCACTTGTCAAGATGGCAACTTCATCAACTACCATGTTCTCCTACACTTCTAACCAAGTTCCTATCTTCAATGGTGAGCATTATGACTATTGGAGTTGTTGCCGCCAACTCACTTATGATGAACGTCGAATGGGCTAAGATCATGGTGAGCGTAGAAAGGTCGCCGTCTTCCTCCTAGAGCCTGCAAAAAGTCCCAGACCGGTAGTTCCGGTGGGGACCCTTCGACGCCCAAGTCAGTGAGTCGTAGAACAGGGATATTATATCTAAGTGAAATTTTTAGAGAGGAAGCCAAAGAGAGTCCCCCTCGCATGGAGCTCGGGTCCTCTTTTTATACCTGTCTGGGATTCCGTTTACCTCGTTCTGTTGGAACCGTCGAATCTTCCCTGTTGTGATGTTTCATCGAACGGCAAGTCGTTGGGCTGTTACTGGATAAGGGCCGCTTATAGCGGTAACTGCCAATCGAGCTAACACTTGCCCGTGATTTCGGCGAGCGAGGTGCTCGGCAGTAGACCTTAGATCACGGGATCCGTTATATGAGATGGTCATTGTGCATGTGAAAGATGCTGAAGGCCGATGCTGGGAGTCAGAGCTGAAGGCCGGTGCTGGAGGTCGTCACTGGATACTAGCGCTAGAGGCCGGAGCTAGTCTCAGCGCTGGGGGCCGACGCTGGAGGCCGGCGCTGGAGGCCGTCACTGGATACCAGCGCTGGAGGCCGGAACCAGTCTCAGCGCTGGGGGCCGACGCTGGAGGCCGTCACTGGATGCCAGCGCTGGAGGCCGGAGCCAGTCTCAGCGCAGGGGGCCGACGCTGGAGGCCGGCGCTGGAGGCCGTCACTGGATACCAGCGCTGGAGGCCGGAACCAGTCTCAGCGCTGGGGGCCGATGCTGGAGGCCGATGCTGGAGGCCATCACTGGATGCCAGCGCTGGAGGCCGGAGCCAGTCTCAACGCTGGGGGCCGACGCTGGGGGCCGACGCTGGAGGCCGATGCTGGAGGCCATCACCGGATGCCAGCGCTGGAGGCCGGAGCCAAAGTCAGCGCTGGGGCCCCGCTAATGGGGGTTTTGCTGTCACATCATTGCTTTCAAAAACTGTGCAAAAGATAATACCACCCAGAGGAAATGGCCAGCCGTATCAGATGCCCCCCCGCCCCTGAGATGGGTGAGCGTTCACTTACCCGCGAAAGGGATGTTAATATCCTCTAGGCGGCCAGTTTTCGCTTCATTATTTCGCCTTTGTTGGGATTAGAGAGGATTTCCCTCGGGCAGCGTTACAAAAAGGCAAGCGGTATCATTGTGATAAAGCTAATGCCTCCCTTTTTATTGATGGTCTTATCGAGTTTTTCGCGCTGGCAGGCTGTCGAAACGCCTCCCAATTAAAGATAGACGCGTAATCAGATCGGACGATTGTGGGGTGATCTGAAATGGCGTTATGAGGAAAAATCGCCCTTATCTTTCCATCCTCCCCATTTCTTACGCTGCTGCCCCCTTTCGAGTCCGCAAGCGTCCATTTGTCTCCCGTGTTCATTCTCTCCCCGTGCTCTATTTTTAGCTTGAGTTTTCCAGGTTAGTTCCTATGGTTTCATCACCTTCTTGCTCCATCTCTGGTTCTTGGGGGGTTCCCATAACCCTTCTCAGACTTCCGATTCCTTATCAAGCCAGTGGTCTACCCCTTCCTCTAACCGTTCTTCACCGGAGCAGCGGCCAGTCAGTCGTCCCTTAACCGGGAGTCGTCCGGCCGGAGGGCAGATTTTCGTCCGAAGCCATTCGATGGCTGCCGGTCCTTCCAGGGTCGCCAAGGAGTCCCCCGAAGGGACTGCTTCCGCTATGTCTGCTCAAGACATAGTAAACCTAAAAGCCAAGTATAGCTTCCCGTCGGACCTTCATTTGTTCCACCCTGCCCCCAATGATAGGGTAACTTCTTCCCGTTCCGGAAGGGTTGCTTTGTACGGAGCCTTTTTTAAGGCCGGGCTTCGGTTGCCTATCCACCCTTTTATTCTCAATCTCCTGGACCGATACTCTTTGACACCCTCCCAGTTAGTTCCCAACTCAATCCGAACCATCGTCAGTTTTCTGGTACTCTGCCACCTGCAAGGCATTGAGGCCAGTATCTCTTTTTTTCGTAGCTTTTACACCCTTCGCAAGCAATCGGGTTGGTGGTCCTTCACCCCTAGGTCCAATAGGATCCTCAAATTGTGCCTTCCTACTTCCGTCAAAGGGTGGAAGGACAAATTCTTCTTTGCTGATATCGGTGGGGTTCGTGGAAGCTGGGGGATACCCAACATTGACGCTAATAGGGATCCCTCCATCCTTCCACGAGATCGGATGGCATTTGGGCAGCTTCTGACTACCGACATCCCTCGGTGTAATATGCTTTTAGCCGAGGAGAACCTTCGTCTTGCCGGTTTAATTCCCTCGAGGGGTGAGCACTTGATCACTCGCTTCTCTTCTTCCCCCTTTGCTTTTCTTCTTTTTCTTTTCCTCTTCCTCTCTTTCTTCTCTTTTTTTTTTTTTTTTAACTACCCTCCGCCTGTATAGGGATGGCGCCGTCGCTTCATGAGCTCAAGCAAGCAGCCACTAGGAAGAGGAAGGTTACAGGGGATGTGCCCCCTGCCCAAAGAAGGGCCATTGCTAAAGTCCCGAGGAGGGCCGACGCGGGGAGGGTTGATACAGAGAGGGCCGACACTGGAGGGGCTAAAGTCGTGAAGCCCCTGCGTGCAAAGGTTTTGAAAAAGGGTGGCCCTAAAAGGGCCGACGCTGGTGAGATCGAGGCCAAGGGGGCCAGAACTGTGGAACCCTCGCACACGTGCGAGGCGGCCAGGGCCCAAGGCGACGAGCCCGCCATGACAGAAGTGGTAAGGGCCGAGACCGGCAAGGAGGTAGAACGGAGCCAACTAGAGGGAAGACCCTCAGCTTCAGCTCCTCCGGTTTTTCTGCTCGACCCTTCTCCTGAGAGGATTGCAAGGGCGCCGTCGCCCTTGCCAAAAGCCGTAGAGATGGAACAAGTTCCTGCGGAAGTAGTGATGATTCCAGCAGCTATCCTGCCCCCCATGGGGGCAACAGCTGAAGCGCCTCCATCAGTCAAGGGGTCGGAGGTGGCAGGTTCAGAGGCGGAATCTGTCTCTGTAGGCCCAATGCCAAGGGGAGAGAGGGGCGTCGATCCTTCCTTCCAATCGCTGTTGGCGAACCACAACCGCTGGGCTGAACGGACCTTGGAGGAAGCCACAGTGGTTGAGGTGCAAGAGTTTCTCCGGAGTCAGGGGAGAGTCACCTTCTTCCGCGAAGCATCAGTGGCGCATCTCTGGGTGAGCTTCTGCTCCATTATCATCTCTTTTCTTTTTTTTTTTTTTTTGCTTTCTCACCTTGACATTTCCTTCAGGCATTGAACTCTCTAGTCGCCCTGAAGAACCTCTGGACCCTGAGCGATACCGCTATCGACCAAGCGCGGGAGGAGATGTTGTCCCTCCAAGTCAAGGCGGAAAAGGCGGAGATGGCTCTGGAGGATACTCGGGCCACCCTAAAGGGTGAAATCGATGTCACCCGGTTAAGAGCCGAGAAGGCTGAGTATGCGCTGGAAGTTGCCCAGCGTCGCGCAGCCAATGAGCTGGATAATGCTCAGGTGGCCGAGGAAAAACAGAAAGTAGCCGAGGAGAAGCAAAGGGCAGCCGAAGAGAAGCTGAAGGTGGCAGAATTGGAGGTGTGTGTTTTAAAGACCCAATTAAGTTCTGCCTCCGTTGAGACAGATGCGGCCAAAGAGGCCATCCGCCAGTGCATCACCAAAATTGCAGATCTAGAGGCGGTGGTGACAGAGTCCCAGAGGGGGGCCATTGAGTCCGAGAAAAGAGCTCTCGAGGCGGAAAAAAGAGTTGCCGAGGCCGTAGAGGATTTTAGAAAGTCCAAAGCCTTCGATAAGGAGGTGGCCGAGTTAGCGGCGTTTGCTTATGACACCGGCTTTTAAGACTGCAAGGATAAAATCCAGGAACTCTACGACCTAGAGGATATTGAGGGACTGAAGCCTGATGACGTTCCTAAGGATGATGTCCTGGCCCCGGATGACCTTTAATAGCTTTAGTTTTTCTTTTCGTATCGATCTGTGCCTGACTTGAGTCGGCAACTTTGTAGCCTTTTAGCTATCAATGAATGTTTTTTCCTTACTGTGCACCTTTGGTCATAAATAGCTTCAGCTGAGTCAGCTGTTATGAATCACCAACCAATGGTGTCTTGTCAGATTGATTACACAGAATGTGACTGAGCCACATATTGTCCCAGATACCAACATAGGGAGCCAACCTTTAGTGCCGACGCAGGGCGCCAGTGTCTAATATGCCGACACAGAGCCAGTCTTTGGTGCCAACACGGAGTTGGTCTTTAATAAGCCGACGTGGTGCCGGTCTTTAATATGCCATGCGGAGCCGATCTTTAGCGCCAACGCGGAGTTGGTCTTTAGTGTGCCAACGCGGGGTTGGTCTTTAGTGCCAACGTGGAGTTGGTCTTTAGCGCCAACGTGGAGTTGGTCTTTGGTATGCCGACGCGGAGCCGATCTTCAATATGCAGACGCAGAGCCGGTCTTTAGCGCCAACGCGGAGTTGGTCTTTAGTGTGCCAACGCGGGGTTGGTCTTTAGCACCAACGCGGAGTTGGTCTTTAGTATGCCGACGCGGAGCTGGTCTTTAGTGTGCCAACGCGGGTTGGTCTTTAGCGCCAACGCGGAGTTGGTCTTTAGTATGCCGACGCGAAGCCGGTCTTCAATATGCCGATGCGGAGCCGGTCTTTAATATGCCGACGCGGAGCCGGTCTTTAATATGCCGACGCGGAGCCGGTCTTTAGCGCCAACGCATAGTTGGTCTTTAGTGTGCCAACGCGGGGTTGGTCTTTAGCGCCAACGCGGAGTTGGTCTTTAGTATGCCGATGCGGAGCCGGTCTTTAACGCCAACGCGGAGTTGGTCTTTAGTGCCAACGCAGAGTTGGTCTTTAGTGTGCCAACGCGGGGTTGGTCTTTAGCGCCAACGCGGAGTTGGTCTTTAGTGTACCAATGCGAGGTTGGTCTTTAGCGCCAACGCGGAGTTAGTCTTTAGTATGCCGACGCGGAGCCGGTCTTTAATATGCCGACGCGGAGTTGGTCTTTAATATGCCGACGCGGAGCCGATTTTTAGCACCAACGCGGAGTTGGTCTTTAGTGTGCCAATGCGGGGTTGGTCTTTAGCGCCAACACGGAGTTGGTCTTTAGTATGCCGACGCGGAGCCGGTCTTTAGCACCAACGCGGAGTTGGTCTTTAGTGCCAACGCGGAGTTGGTCTTTAGTGTGCCAACGCGGGGTTGGTCTTTAGCGCCAACACGGAGTTGGTGTTTAGTGTGCCAATGCGAGGTTGGTCTTTAGCACCAATGCGGAGTTGGTCTTTAATATGCCGACGTGGAGCCGGTCTTTAGCGCCAACGCGGAGTTGGTCTTTGGTGCTGAACGTACTCATCCAAAAAAGTGAACATGTTGAACATTCATTTATCAAATAGATTCAAATTAACGAAATAGCGTTCTATTGATAATGGCGTAAGTTGTCGGCGTTCCAAGTGCGAGGGAGCGGTTTCCCGCCTAGCTCTTCAACTTTGTACGCCCCGTGGTGAAGTATCTCCTTGACACGATATGGTCCTTCCCATTTTGGTGCCAGCTTGCCCCCCTCTGTCGGCTTCGATACTTCTGCTCTCCGCAGAATGAGGTCTCCAGGACGGAATGTCTTGGGTCGCACCCGAGCGTTGTAGTGCTTGGCCGCTCGCTGACGGAATGCTGCCATGCGAAGCTGTGCTTGGTCTCGCAATTCTTCCACCAAATCCAGATCGGCCCTCAGCTGGTTTGAGTTGCCTTCTTCGTGGTATAATTCCGTCCGGGGGCTAGGAACTCCTATTTCCACCGGGATGACCGCCTCGGTCCCAAAGACCAGGCTGAAAGGGGTTTCCCCAGTAGGTGCTCGCGGCGTCGTGTGGTAAGCCCACAGTACACTGGAGAGTTCCTCCACCCAGCGTCCTTTGCAGCTATCTAGCCGAGCCCTGAGTCCTTGGAGGATGATGCGATTGGTCACCTCGGCTGCGCCGTTGGTTTGGGGGTGCCCTACTGAGGTGAATCGATGATGGATTCCTAGGCCATCGCAGAATTCCCGGAAGGCCGTGTTGTCAAACTGCCGCCGTTATCTGTAACGAGGGTGTGCGGTAGCCCGAATTGGCACACCACAGACTTCCAGAAGAAAGTCCTTATTTTGGCTTCCGTGATCTTAGCAAGAGCTTCCGCCTCGATCCACTTGGTAAAATGGTCGACGGCCACCACTAGGAACTTGCGTTGTCCGGAAGCAGGAGGGAACGGTCCCAGGATGTCCATGCCCCACTGTGCGAAGGGCCATGGTGCAGCTAGAGGGGTCAGCTGGGATGCCGGCTGATGTTGGATATTGGCATGACGCTGGCAGCTGTCACACCTTTTAACGAGTTCGGATGTGTCCTCCTTCATTGTCAGCCAATAATACCCCTGCCGCAGGGCTTTATATGCAAGAGCCCTGCCCCCCAGATGGCTTCCACATATCCCTTCATGTATCTCCCGCAGAATATAATTGGCTTCGGTGGGACCGACACACCTGAGGATAGGGTATGAGAACGACCTTCGGTAGAGCTTTCCTTCCATAATGAGAAACTTTGGGGCCCGTCTTTTAAGTTTCTTAGCTTCGGCAGGGTCTTCTGGGAGGTTACCCCAGTAAGGTACCGGACATAGGCGTCCATCCAGGAGGGCTCCTGCTCCACTGGTAAGGTTTCTCTTGATACGTCAATACTCGGGGCTTCTAGGTGCTCCACATAAGCTTTTCCCAACATCCCATCAGCTGAAGTGGCAAGACGGGATAGGGCGTCGGCTCTAGCATTCTCCTGTCGAGGAATGTAGCTGACGCTGAAATGAGTAAAGGGGGAAACCAGCGAGTGCACCATATTTAAATAGCGAGCCATGATGGGATCCCTTGCCTCGTATTCCCGTGTAATCTGGCCAGCAACCAGTTGGGAATCGGTGAATGCCCTAAGGCGTTTCACCCCAAGCTCTCGAGCTAATCTCACACCGGACAGCAAAGCTTCATATTCCGCCTGATTATTAGTGGCTGGAAAGAGGAAGCGAAGTGCACACTCGGTCACCACCCCATCCGAGTTGGCCAAGATGAGGCCTGCTCCGCTCCCTTGAGAATTCGATGCCCCGTCCACATGAAGGACCCATTCATCAGCACTGGTTCCGAGGGGCTGAGTGTCCGTAGGGGGTTCTTTAGGTTGCTCCATTCCCCAAGTACATTCGACCAAAAAATCTGCCAAGACTTGAGACTTCATGGCCGAACGGGGGAAAGATAGATCGAATTCCCCCAGCTTGAGGGCCCACCTTGCCAGCCGGCCGGAAGTATCTGGGCGAGCAAGAACTGTCCTCAGAGGTTGGTCTGTGATCACCGCGATCGGGTGGGCTTGGAAGTACGGCCGCAGACGCTGGGCAGACACGATCAATGCAAAGATGATCTTTTCCATATTTGAATATCGGGTCTCGGCATCATGAAGCACCTTACTCGTGTAGTATACTGGCCTTTGCGTGCCATTGGTGTCCATGCGGACCAGCACAGAGCTAACAGCTTCAGGAGAGGCCGCAAGGTATAGAAGGAGTTCTTCTCCACCCGTCGGCTTGGCCAGCAGTGGCGGGGTAGATAAGAATTCCTTTAACCCTTCGAACGCCTCCTGGCATTCTTTCGTCCATTCAAACTCGTTGACTCTGCGAAGCGCCTTGAAGAAAGGTAGACACCTTTCCGCGGATTTGGACAGGAAGCGGCTTAGGGCGGCACCCTTCCTGTCAGGCGCTGTACTTCCTTCTTATTGGCAGGAGGCCTCATGTCCAAGATGGCTTGGACTTTGTCCGGGTTCACTTCGATCCCCCTCCGGGTTACCATGAAGCCCAAGAACTTTCCGGCTGTCACCCCAAATGCACACTTACGAGGGTTCAGCTTCATCTGGTACCGACGAAGGTTGTCAAAAGTTTCCGTTAGGTCCGCGATATGGTCAGTGGCGTGAATGCTTTTTGTCAACATGTCATCCACGTACACTTCCATGTTACGTCCTATCTGGCCTTCAAAGACCTTGTTCATCAGTCTCTGGTAAGTGGCTCCCGCATTCTTTAACCCGAAGGGCATTACCTTGTAGCAGTATAACCCCTTCTCAGTTATGAAGGAGGTAGCTTCTTCGTCCGCCGGGTTCATCCGGATCTGGTTGTATCCAGAGAAAGCATCCATGAAGCTAAGGACTTCATGGCCGGATGTAGCGTCCACCAATTGATCGATTCGGGGCAGGGGAAAGCTGTCCTTAGGGCACGCCTTGTTGAGGTCGGTGAAATCTACACACATTCTCCAACTTCCGTTGGTCTTGCGGACTAGCACCACGTTAGCCAACCATTCGGGGTAATGGACTTCCCGAATATGGCCCGCAGCCATTAACTTGCGGACTTCCTCGTCGATAGCTTTCTGTCTGTCTGGGCGAAGTTTCTTTTTTTCTGTCGGACCGGCCGACATTCTGGCTTGAGGTTGAGTCGATGGGTGATCACTCCTTCGGGGACGCCCGGCATGTCTGAGGATGACCATGCGAAGGCGTCATGTTGGCACGCAGGAAAGTAAGAAGTTGATGGCGTGCCTCCTCCGGAAGCAATGCCCCCACCTGAACAGTCCTGGCCAGGTCATCACCCAAGGGGAGGGTTAGAAGGTGCTCTGCCGGCTCTCCCCTTCTTCTTAGCTCCCGGGGATCGAGTGACTCAGAGACTGCCGCCGACGCCGTGTCCAGCGGGCTGGGAGACAAATGGTAGCAGGGCGGAGCGGGCTTTGCTCCCCTTTCATTTCTCCGACTCCTTCGTTGGTGGGGAACCTTACCAATAATCTCTTGGTGGAGACTACCCTGGTCTTCCCAAGATAGCGTTGTAAGCCAGTGGGACCCGGACCACCAAGAAATTTATAACCACAGTGCTCTGACATGGAGGGGTTCCAGCCATGACCGGGAGGGCAATTTCCCCCTCGACATTCACTGAATCTCCGTGAAGCCCATTAGCGGTGTGGCAACGGGTCGGAGTAAAGACCTTGACAAGTTCATCCGAACAAAAGCCTCATAGCTCAAGACATCCACAGAGCTCCCACTATCAATTAAAATTCTTTTTACAGGATGTTTGGCTATAGTCATGGACACCACGATGCTGTCGTCATGTTTATTAACCACCCCATCTAGATCCTTTCCAAAGAAAGGAATTACAGAATCTATTCCCTCTCGCTGCCTCTTCGAACCGCCACCCGCTCCCCAGGAAATCATAGCTATAGTTTTTTCAGTTGGAGCATTATCTACGCCAGTCAGACGACTCGGAGGCACCGGGGGGCCCGACGCAGGAGGGTTTCCCCTTCGAACAAATTTGCTTAGGTGGCCTTGCTGAACCAGCTCCTCAATGGCCTTTTTCAGATGGCGGCAATCCTCGGTGTCGTGACCGTAGTCTCGGTGGTACCGGCAATAAAACTCCTTGTTGCGGGGGGCCCCAGACTTCAAGGGAGTCGGACGCTTGAAATAAGGTTCCTCCTCTATCTCCAGCAGGATGTGAGAGATGGGAGCCATGAGGGGGGTGAATTGCTCCTTAGGAACCAGTGTCTGTGGTCGGCGATCTGGACGGCGTGGAGGCTCGGGCTTACGAGGTCGTGCACCGGCGTGATCAGTAGGCGGTGGTTTATTACTGATGTTCTTGTCAACTTCCCTCCTGGAAGAATCCGCCTCGTCGGCACGGATGTACTTTTGGGCTCGGCTCAGAAGCTCAGCATAGGAACTCGGAGGCTTCTTATCCAGGGAATACGCGAACCTGGATGGGCGAAGTCCTCGTTTCAGGGCCAAAGTGGCCACGGAATCTTCCAGGTTGTACACCTCCAACGCCGCCTCCTTAAATCGAGCGACGAAATCCTTCAAGGTCTCGCCACTCCTCTGCTGAACAGCAAAGAGGCTATCTGCCACTCGCGGGATCTTTCGACAGGCATCAAAGTGAGCCAGGAAAGATCGCTCGAGCTGCCGAAATGAGTTGATGCTGCGCGGGGGCAAGCGGGAGTACCACGCGCGCGCCGCTTTCCAAGAGTGGCCAGAAAGGCGACGCATAAAAGGGAGTCCGTCGCTCCCTGGACCTGCATAAGGACCTTGTAGCTCTCCAGGTGGTCAAGGGAATCCGTCGTCCCATCATATGGATCCAGTTGGGGGAGACGGAACCGGGGCGGGACCGGTTCCTTCATGATATGATGGGAAAGCGGGGGACGACGCTCATAAGCCGTCCCGTAAGGGTCGGTGATCCGGCGGCTGAGCTCGTCCAACCGTCGGTGATACTCGTCGAGCCTTTGCTCGGCCCGACGGGTGGTTTTTCGGAGAGTGCCATCTTGGGATGAATCAGAGGAAGGAACTGAAGAAGATCGCCGGCGCAAAGAACGCGCCCGCTAGACTCTCTTTCCTCCAACCGGTGGTGGGAACGACCGGAGTGGCGAGAAGGGGACCGCCGTCGCTTCGAGGTCCCTCGGTGATGAGGTTCGGGGGGTGAGCGGTGGGAGACCTCAGGCGGGGTCCCACCTTGGTGAGACTGGACTGTTCCCCGCATTCGTTCGTCAAGCATAGGGGGCTGAGTTGCAGCAGCCAAATGATGCTCTTGCAGCCCCCGGACCATTGTCGTCAGATCCTGGACCTGGTGGGCCAGAGCTTCGAGCCGGTCAAGTTGGCTCATCTGCGCAGGGGGCGGAACATGGAGATTGGCCTCCGAATGCTCAGCCCGTGGAATGCGCCCGGCTGCTTGACTGGAGGAAGCCTCCTGTGCTCGCGTGGTCACCATCGTTTCCCTTGCAAAATTGGTGGGGTCACAGGGAGAACTTTCGTCTTCCTCCGTGTGAACTGCCCCCCTACCTGGCGCGCCAATCTGTTGCCGCCAACTCACTTATGATGAACGTCGAATGGGCTAAGATCGTGGTGAGCGTAGAAAGGTCGCCGTCTTCCTCCTAGAGCCTGCAAAAAGTCCAGACCGGTAGTTCCGGTGGGGACCCTCCGACGCCCAAGTCAGCGAGTCGTAGAACAGGGATATTATATCTAAGTGGAATTTTTAGAGAGGAAGCCAGAGAGAGTCCCCCTCGCATGAAGCTCGGGTCCTCTTTTTATACCTGTCTGGGATCCCATTTACCTTGTTCTGTTGGAACCGTCGAATCTTCCCTGTTGTGATGTTTCATCGAACGGCAAGTCATTGGGCTGTTGCTGGATAAGGGCCGCTTATAGCGGTAACTGCCAATCGAGCTAACACTTGCCCGTGATTTCGGCGAGCGAGGTTCTCGGCAGTAGACCTTAGATCACGGGATCCGTTATATGAGACTGGTCATTGTGCATGTGAAAGATGCTGAAGGCCGACGCTGGGAGTCAGAGCTGGAGGCCGGCGCTGGAGGCCGTCATTGGATACCAGCGCTGGAGGCTGGAGCCAGTCTCAGCGCTGGGGGCCGACGCTGAAGGCCGTCACTGGATACCAACGCTGGAGGCCGGAACCAGTCTCAGCGCTGGGGGCCGACGCTGGAGATCGACGCTGGAGGCCGTCACTGGATGCCAGCGCTGGAGGCCGGAGCCAGTCTCAGCGCTGGGGGCCGACGCTGGAGGCCGACTGGAGGCCGTCACTGGATGCCAGTGCTGGAGGCCGGAGCCAGTCTCAGCGCTGGGGCCGACGCTGGGGGCCGACGCTGGAGGCCATCACCGGATGCCAGCGCTGGAGGCCGTAGCCAAAGTCAGCGCTGGGGCCCCGCGAATGGGGGTTTTGCTGTCACATCATTGCTTTCAAAAACCGTGCAAAAGATAATACCACCCAGAGGAAATGGCCAGCCGTATCAGGAGTAGTCAAATGCAAACCATATTCATCTCCCAAGACCTTGGGACATAGTCGAAGGTTCCTATGAAGAGCCACCTCAACCACAAGATGCTATAATAAAATGGACAATAGAGCAACAAAAGGAGTACAAGGAGAATGTGAAGAAAGATGCAAGTGCTCTTCGATACATTCAACAAGGAATAAGCCAAACCATCTACCCCAGAATTTTTGGAGCAAAGAAAGCAAAGCAAGCTTGGGAAATACTCAAAGAAGGTTTCCAAGGTAATGAGAAAATCATCTCACTAAAGTTACAATCACTTTGGAGAGATTTTGACAACATGCAAATGAAAGAAGGACAAGGTATGCAAAGCTTTCTTACCAAAGTTATTGAAGTGGTTAATCAAATTAGAAGCCTTGGAGATACCATTGAAGATAGAAAAGTTATTCAAAAGGTTCTTAGAAGTCTTCCTATAAAATATGATCATGTTGTCACTGCAATAGAAGAATCAAAAGATCTCTTTACTTATACTTTTAATGAACTAATGAGTTCTCTTCAAGTTCATGAGGAAAGAATGAATAGGTCTTCTACTCAACCTCTTGAGCAAGCCTTCCAAACCAAGCTTTACACCTCAGAAAAAAAAGAACTTTAAACAGAAGTACAAAGGAGGACCATTCCAAAAGAAGGAAAAAGGCAACAATCAAGGTGCAAACCAACAACAATCAGGTGGTTTTAATCCTCGATGCCGAGTCTGCAAGAAGAACAACCATGACTCAAAAGATTGTCGATATAGATGCAATAAGTGCAAGATTCCTAATCATTCACAAAGGGACTGTTGGTACCAAAAAAGGAATGGAAATGATGAAGCCAACTTCACTAAAAATGAAGCTGAAACTCAACAACTCTTCTCTTGCATGAATGCCCAAGAAGATTCTCAAAATGTATGGTACTTGGATAGTGGGTGTAGCAACCACATGACGGGGAATTGAAAAATCTTCATCCAACTTGACAAAAATTATTCTTCTCAAGTCATGCTCGGAGATGGCAAACTCCAAACTGTTGAAGACAAAGGAACTATTGAAGTTCTCACCAAAGGAGGTACCAAAAGGCTTATTAATGATGTTCTTTATGTGCCAAATCTATCTCATAATCTTCTAAGCATTGGGCAACTTACTCAAAAAGGATATGCATCAACTTTAATAACAGTAGCTGCAAAATTTTTGATAAAAAAAATAACTATCTAATTGCTACTGTACCCATGAGCACAAACAAGGTTTTTCCTCTAACTATGCTATCTAAAGATGTTGTATTCAAAAGTGAAGCTATCAATATGTCAACTTTATGGCATCTTCGATATGGACACTTGAATATGAAGGGGTTGCATCTACTCAAGCAAAAAAATATGGTGATTGGTCTTCCTCTCATTAAAGAAAGAAGCCAAGTATGTGAAGGCTGCATATATGGAAAAATGCACAAGCTACCATATCCAAAGTCTTCATGGAGAACCAAAGAACCTCTTGAACTTATTCATGCTGATATATGTGGACCCACAAGAACTCCATCACACAACAACCGAAGGTACTTCATTCTATTTGTTGATGATTATACAAGAATGATGTGGGTTTACTTCTTGCATGCCAAGTCCAAAGCTTTCTCTATTTTCCTACAATTCAAAGTACTAGTTGAGAAACAAAGTGGACTTCAAATCAAGGCTCTTCGAACTGATCGAGGAGGAGAGTTCATCTATAAACCATTCATGGAATACTGCCAGCAAAATGGTATCCAAAGACAACTCACAGTTCGTATGAGTCCTCAACAGAACGGAGTTGCTGAAAGAAGAAATCGAACCATTGTGGAAATGGCCCGAAGCATGCTGAAAGGAAAAGGCTTACCAAATAATTTTTGGGCTGAAGGTGTGCATACTGCTGTTTACATTCTTATTATATCTCCTACAAAAGCAGTGCTTAACAAAACTCCATTTGAAGCATGGCACAAAAGAAAACCAACAATACATCATCTTAAAGTATTTGGTTGTATTGCTTATTCTCACATTCCATCACAGTATCGGAAGAAATTTGATGAAAAAGGAGAAAAGCTAATCTTTATTGGTTATAGTGATGAATCCAAAGGATACAAGTTATTCAATCCAAAAACCAAGAAGCTTGTCATCTCAAGAGATGTAATTTTTGATGAAGAAACTAACTGGAATTGGACACAAATCTCATCTCAAATGCCAAACTCATATGAGTTCATAGAGCCACAAGCTAAACAAGAAGAGCATCAACAAATTCCTTCTACATCACCAAGTTCAATTCATTCTAATCCTTCATCACCAACACAAACTTCATCATCTACATCACAAGCCTCCTCTTCTTCACCAAGTTCCATTCATTCTCCCACTTTCTTAAAAACCATGGATACAGATTCTCCACCAAAGAAAGTTCGATACATGCAAGATATTTATAACTCTTGTCACTTTGCCTTCTTTGGCTATGAACCTCAGAATTTTGAGGAAGCTGTGGTGAAGGAAGAATGGAAAAAGGCAATGGATGAGGAAATAGCAACAATTCAAAACAACAAAACTTGGGAGCTTGTCAACTTGCCGGAAGGGAAGGATGTAATCGGCTAAAATGGATCTACAAAATCAAGTATAAAGAAGACGGATCTATTCAAAAGCATAAAGCTCGACTTGTCGCCAAGGGATACTTGCAGCAGTCTGGCATCGACTTCACCGAAACATTTGCTCCAGTTGCAAGAATGGAGACAATACGTATTATCCTTGCTCTTGCTGCCCAACTTGAGCTTCAAGTCTTCCAACTTGATGTTAAATCTGCCTTCCTCAATGGCGAACTTAAGGAGGAGGTATACGTCAAACAACCTCAAGGGTATGAAGTGGCAGGTATGGAACACAAAGTCTATAAACTTCACAAAGCTCTATATGGCTTGAAGCAAGCTCCACGAGCTTGGAACAGCAGATTGACAAATACTTCTGTTCAAATGGATTTCAAAGAAGCCCAAGTGAACCATCTCTTTATATAAAGATATTTGATGCCACTAAATTTCTTGTTGTTTGTATCTATGTTGATGATCTTGTCTACATTGGGACTAACATGCAAATTGTAGAAGAATTCAAGCAAAGTGTGATGAAGGAATTCGAGATGTCAGATCTCGGATTAATAAAGTATTTTCTTGGCATCCAAGTAAAGCAAGCCAAAGGAGAAAATTTTTATCTCTCAAGAGAAGTACATTAAAGACATGTTACAAAAATTTCATATGGACAAAAGTAAACCAGTTTCAACTCCAATGGCATTGAATGAAAAGCTGAAACAAGATGATGGTGTTGAAAAAGCTGATGCAAAGCTCTACAGAAGACTAGTTGGTTCATTAATATATCTAACCAACATACGGCCTGACATTATTCATGCTGTGAATGTTGTTTCAAGATATATGCAAGAACCAAGCAAACTGCATTATGCTGCTGTAAAACGCATCCTGAGATATCTCCGAGGAAGTCAAAGGCAAGGCATAAATATGTTAAAGAAGAAAATAATGAGCTTGTTGGTTATTCTGATAGTGACTGGGCTGGTTCAATTGATGACAGAAAAAGCATGTCTGGTTATATTTTTTGTCTTGGTTCAAAGATGATTTCATGGAGTTCAAAGAAACAAAAAACAATTGCTTTATCTTCAGCAGAAGCAGAGTATATCGCTGCTACTGATGCTGCCTGCGAAGCAGTTTGGTTAAGAAGAGTTTTATTGGATTTACAACAAACCCAAGTTCAACCGACTACCATTTATTGTGACAATATGTCGGTAATTGCATTATCCAAGAACCCGGTCTTCCATGCAAGATCCAAGCATATTAAACTCCGACATCATTTCATTCGGGATTTGGTAAATAAAGAAAAAATCATTTTAAAGTATGTTGGCACAAATGACCAAGCTGCAGATTTTCTTACCAAAGCTGTCACCATAGCAAAATTCAGAAAATTTAAGAATCAATTGCAAATTAAGGAGGAGTGTTAAGAAGTAATTTGCAATTAATGACTTGACTGGAAACCAAAGAGCCATACTTGTATTAATGACTTGACTGGAATCCAAAGAGCCATGTTGGTAATATCAGAAATTATATTTCCAGCAAATTGTATTCCCAAGAAATTATATTCCCGAAAGATACTTTGGTAAACTAAAGACATTAAAATTATCTTCCTTCATGTCTATATAAGGAGGCATTGAGCAGAGTTGTATGATAAGAAAAAAGAGCCTATGAAATAAGAAAATATTTCTTGCTCCTATCCCACCAACTTTTCATCTTGTTCCAACAGTTTCATGCACTTGGCGCAAGCGAACGACGACACCTCCAGCTCTCGAGTCCATGCAGAAGCAACCGTCCTCGTCCCTGTGTCCAGGCGGAGACTCCCGGCTACCCTCTGACAACTCCTGCCTCCCAGCTCCATCCCAACTCTAAGTCTTCGGCCTCTACCTCCCGAGTCCGACTCCATGGTCCCAGTAGCCTCGGCCGACATTGACTCCCCTGCTTTCGATCGTTCCCGACCACTTTGCTCCCAACCATGGCTTCGTCCGGTGCACCAGCGCTACTTCGAGCAAAGCTGAGAGCCCGGCCTCTTCCCTTTGGACGATCTCTTCCCATCGGCCTCGGCCCTCGGCCTCTTCCCCTTGGCCATGAGGAGTCCCCAGCATCATGCCGGATCTAGGAACATAGCCGGACGCCTCTCGTTGTCCCGGGATTCTATTCCAGCAAGACCTCAACTCCCGACTCCACGACTTCATCAAGCTCCCGACTCCATCCCAACGGCCTCGGCTCCATGCTTCCAAAGCCCGGTGGCTATCCCAGCTTCTCCCTCAGCCACGGCACAGCCCCTCTTTCCCTCTCTCTCTGCTGCACCCAAAGAGCCACACCGTCTCCCCCTTGACTCCCGAGTCTAGAGGCTCCCTCAGCAGACCCCCCGGGTTCGGGTTCTGGCTCCCGACTTCCTCCCAGCTCAGCGACACCCTCGGTCTCCTCCCTCGGCTCCCTGCTTTGGATCCCAACAATCTCCCGCCTTGGCTTCCTCGGCACCGAGTCCCCTTGCTGAGCTACTGTCGGCCCCGACCTTCGGGTTCGACCCCTTCCTACCGTCGGCCTCCGCTCCCGACGCCCCAGCCCTTAGTCTTCTTACTGTTGTTTCCGTCATCATCCCAGACCGACGGAGGTGCTTGAGGCCTCCCCTCCTCCTGCATGGTGCCATGCACGTCCCCGACTCTCCTCGGCCTTGGACCATCCCCTCGGCCTCGGACTGGCTCCCCTTGGCCTCGGACTATCCCCGACTCCCCTCGGCCTTGGATTGCTCCCCTCGGCCTCGAACTGCTGCCCTCGGCCTCGAACTATCCCCGACTCCCCTCGGCCTCTTTCCCTCTGCCATGAACGATGCTCGGCCTCTTTTCTTCGGCCATGAACTGTGCTCGACCTCTTTCCCCTCGGCCATAAATAGTGCTCGGCCATGAACAGTGCTCGGCCTCTTTCCCTCGGCCATGAACAGTGCCATGCAAATGTTCACCCACAGCCTTCTCTGGAGCTCATCCAAGGGCATGAACAGTGCAATACATGTACTCTATAATTAATACTCCACGAGGGACAGAGCCAGCTTCAACTCCAAATTTCATCTTTTCCTCAGTGGCTACACTTTGAGGCCCACGTGCCTGACTTTATCGCCCATCACTATCCACACAGGGCAGCGAAAGGGTGGCATGGGGGACACGTCTAGCAAATGCCGTAACGGTCGGCCATACCTAGTAGCAGCCTGCAACAGCTGTCCTAACCAAGCAATACTTGCCAACTATGCAGCCACCCATATTTGATGGAACATAGCCTGCAACTCTAACAAATCACATAGAGGCCAGCCCAATTGTGCTGCCCCCATCATCAATGCTCCGACAAGTGATTATGACCTAAGGCTGACAGACTCTAAGCACTAATAAAATGGGTAAGAGGGACCTCCGATCAGGTAACTCCAAGAAACTGATAACTCACTATACTCCCAAAGCTCATTCTTGCTCATAGAGAGCACGACTCTAAGCCTCTCTCTTCTTCTCTCTTTCGAGCATCCTCAAGCTCATGATTGTTGCCCAAAGCACTGACATGAGCATCGAAGGGTCTTTACCAGAATCTTCGGTCCCTGGGACTTGTTTGCAGGCTCCCAGGCACAAGAAGCTCGTTGGAGAATCCCAGGCTCGCTGAAGGAGGAGACCGAATGCTCATGGATGTTCGAGGATGGTGATTTGGCATCAGCAGATTAGCGTGTCAGGAAGGGGGGCAGAGCACGGATCATCAATGATGATCCTCATCCTCCTTAGATTAGCATGGTGGATCAAAACGATGGTGATGATAAGATCCCAAAAAGCTTCCGCCAGTCATATTGGGGGGGACACCCTCAACGAGCTGAACAACAGAGCCAACCGCTCTACTCCACAATCGCTACTACCTCACGCCAGTCAAGCAAAAACAATATGTCACCCTTATCCTGCAAATCTAAGCATTAATGGCAGCCATCCAAAAGCTCTAGGAGAAGTATTTCACGGCCACACAGCAGCCAGCAAGAGCTTTTGCTCCCTCTTTAGTTGCTGCTCAAGCCAGCCAATATTCCATTAGCGGAAGATCTTCTTGCTGAGAGATTCACCGCCATCAAGCTCATCGGCATGAGCATCTTCAAGCTTAAAAGCAAGAGCTCACTAGCTCGTAGATCCACCACTCGTCATCCAAACGACCTTCTCTTCTATGGACAAGCGATATAGGAGGAAGCCCCAGTAAGGGCAACGACACCTTCACTATAATCAACTTGATTTCCTGGGGGGCAGACCACCAACAGGCTGAAGTATCCAAATCAATAGAAGAAAACAAGGGTGCTACAAGAGCTAAGTACACTACGCTCAGGCAGTATTTTTTTCATTGATACTTGAAAATGTCATGCAGAAAAGCTCGACTCCAGCGTCGTCACCTAAGCTTGAGGCCAGCTCGGCACTAAAGACCGACTCCAGTATCAGCACTTAAGCCTAAGGCCATCTTGACAACAAAGACTGACACCAGCATCGATAACAAAGAACGTTGACACAAGGAAAAAAGGCACCTGAGCCTGGTCCACGCCCTCAGGTAATCTATCAGGGTTAAAAGGCACATGACGACTCTCAACTCTTAGGTCATCCTCCGGGGTTAAAAAGCATCTGAGCCTGGTCCATGCACCCTTAGATCATCCTCCGGGGTTAAAAAGCACCTGACGACTCTCAACTCTCAGGTCACTCTCTGGGTTTAAAAGGTAGATGACGACTCTCAACTCTCAGATCACCCTCTGGGGTTAAAAGGCACCTAAGCCCGATCCACGCACCCTCAGGTCATCCTTTGGGGTTAAAAAGGCATCTGAGCCTGATCCAAGCACCCTCAGGTCACCCTCCGAGGTTAAAGACTCCCAGCATGGTCCCATCCCAGTGACTCTCGGGTCACCCTCCGGGATTAAAGGCTTCTGAGCATGGTCCCATCCCAATGACTCTCGTGTGACCCTCTGGGGTTCAAAAGGCTCTCGACGGCCTCAAATTTACCTCAGTGACTTCGTCACAGTCTCAATGGCATCATCACAGTCTCAACGGCTTCATTTCAGCCTCAGCGGCTTTAACTCTGTCTCAGCGGCCAATGGCCAACCAGGTAAGGCCTTTGTTTAAATTATATACTTGCAACATATTGCTGGTCACTTTTAGCCATTCAAGAAGAAGCCCCAAGTCAACTCACAGTAGGGAGAGATCAAATCTTTGTCTCACAATTACGAGCACCCATCTTCAAATTTCATGTCAAAGGTAGAAGACCCAAAGTCAACTCACAGTTAGGAGAAACCAACTCTCCAACTCGTAGTTAATGGGCATCCGCTTCCAGACCCTGCATCGGGAGAAGATTACCGGCTTCTCCTAGCCAGTCTAAGGTAATTAATTTACCTCCAACATTCACTACAAGAAAATATTGAAATGGTGACGCAAATTTAGCGACGCATCATTGCGTCGCTAAATTGCGACCACTTTGCGATGCCTCCGTGACAACAAAATATTGCGACGCATTAGCGGCTCAATAAACCAGAAAATAAAAAAGAATTAATTTTTTTATTTAGTGACGTAAATAATGCATCGCAATATTTTTAAATTATTTTTTTATAAAATATAAATATGAGAAAAAAATATTGCGATGCAACTCAGTGCGCCGCAATGTTTTTAAAAAAATTAAATATGTTAAATAGTGATGCATTAGCAACGCAATAAACCAGAAAATTAGAAAAATTATTTTTAATTTAGCGACGCAACAATTGTATCATAAATAATTTAAATAAAATTAATTTTTATAAAATATAAATATGACAAAAAAATATTGCGATGCAACTCAGTGCGTCGCAATGTTTTTAAAAAAATTAATTATGTGAAAAGCGACTCATTAGCGACGTAATAAACCAAAAAATTAAAAAAAATATTTTTAATTTAGCGACGCATTAATTGCGTCGCAATTATTTTAAATAAAATTAATTTTAATAAAGTATAAATATGAGAAAAAATAATTGCGACGCAACTCAGTGCGTCGCAAAGTTTTTAAAAAATTTAATTATATTAAATAGCGACGCATTAGCGACGCAATAAACCAAAAAATTAGAAAATTATTTTTAATTTAGCAACGCATTTATTGCATCGCAATTATTTTAAATAAAATAAATTTTTATAAAATATAATTATGAGAAAAAATATTGCGACGCAACTCAGTGCGTCGCAATATTTTTTAAAAAATTAATTATGTTAAATAGCGACGCATTAGCGACGCAATAAATCTAAAAATTAGAAAAATTATGTTTTAAAATTGTGACGCACTTGTTGCATTGTAATTATTTTAAATAAAATTAATTTTTATATAATATAATTATTAAATTAAAAAATTACGACGCAAGCCTTTGCATCACAATATTTTTTAAAAAATTAATTATGTTAAATAGCGACGCAATAGCAACATAATAAAATAGTAAATTAATAAAAATAATTTTTATTTAGTGACACAAGTATTGTGTCGCAATATTTTTTTAAAAAAATAAATTTTATAAAAATATTAAAAAGAATTATGAAATAAAAATATTGTGACGCCGAACGATCGATCGCGACGGTCCGATCCCGGTCGTCATCGACCGGGATCGATCATGGCTTCGATCGATCTCAACCATCGGGTCGTCGCTGATCGGATCAATCGTGACAGTCCAAGATCGGTCGACGCTGACCAGGATCGATCATGGCTTCGATCGATCGCAACTATCAGATCATCACCGATCGGACCGATCGCAACGGTCCAAGATCGGTCGTGGTCGATTGGGATGGATCAGGGCTTGGATATCGATCGCAACCGTTGGATCATCAGCGATCAGACCGATCGCCACGGTCCGAGATTGGTCATGGCCGATCAGGATCGCGGCTTGGATCGATCGCAACCGTCGGATCGTCACCGATCGGACCGATCATTGCGGTCTAAGATCGGTCGTGGCCGATCAGGATAGATCAGGGCTTGGATCAATCGTAACCATCGGATCATCGGCGATCTCGGACCGATCGCAAAGGTCCGGGATCGGTCCTGGCCGATCGGGATCACGGCTTGGATCGATGGCAACCATCGGATCATCGCCGATCGGTCCGATCGTCGTGGTCCGAGATCGGTCTGGAAGATCGGGATCACGACTTGGATCGATGGCAACCATCGGATCGTCGCCGATTGATCCGATCGCCACGGTCCAAGATCGGTCATGGATGATCGGGATCACGGCTTGGATCGATCGCAACTGTCGGATCGTCGCCGATTGGACCGATCGCCACGGTCTGAGATTGGTCGTGGCCGATCGGGATCATGGCTTGGATCGATCGCAACCGTCAGATCGTCGGCAATCGGACCGATCGCCACGGTCCGAGATCGGTCATGGCCGATCGGATCAGGGCTTGGATCGATCGCAACCGTTGGATCGTCGCCGATCGCCATGTTTCGAGATCGGTCGTGGCCGATCGGGATCACAGCTTGGATCGAT
The DNA here is from genome assembly GCA_900491605.1 of Calamus simplicifolius. Taxonomy (NCBI): domain Eukaryota; kingdom Viridiplantae; phylum Streptophyta; class Magnoliopsida; order Arecales; family Arecaceae; genus Calamus; species Calamus simplicifolius. The sequence continues at coordinate 372,496 of UESW01001615.1, read as the reverse complement.
CGCAACCGTCGGATCATCGGCGATCGGACCGATCGCCACGGTCCGAGATCGGTCGTGGCCGATCGAGATCAGGACTTGGATCAATCGCAACCGTCGGATCATTGGCAATCTCAGACCGATTGCAATGGTCCGGGATCGGTCGTGGTCGATTGGGATGACGGCTTGGATCGATCGCAACCGTCAGATCATTGCCAATCGGATCGATCGTGATGGTCCAAGATCGTTCATCGCCGACCGGGATCAATCAGGGCTTGGATCGATCACAACTGTCGGATCGTCAGCGATCTTGGACCGATCGCCATGGTCTGGGATCGGTCGTGGCCGATCGGGATCAGGGCTTGGATCGATCGCAACCGTCAGATCGTCGCCGATCGGATCGATCGCCGTGGTCCGAGATCGATCGTGGCCGATCGGGATAGATCAGGGCTTGGATCGATCGCAACCGTCGGATCGTCGGCGATCTCGGACCGATCGCAAAGGTTCGGGATCGGTCCTGGCCGATCGGGATCATGGCTTGGATCAATGGCAACCGTCGAATCGTCGCCGATCGGTCCGATCGTCGCAGTCCGAGATTGGTCGTGGAAGATCGGGATCACAGCTTGGATCGATGACAACTGTCGGATCGTCGCTGATTGGTCCGATCGCCATGGTCCGAGATCGGTCATGGACGATCGGGATCACAACTTGGATTGATCGCAACCATTGGATCGTCGCCGATTGGATCGATCACCACGGTCCAAGATTGGTCGTGGCCGATCGGGATCACGGCTTGGATCGATAACAACCATCGGATCATCGGCGATCGGACCGATCGCCACGGTCCGAGATCGGTCGTGGCCAATCAGGATCAGGGCTTGGATCGATCGCAACCGTCGGATCGTCGCCGATCGCCACGGTCTGAGATCGGTCATGGACGATCGGGATCACGGCTTGGATTGATCGCAACCGTCGGATCGTCGATGATCGGACCGATCACCACGGTCCGAGATCGGTCGTGGCCGATCGAGATCAGGACTTGGATCGATCGCAACCATCGGATCGTCTGCAATCTCGTACCGATTGCAATGGTCCGGGATCGGTCGTGGCCGATCGGGATCACAGCTTGGATTGATCGCAACCGTCAGATCGTTGCCGATCGGATCGATCGCGACGGTCCGAGATCGTTCATCGCCGACCAGGATCGATCAGGGCTTGGATCGATCGCAAACAGATCGTCAGTGATCTCGGACCGATCGTCACAGTTCGGGATCAGTCGTGGCTGATCGGGATCAGGGCTTGGATCAATCGCAACCGTCGGATCGTCACTGATCGGACCGATCGCCGCGGTCCAAGAACGGTCGTGGCCGATCGGGATAGATCAGGGCTTGGATCGATCGTAACCGTCGGATCGTCGATGATCTCGACCGATCGCAAAGGTCCAGGATCGGTCGTGGCCGATCGGGATCACGGCTTGGATCGATGGCAACCGTCGGATCATCGCCGATCGGTCCGATCGCCACGGTCTGAGATCGGTCGTGGAAGATCGGGATCACGGCTTGGATCGATGGCAACCGTCGGATCGTCACCGATCGGTCCGATCGCCACGGTCCGAGATCGGTCGTGGATGATCGGGATCACGCTTGGATCGATCGCAACCATCGGATCATCACCGATTGGACCGATCGCCATGGTCCGAGATCGGTCGTGGCCGATCAGGATCACGGCTTGGATCGATCGCAACCGTCAGATCGTCGACGATCGAACCGATCGCCACGGTCCGAGATCGGTCATGGCCGATCGAGATCAGGGCTTGGATCGATCGCAATCGTCGGATCGTCGGCGATCGGATCGATCGCCACGGTCCGAGATCGGTCGTGGACGATCGGGATCACGGCTTGGATCGATCGCAACCGTCGAATCGTCGCCGATCTCGGACCGATCGCCACGGTCTGGGATCCGTTGTGGCCGATCGGGATCAGGGCTTAGATCGATCGCAACCATCGGATCGTTGGAGATCAGTCCGATCGGTCGATGCAATTTCCTAGAAAATAAAAATAATTTTGCAGATAAAATAATTTTAATATTGTGATGCAGTTATTGCGTCGCAATATTTTTTAAAAAAATAATAGTATACGACGCAATATGTGCATCGTAATTATTTTCAGAAAATATAATTTTAATAAGTTATACTTATTAAAAAAATATTGCGACGCATTAGCGACGCAGTTTCCTAAAAAATATTTTTTTCGAAGAACACAATTTTTAATATTGCGATGTATTTTTGCGTTGCAATGTATTTTAGAAAAATAAATGTAATTAAAAATTTTAAAAAAAACATTGTGATGCATTATTTGCGTCGCAATTATTTTCAGAAAATATAAATTTTATGAGTTATAAATATTTAAAAAAATTGTGATGCGTTTGCGATGCAATTTCCTAGAAAATAAAAATAATTTTCCTAGAGAATATAATTTTTAATATTGCGATGCATTTATTGCGTCGCAATATTTTAAGAAAATAAATGTAATAAAAAAATTAAAAAAATATTACGATGCAATATATGCATCGCAATTATTTTTAGAAAATATAATTTTTATCATTTATAAATATTTAAAAAATATTGTGACGCATTTGCGACGTAGTTTCTTAGAAAATGAAAATAATTTTTTGAAGAAAATAATTTTTAATATTGCGATGCATTTATTACGTCGCAATGTTTCTAAGAAAAATAAATGTAATAAAAAAATAAAAAAATATTGCGACGCAATGTATGCGTCGCAATTATTTTCAAAAAATATAATTTTTATCAGTTATAATTATTAAAAAATATTACGACGCATTAGCGACGGAGTTTCCTAGAAAATAAAATTAATTTTTTCAAAGAAAATAATTTTTAATATTGCGACGCATGTATTGCGTCATACATGCGTTGCAATGTTTTTTGAGAAAAATAAATGTAATTAAAAAATTTTAAAAAAACCTTACGACGCAATATTTGCGTCGTAATTATTTTTAGAAAATATAAATTTTATCATTTAAAAATATTTAAAAAATTTTGCGACGCATTTGCGACGTAATTTCCTAGAAAATAAAAATTATTTTCCCGTCGGACATTGGCGCCAAGTTAGTGACTCATTAGCAACACAATTAGCTAAGTTTTGCATAAAATAATAAAAAAACTAAAGTAGCGATGGATTAGCGACTCATTGTTGCGTCGCTAATCCATAATAATAAATAAATAAAATAGTGAGTGATTAGCGACGCATATATTGCGTCGCTAATCACCACTATTTAAGGCTTGGTCAGGCCGGCCCCCCCTTCCCTTCTCTTCTTCTTCCTATTCCTACCCTAGCCGCCGCCGTCAGTCCGCTCCTCCGGCTGCCCCCGTCCTCTCCCCCAGCAGAAGCTCCCCCACTCTGACGGCGTCCCCTCGCGACCGAGGTAAGCCCATCCTCCTATTTTTTTAAAAAAAATAGGGTCCGGCCATGGCCACGGCCGCTGCCGTGGCCGGCCGTGGCCTGGCCACGGTGGCCAGGCCACCAAATAAAAAAAATTTACTGTTTGGGGGGGGTTTTCCCCACCCCCCTTCATCTTCTCCGGCCATGGCCACGGCCGCTGTCGTGGCCGGCTGTGGCCTGGCCACGGTGGCAAGTCACTAAAAAAAAAATTTACTGTTTGGGGGGGGGGGGTTTCCCCACCCCCCCCTTCGTCTTCTCCGGCCACGGCCACGGCCGTGGCCGTCATCTCCGGCCTCGGCCGCTGCCATGGCCGTCTTCTCCGGCCACGGCCGCTGCCGTGGCCTGCCACGGTGGCCAGGCCACCAAAAAAAAATTACTGTTTGGGGGGGGGGGTTTTCCCCACCCCCCCTTCGTCTTCTCCGGCCATGGCCACGGCTGTGGCCATCATCTCCGGCAACGACCGCTGCCGTGGCCAGGCCACAAAAAAAATTACAGTTTGGAGGGGGTTTTCCCCACCCCCCTTCGTCTTCTACGGCCACAGCCGTGGCCATCTTCTTCGGCCACGGTCGCTGCCGTGGCCGGCCGTGGCCTGGCCACGGTGACCAGGCCACCAAAAAAAAAATCAGTTATGGGGGGGTTTCCCCACCCCCCCTACCGTTCGTCTTCTCCGACCACGGCCGCTGCCGTGGCCGGCCGTGGCCTGGCCACGGTGGCCAGGCCAATATATATATTAGCTAGGAGGCTTTTCCCCACCCCCGGCCCCTTCAATTAAAAAAAAATTAACACTCAAAAAAAATTAACAAAAAAAATAGATTCTATCATATTTTATTGTTTTTAAAATTATTTTCAAATAATATGATGATAAATATAAAAAATATAAATATATTTTTAAAACATGGGCAACTTAATTTTTTTTAAAAAAAGTAACAGCTAGAGGGGTTTTCCCCACCCCCCCCGCCCCTTCAATAAAAAAAATCAACACTCTTGAAAAAAAATTAATACAAAAAATTAGATTCTATCATATTTTATTGTTTTTAAAAATATTTTCAAATAATTTGATGACAAATATGAAAAAATAAAAATATTTTTAAAACATAGGCAACTTAATTTTTTTTTAAAAAAGTAACAGCTAGGGGGGTTTTCCCCACCCCCCCCCGGCCCCTTCAATTAAAAAAAAATTAACGCTCTTGAAAAAAAATTAACACAAAAAATTAGATTCTATAATATTTTATTATTTTTAAAAATATTTTTAAATAATTTGATGACAAATATAAAAAATATAAATATATTTTAAAACATGGGCAACTTAATTTTTTAAAAAATGTGACTACTAATCTAATTTTTTATTAGATTAGTTATAAATTAATTAATTTATGTCATTAGTCGTAGCTCTTTGGATAGACTGATTTAGCTAATCAATCATGACTCTTTAAATCAACTGATTAAACTCATAAATCGTAGCTATTTAGGTCAATTAATTTAGCTTATCAGTTTTAACTTCTCAAGTAAGCTGATTTTAGACCATCAACCTTATCTATTTAGATCATCAATCAAAACTCTTTAGATAGGTCGAGCTGAATTAGCTTAGCTATTTAGGTCAACTAATTTAGCTCATTAACCATGACTCTTTAGATTAGCTAATTTCAAAATTGCAGTCGTAGCTTTTCATTTCTTTATAGCTGTTAATGCAATAATATTTGTGCATTTGTAGTTATTTACAATTGTTATGTCTTGATTATTTACATTCTGCTTCAAATTGAATGATGCATTAAATTATGTAATGCTAGATATAAAGTCTTGTTGTATTATTATTTAATTTTCAGCAAAATTAGTAGTTTCAATGATTTATATTTTAGTCTTCACAAACATATATTCGACATAATAATCTTAAGAAGTCAGTGACTATATATATAGAACACTATTCCTATATATGTATAATTGACAAGAAGTTAAGAATAACAAGCATAAGTTCGATTGTCTTCGGATTTCCATATTATTAATCACAGCACTATAACCTTTAGACCCGTTTGAGAATTTGTAAGACTTAGTCTTGCAAATTCTCAAATTGTCCTGGTGGACAGTTTGAGAATATTTTTTGCGATATGTTAGTCTGCTATTAATCATCGTTGGGTGAGATTGCGGTTTGTATTTGCTCATACGTTCTCCTAGTGTGGCATATATGCCACACATTTAGGAGAACATATGGGGAAATGCTGCTGAAATTTCAACGTAACCGATCGATGATAATTAATAGCAGAATAACATATCACAAAAAATATTCTTGAATGGGATAGGGCCTTACCTTTTAGACATGGAGTGAAGGTGGAATTAATTTAGGACACTTGAATGCTTGTGAAGTCTCATGATTAAACGGACCGCCTTGCGGCCCGACCCGAACTCAAGCCCTAGCATTAGCCTGGCATGAACCGTGCCTCGGTCCTTGCTAGCACGCCAAGGATCGTAGCCGTGGCCCGGCCTTGCAGGGTAGGGACCTTAGTTGTCTAAAAAAAAATTGGTTTAGTTATAAATTATTTAAATGGTTGTTATTAACCTTAGTTGTGTAAAAGAAATAATTTAGTATATTTAGTAATGCTAATATAGTTTTATAATGTGGTTTCCTTTAATGGTTTACCAGAAATTGTATAAGTCGGTCAAAAATGAGCGGGGCTCGCTCGTGGATGTATGCAAGGATAAAAGATGGCTTGCTTAATCCAGATTTTCTGAATGGATTGGAAGAATTTATCGCATTTGCATGTAGCCAACCTGAATGGATGGATGGGCCTAGGATTAGGTGCCCATGCAACTATCACAGGTGTCAGAATAAAGCCTACAGAGATGTCGAAACTGTTAAGGTGCATCTGTGTAAAAAGGGGTTTGTTCCTGATTACGATGTTTGGTACTGTCATGGTGAACCAGAGGAAATTCCAGCAGTTGTTACAAGCCAACAAGTGTCAATTCCCGTTGATGAACCATTTGTGAATCTAAACACATATGAAGAAATGGTGATGAATGCATCGGGTAATGAATTCAATCAGAATACATTTATGGAAGAACCAAATCCAGATGCACAGCAATTTTATGATATGTTGCGTGCTGCAAATCAAGAATTGTATCCTGGTTGTGAGGGTCATTCCCAGTTGTCTACGGCTGCTCGGTTGTTGAATATTAAGGCAGAACATCGATTATCAGAAAAGGCGTTTAATTCTGTAGCTGGGTTAATCAAGGAAATTTTGCCAAATGATAATGTTGTAGCAGACAGTTTTTACTCAACGAAGAAGTTGTTGCGTGGGCTTGGGCTCCCGGTTAATAAGATCGATTGTTGCTTGAACAATTGTATGATATATTGGGGTGAAGACTCGGAGCTGAGATGGTGTAAGATTTGTGGGCAATCGAGGTACAAAAACGGCGAAGGGGGAGCTAGTACAAGTAGGAGGAAAGTGTTCCTTACAAGAGGATGCATTACTTTCCTCTTACTCCACGCCTGCAGAGATTATACAGATCTGAGGCTACAGCTGCTGATATGAGATGGCATGCCGAACATGAATCTAAAGAGGATGAAATGCGGCATCCATCAGATTCAAAAGCTTGGAAGCATTTCAATGAAAATCATCCTGATTTCGCTGAAGATATAAGGAATGTGAGATTAGGTCTTTGTACCGATGGCTTCCAACCATTCGGTCAAGCGGGGCAACAGTATTCATGTTGGCCTGTGATACTGACTGTATATAACCTTCCTCCATGGAAGTGCATGAAAGATACTGCAATGTTTTTGACAGTTTTGGTTCCAGGACCATCAAATCCAAAGGAAAAGATTGATGTCTTCCTGCAACCGTTGGTGGCCGAATTGAAAATGTTGTGGGAAACAGGAGTCGTAGCCTACGACATTTCTATGAAACAGAATTTCATCATGAGAGTTGCTTTGATGTGGACAATAAGTGACTTCCCGGCATATGCAATGTTGTCTGGTTGGAGCACTGCTGGACGTCTGGCATGCCCTCATTGCATGTATGATTCGGATGCATTTACATTGCAGAAGAGTGGTAAGCAGTCATGGTTTGATAATCATAGGAAGTTCTTGCCCCCAAATCATCCTTACAGGCGTAACTTGATCGCCTTCCGGAAGAACAAAGCAGTCACAAAATTCGCCGAACCGGTTAGGTCCGGCACGGATATATTTGATACTATAGAGCATTTGGGGTTGAGGTATGCTTGGGAACCAGATGCAGATAGAATAAATGGCCGTATATGTAAAGAACATAACTGGAAGAAGCGGAGTATATTTTGGGATTTGCCTTATTGGAGCACAAATCTCATCCGGCACAACTTGGATGTTATGCATATCGAGAAAATTTTTTTGATAACATATTTAACACGGTGCTAAACATCCCGGGAAAAACAAAAGACACTGCAAAGTCAAGAGAAGAACTTAATCAGTATTGCAGAAGAGGTGATTTGAGGAGTACCGACGGGACCTATCCTAAAGCCTGTTACACTCTTGACAGAAATTCACGAGAAGTTTTATGTAACTGGCTTAGAGGGTTAAAATTTCCAGATGGTTATGCCTCAAATATCGGTAGGTGTGTGGACATGCATAAGCTCAAGTTGTTCGGCATGAAGAGTCACGACTGTCATGTTTTCATGCAACGGTTATTGCCTATAGCTTTTCGTGAGTTGCTTCCGCAACATGTCTGGAAGGCATTGACAGAGCTCAGCTTGTTCTTCAAGGAGTTGTCTGCCACAGTCATTACTTCTGCATCCATGGCAAGGCTTGAGGAGGAAATTCCAATTATTTTATGCAAGCTGGAGCGAATATTTCCTCCCAGTTTTTTGACTCAATGGAGCATTTACCGGTTCACTTGCCATACGAAGCGAGCATAGCTGGTCCCGTGCAGTATCGCTGGATGTATCCTTTCGAGAGGTAAATATATACATCATTAAGACATATTGACATTTCAAATATTATTTCATTGCGAGAAAATTGGTTAATTTTTTGTCTCAACTTTACATATAGGTACCTTAAGAAGTTAAAAAATAATGTGCGTAATAAGGCAAGGGTTGAAGGTTCTATATGCAATGCACACTTGGTCGAAGAAGTTTCAGCTTTTGCCTCGCATTACTTTGAGGGTCACGTCCACACGAGGAGCCAAATCTTGGTCGTAACGATGACGTATGTGTGGACGAAGGAGAACCTAATGACGGTAGAATATCAATTTTTAAAGGTATCGGCCGTTCATTTGGGGGGCAGAAGTCAAGAAATCTTAGCGATATGGAGTATAATGCAGCACATTATTATATCCTAATGAACTGTAGAGAAGTCGATCCATATATTGAGTAAGTGTATACTTCAATGCTTAATTGGAACTTCTAATTTAAATTACAATATACCACAATATTTAATTGCTAACATCAGTTTTAATCCTTATCATCCCATAAGGATGTATTGTGATAGACAACGACAGATGAATCCCGACATCAGTCAAGTTGCAATTGGACAGAAGTTAGAAACGGAGTTCGCTTACTGGTTTTATGAATTTGTGAGTAGTATCACTCAATCAATTTCAATAATGGCTTTAATTTTTTGAATTGGTTGTGAATAGCTTATTAATTTATAGGTAAACGGTCCATGGTCCCCAACCGACAATATTTTCATTAAATGTCTATCGCAATGGCCATTGAAGACCGTAACAACCTCTACTGGCTATTTTGTTAATGGGTACAAATTTCAGATTGAACGATTAGCAGCTTCAAGAGGCACGCAGAACTGGGGCGTGTGTGTTAAAGGAGAAAGTGTTGGAGCAAATATGCAGGATTATTACGGAAAGTTAGTAGAGGTGGTTGAAGTTGAATATCCCGGTTGGCCTATGAAACGAACCGTATTGTTTCGTTGCGATTGGTTCGATCCGACAGTTCCTGTGGGCAAAAGGGTTCATAACGACTACAATTTGGTTGAAGTGAACCATCGACGAAGATTGCAGAAATATGACCCATTCATCCTTGCATCCCAAGCTCAGCAAGTGTTTTACTGCGGATATCCAAGTTTGCGCAACGACAAGCGAGATTGGTGGGCTGTTTCTAAAATCGTCCCACGTTCAACAATCTTATTAGAGGAGAGTTCATCAAGTCAATCAGCCGAGTGCCCTGCATTTCAAGAGGATGAGATGGAAATGCATGCAATTGAGGACGACACAAGGGCTCCTGAAACATCACTTAGAGATCCAAATGGTGATGTCCAAGAAATTGCGGATGCAAATGTTCGGTTTCCTTCCGATGATAATGAAACTGAATCGCAGTCCGATACGGCATCGGATGTTGAACCAACATTTCACGAAACAAATGACACCGATTAAACATAGAGGTTTTTTTAAATTCAACTTTATTTTATAAGTGTTAAATTTTTACATAGTCAATCATTAATCGTAATTTAATTGCATGAATCTTTAGTATTTTCAGTATGACGGGCAGAGGTAGATCTACCGACGACATACGGAGTGAGCAGGGACGTAGCCCTGCTGCATCAGATCACATGAGCTTTGGAGATGGAGAGTTCGGATCTCCACACATCGCACAGCCTTCGATCTCTCCAGCAGTCGGCGGTGATCCTGCATTGGTATTACCATCCAGCCGATCGGCACATACCTCCGAGAGTTCTTCCACCATCGGCCGCACCGTACTTCGACTTGATGCTCATGGGCTGTAAGTATATACTAATTAAAAATATATGTTTATGTTTTTAAGTCAATTACTTATAAACATGCATTTTTTAACAGATTTATTGAGCAGCATCATGTATCCAGCCACATCAGCGCCGTATTTCAGAGGCGTGCAGATCCCAGTGGCTACGATTGGCGCCACGTATCTCCAGCCACGAGGGAGTTTTATTTTTCTGAGTTTCAGGTAAACTTATTAAATACAATTTATCACTGATATAAAATTTCTTAATCTTAATAAATTCTGAAACTAACTGTTTATTTTAATGCAGAAAAAGTTTACGTGGGACCCTGCCAGCCATGATGCCATTAGGGCAGCATGGGAGGCTCTTACGGGACGCCGAGCTTCATCGTTGGAGGTCATCGGGTCAGCGTCCTGCGCATGTGCCAGAGGGTATTTGGCACGAGTGGCAGCAGGCCTGGCAGTCCGATGGCTGGCGCAGGAGGTCCGCATCAGCCAGCACGAACCGCCGATCCGAGAAGGGCGGTCCTGGCACGGGTCTCTCCCGCCATACTTCGGGCTCCATTTCGATTCAGGAGCACAGACGCCGTATGGTAAGAAAACATAAATAATTTAATTACTAATTTAGTTATTTACAAATATTTGTATTAATATCAATTTTTTATTGTTATAGTCTGAGCAGGAGGGCGGAGATCCTGGTGAGTTTCGTCTATTCAGGGCGACACACACCAGGAGGGACGGTTCCTGGGTCGACACGCGATCACGGGAGGTTGCGGTAAGAAATTAGCTTTATGTAGTATCTGTTTAATTTCTAAAATTTTATTTCGAGAAATTTATTAACTCATTTATTGTTGATTTTATAATTCAAAGACACGAGTCGAGGAGCTTCGCTCCCAGGCATCGCAGGTCGACTCCACTGATGGGGAGACGCCCGTCGAACTCTCAGCAGAGGAGAGTCGGCGTGTGTTTTTGGAGGCTGTTGGTGCCCAGCCGCGAGACCGCAGGGTCTATGGTCTGGGCACTAGAGCTTCTGCATATTTTCCCCATCAGGCCTCCAGCTCGCGATTTTCTGGTGATATTCCTGCCGAGCGTTTAGACGACATTCGGAGATCTATTGCGGAGGAGGTTCGGCAGGAGGTTCGGCAGGAGGTCGAGCACGAGTTCGAGCAGCGTATGCGAGGCCGGGATCAGGAGCTTGCAGACGTGCGAGATCAGATGCGTCATTTGCAGGATATGGTTAGCCGCTTGTCGCAGGGTCTCCAGCCTCCACGTGATCGCTCAGATTCTTGATGTATTTTTTTTCTTTTTATATGTTGTACATGAAAACTTCAAAATTTTAATATATGAATTATTTTTAAAATTGAATGATTATTGTTTGGATCAATATGAGTGAAGAATGTTTCTATCAATATTTAAATGTAACGAAATTGTATTAACCGTTTTAATTTTTAATATTTTATTTTTTAAAAAAATTTAATTAGCGACGCATTAGCGACTGAAATTGCATCGCTAATATTTTTAAAATATTATTATTAAATATTGATGCAATGACCTGGCGTCGCAATAATTTAAAAAAAATTAATAGCGACGCATTAGCGACTCAAATTGCGTCGCTATTATATCTAAAATATTATTATTAAATATTGCGACGCAATGACCTTGCGTCGCAATATTTTAAAAAAAATTTCTTAGCGACGCATTAGCGACTCAAATTGCATCGCTATTATATCTAAAATATTATTATTAAATATTGCGATGCAACTAAATGCGTCGCAATATTGCGACGCAATTGAATGCATCGCAATATTTAATAATAATTTTAAATATTAAAAATTAGTTTTAAATTTAGCGACGCATTTGGATGCGTCGCAATATTGCGACGCATTGTTGCGTCGCAGAGAGTCGCAATATTGCGACGCAATTGCGACAAATTTATATTGCGACGGACATCTGAGCGACGCCGTCATTGCGTCGCTATTGCGTCGCAATAGCATGTTTAGCGATGCAATTACGACGCATTTGGGCGTCGCAATATTTTTTTCCCCTTGTAGTGATTACTTAAAGTCTTTGAGCAGGAAAAAGCATAAGAGAGCATGCAGACATGGTCACAAGTCCACACAAGGCAGACAGAAATTATCTAAAGCTGGCATGCAGAGACAAGAGCAAAAGAAAGATATTAAAATTCCTATACTCCTTTCGCTAGACGGATGCAAGGCATGCGGCCTCACAAGCTCAGGAGTGTAGGGGCATCTGATGGGGCCCGTTGATCCCTTCCTCTATAATAACAACGTTTGGGCTTGGCTTTGACAAGTCGGCCCATCCTTGGCGGAAGGCTCAGCTTATCCCAAGTGGCCTCTCTTTCCGGGTGAACCTCGCCTCCTAATGGCCCCATCCAATGCGGCCTCCGACTCACTAGGCGGACTCCCAAGGCAGCCCCAAAACTCCGGCAAGAGCCACGAGCTCGGGTGGTCCGTCCTGACCTTCCCATGGAACTCCCCGACACTTGGTCGCCACTGACTTCTTCCCTCGGTTCCGCTTTCAGGCGGCCGATTCCAAAGGAAGCTCCACCACCTTTTCTCTCCCCTCCCAACTAATAAGTACTAACCGTCAAGAAGCTCAATACTCCATGGTCCGGCCACTCGGCCATTGGCATCAGCATTGGCTTCAGTCGCCCTCATAAGCTCTCCCTCTCTCTGCTTCAGCCCTGGAGGCTTTCAAGTCCAAAAGGCACGCCATGCAAATTGAAGGTGGCCTGTTTGGTCCAAAACACCCTTTGATGTGGCTGATCCAACGCCGTTAGAGAACCATGAAGGAAGCTGACAGAGCCCCGCTTCGACCTCCAAGGCCCATCTCGACCTCCGCATCGGCAGCGGCCCATTCCCATCTTGGCGTCGGTCTCGACGTCGGCTCCGGCCCATCTCGACCTCCGCGTCGATCACCCACGTCCAAGCTACGTGGGCCACTCCTCCCGAGACCCCCCGCCGGTCTCGGGGTGCATCAACATCATCCTACCCCGAGACCCCTCATCGGTCTCGGGGTGCATTCATATCATCCTACCCCGAGACCCCCCGTCGGTCTCGGGGTGCATCAACATCACCCTACCCCGAGACCCCCCGCCAGTCTCGGGGTGCATCAACATCACCCTTGTTGACCCAATTAAGGATTTTGATGATTAACAAAACTATTTGAGTATAACATTTGATGTTACTAATGATTTTGATTAAGTTTTTCAGATTATAAGTCTATTTGATGATCAAAATCAAGAAGGAAAATCAAGTTCTGGTTTGAATCTAATGTCAAGGTAAGACTGCAGACATTAGAGTCGACACATGGAATCGCAGAGCCGACTCCGGAAAATGGCACAGACTTAGAGTCGACTCCGGGACTGTGAGAGCCGACTCTATCAGAAACAACAGAACGTTGGATTTTCAGGCCACGACTTAGAGTCGACTCCCAGACTGTTAGAGTCGACTCCAGAAGAATTTTGTGTCGACCCCAGAAAAGTCAGAGACGACTCCAGATCGAGCGGATTAAATTATTTCGAGTTAGAGCCGACTCCAGAAAAGCCAGAGCCGACTCCAGAATGTCAGACACGGCTCCAGAACTGTCAGAACGACTCTAAACTTTATCTTTATCTATTTTAATCCCAACGGCTATTGTTATTTATGGATCTAATCCTTTTTCACTTGCTTCTAACGGATAGTTTCACACTATTTGTGGATTAATCGATCTATAAGAAGAGGGTTGATTGCATCCCAAAAAGAGAGAAGAAAAATCAAGAAAGAGGCAAAAAGAAAAGAATAGAGAAAATCCTTGAGATCCATCAGAAAAGAAAAGAGGGAAAACCTGTAAGGAAAGATCATACTCATTCCCCAAAAGAAGAGAAAGAGATTCCAAGCCTTTGCTGTTCTATTTAGAAGAAATCTCAAAGAAGGAAGAAGCCCTAGTTTTTCATCTTCTGAACCTCAAGAGCATATTCAAAGGAAGATCCATTCAAAGGAAGAGAAGGAAGAAGCCACCAAGATCTTCGAATCAGGCTTTGGTTCCTAATCTCTATTTATTGTTTCATTATTGTATATTTGCTCATTGAAGGAGCAGTTTGCTTTTGTAAAATCAAATACTGTTTGCTGGGTCAATCTGGTGATTGATTCAGTTGAGGCTGTTAGCCTTGTGCAAGCATTAGCTTGTGGTTTTAGGTTTTGTGCTGGTGAGCCTTGAAAACCAGCTGGGTTCGTTGTGCACCCGGGAAAACAACAAGTTTGAGTTGTGAGCTTGCAAAACAACTCTGCTGTAATCAGTTTGATTATAGTGTGGACCCAAGAGGTACTTGGGAGTGGACGTAGGTGTAGGTACACCGAACCACTATAAAATCTATTGTGTTTGCCGTGATTGTCTCTTTATCTTCAACTCTCTATTTATAGTTGCTTAGTTTTAAATCTGTGAATCTAAGTTTTTATTTCCGCTGGGGGTTATCTTTCAAAAGAGTTTAATTTTTGAAAAAACCCAATTCACCCCCCCTCTTGGGTTGCTATCTGGACCAACAATTGGTATCAGAGCTAGTGCTCATTTGATTTGATCTAACGATCAAGAGTCAAAGATCCACATGGCAACTCAAGCTGGTTCATCTTTTTCGAAGGTCAATCTACTAATAGACCACCCTTATTTAATGGTTCTAACTATGGTTATTGGAAGGCTAGAATGAAAATATTCATTCAAGCACTTGACTATGATCTATGGAGTATTATAGTCAATGGACCACACACACCCACTGCTAGAGTTAATGGCATGGAGATTCCTAAACCGGAAACGGAATGGGATGAACATGATAGAAAATTGGCACAACTCAATGCCAAAGCAATGAATGTCTTATACTGCTCATTAGATGCAAATGAATTCAATCGCATATCTATTTGCATTTCTGCTAAGGAAATCTGGGATAGACTTGAAGTTACCCATGAGGGAACAAATCAAGTCAAGGAATCCAAGATTAACATGCTAGTTCATAAATATGAATTGTTTAAAATGGATGCATGTGAATCTATTGCTGATATGTTTACAAGATTTACTGACATAGTTAATGGTTTAAAAAGTCTTGGTAAATCTTATATAATTCTGATCTTGTGAGAAAGGTCTTGCGTTCCTTGCCTAGGACTTGGGAAGCTAAGGTGACGGCAATACAAGAAGCAAAGGATCTAAGTACACTACCCCTAGAAGAACTGTTGGGATCCTTGATGACTCATGAGCTTCAAATCAAGCAACATGTTGATGATGATGAGTCAAAGAAGAAAGAAATATGGCTCTTAAGATTTCTGAATATATGGAAGAGCCTCATGAATCCGAGGATGAAAGTGATGATGAGGACATGGCACTCATCACAAGAAAATTTAAAAGATTCATGAAGAAGAAGAAGTTTGAAAAGAAAAAGCCCTTTGCAAGAAAAGATGAGGACAAGGGCAAAGAAAGGAAGTTATTTGTTTTGAATGCAAGAAGCCGGGTCACTTTAAATCTGAATGCCCTCAACTAAAGAAAGGCACCCGGAGGTTCAAAAAGAAGGCAATGATGGCCACATGGAGCGATTCGGAAAGTACAAGTTCCGAAGAAGAAGAAAAGAGTGAAATGGCCAATCTATGCTTCATGGCGGACAATGATGAGGTAAGTCCGAGTTTTCTTGATCACTACAAGAAAATACTGAAATAGCGACGCAAATTTAGCGACGCCAAATTGCGTCGCTAAATTGCGACCACTTTGCGACGCCTTTGCGACAACAAAATATTGCGACGCATTAGCGACTCATTAGCGACTCAATTAACCAAAAAATCAAAAAAAAATTATATTTTTAATATTGCGACGCAAATTGCGTCGCAATATTTTTAAATTAATTTTTTATAAAATATAAATATCGATAAAAATATGCGACGCAATATTTGCGTCGCAATGTTTTTAGCAGAATTAAAAAAATTAAATTTTTAATATTGCGACGTAATATTGCGTCCAATATTTTTAAATTAATTTTTATGAATATAAATATTAATAAAAATATTGCGATGCAATATTTGAGTCGCAATGTTTTTAGCAGAATTAAATATTTTACATTTTTAATATTGCGATGCAAATATGCGTCGCAATATTTTTAAATTAATTTTTAATGAAATATAAATATCATTAAAAATATTGCGACGCAATATTTGCATCGCAATGTTTTAGCAGAATTAAATATTTTAAATTTTTAATATTGCGATGCAAATATTGCGTCGCATATCTTTAAATTAATTTTTTATGAAATATAAATATCAATAAAAATATTGCGACGCAATATTTGCGTCGCAATGTATGTAGCAGAATTAAAAAAATTAAATTTTTATATATGCGACGCAAATATTGCGTCGCAATATTTTTAAATTAATTTTTAATGAATATAAATATCATTAAAAATATTGCGACGCAATATTTGCGTCGCAATGGTTTTAGCAGAATTAAAAAATTAAATTTTTAATATTGCGATGCAATATTGCGTCGCAATATTTTTAAATTAATTTTTTATGAAATATAAATCAATAAAAATATTGCGACGCAATATTTGCGTCGCAATGGTTTTTAGCAGAATTAAAAAAATTAAATTTTTAATATTGCGACGCAAATATTACGTCGCAATATTTTTAAATTAATTTTTATGAAATATAAATATCAATAAAAATATTGCGACGCAATATTGCGTCGCAATGTTTTAGCAGAATTAAATATTTTAAATTTTTAATATTGCGATGCAAATATTACGACGGCAAATTGCATCGGTCGTCGCCGATCGGATCAGGTCTTGGATCGATCGCAACCGTCGGATCGTCGCCGATCTCGGACGGATCGCCACGGTCCGAGATCGGTCAT
>UESW01001615.1:308148-352103 GCA_900491605.1 Calamus simplicifolius | reverse complement strand
AGCTTGTGAGGAGCTAGGCATACCTTGTCCCAAGAAGCCAGATCCTCCATGCCGGCCAAACAACCGACATAGAAAATTTTTCCCCCAATAAAGATAACTTTACCCCTCTTCTCACTCCTAGAGCATACATTCTGATGGAGATTGAGGGGGAGAAATACCTCAAGCGCCCCCATCCTCTGAAGCCGTCAACCATCCTAGACAAGAATCTCTACTGCAAATTCCATCAGGACTATGGCCACGACACAGAGGAGTGCTGCCACCTGAGGTGTGCCATCGATGACCTAATCCTGCGTGGCTACTTGGGGAAGTATATCCAGGGAAGACCCCTAGCTGCTCCATGTTAGGCAGGCCCTCCACCTGCTCAGGCCAACATCGACAATGCTCTAACCGAGAGGACAATCAGCATGATCTCCTGGGGAGTAGGCCATGCCTCCAAGAGGCCGAAGAGTAAGAAGGGGTGGAAACTGTAATCCCTTTCTAGAAAGGGACCTAGTGGGGGTGAACAATCCGAACAATGATGGTGTCATCATTTCCATAACAATTGCCAAACACCCTGTAAAGAGAATTCTTGTTGATAGTCGAAGCTCCACAAACATCTTCACTTACGATGCATTTATTCGGATAATCTTACTCCCGATTCTCTCCAAACCGTATCCGCGCCCCTGGTCAGTTTCATGAGAGACTCTGTAAGAGTTGAAGGTGAAATCACTCTCCTTGTCACGGCTGGGACCCAGCCTTGTCGAAGCATGGTATTCATGAGGTTTCTGGTCGTTCGGATGCCACTGACCTACAACGCATACTCGGACGCTTTAGCCTGAACCTTTAGATGCGGTCATCTCCACCAAACACCTTCTTGTCATGTTTTCCAACAAAAATGAAATCGGTGAGATGGGCAGTGACCAGAATCTAGTGTAGTTGTGTTATCACATGGCCCTCAGCCCTCGTGAAGCGATCACACCATCGACTTCAGCACTTGTTGGCCCAGATGGCAACCCAAGAGGGAGGGTGAATTGGGTTCTTAAAAATTTTAAACTAATTTAACAAATAATGCTAATGTAAAGTGATTGAATAAGTGTAAGTGTAGTGAGATATAATCCAAGCAAAGTATAGAGAAGAGAGAGGAGAAAAAGAGTCAAGCATGGCAAACACAAGGATTTTATAGTGGTTCGGTGTTAACGACACCTACGTCCACTCCCAAGGATCTCTTGGGCCTCACTATAATCTTTGATTACAGCGAAGTTGTTTTACAAGCTCACAATTCAAACTTATTATTTTATCCGAGATCAAATGAACCCAGCTGGTTTTCATAGGATCACCAGCACAAAACTTCTCACAAGCCTCTTAGCTTGCACAAGGCCAAACTACCCCCTTGATTCAATCCCTAATTGAATCCACTTACAAATGTAATAAAAGGTTTAGTTACAGCAAAAATAAAGCTTCAAAATGAGCAAATAAAATAATATAATCAAATAGAAATAGAATGAGTCTGATTAGAAGATTTTAAAGTTGAACTTTTTTTTTTTTCTTCTTCTTTTCCTTAATTTGATCTTCTTCAAGATATGCTTCAAGTTTTGAAAGATTCTTTGATTGAAGCTTTGAAGAACTAGGGCTCTTTTTTTCTTCCTTTGATTTGATGAAAATCCTTCAAAATTAGCTTCGGATTCTTGGGATTTTCCTTAACCTCTGTTTTCACTTTAGGGCTTTTGAAATTTGAATATTTTCTCTTTGATTTTTCTCTTTCTTCTATTATTTTTGAATCAACCTAGAGCTCTTACTTATAATCACCTTCCAAATCCACTTTTAGAAGAAAACTAGCCATTATTTGCAGTTGGAAGAGTATTTAGCACGAATAGAGAAAGAGTCGTTGAAGCCAGTTGAAGAAATATCAGATTCTGAAGCCGTCTCTGATAGTTCTGGAGTTAGCTCATGATAGGCTTGAGTCGACTCGAATAGAGTTCGAGTCGGCTCGAATACGAGTTATCCAAAAAGTGAAGTATCAGCCCATAGAGGAGTCATCTCTTGCTTTGCTGGGAGTCAGCTCAAATTCTTCGAGAGTCGACTCGAACTAATGCGGGAGTCTACTCAAGCTACTGTTGGAGTCAACTCTCGCTCGTCGTAGAAATAAGGTCTCTCTATTTTTCTGATCGAGTTGACTTGAGCTACTGTAGGAGTCGACTTGAGCTCATTGCAGAAATGTGGTCTCTCTATATTTCTAACCGAGTCAACTCGTGACCCTGCACGAGTCGACTTGAGTCCATGCCAAAAGTGCCAATGTGTTCCGAAACGTGCCGAAGTCAGCTCTTTGATTGTAGGAGTCGACTCTAAGTGCTGAAATTGACACTTAAAGCGAGACTCAAGACCAAGCTCAATTTTTCTTGTGATTTTAAATGATTAATGGTTTAAATCTTTGAAATATTTAATCAAAATCATTAGTACTAAAAGGAATATACTCAAGTAGTTTTTGTTATTCATCAAAATCAATATATGGGTCAACAATCTTCCTTTTTTGATGATGACAAATACACTGAGTATATGTATAGAAATTTGAAGCATAGACATTAAATCAACCATTTTTTAGTAAGATCAATATATTAAAATCTTTGATAAAACTCCATTAGATATTGTTTATTAAAGATAACTCTATTGAAAACAATTTAAACAACTCAACCAATTTGATATTTTTCATTTTAAACAAACAACTCCCCCTAAGTATATGCATACCATTTGTCCATTAAATCAATATCCATATACATACCAATTCTCCCTCTTTTTTATCGTCAACAAAAAATTTAAAGAATCATAGGGTAAACATAGCTCAGGATAGATATGAAAAATTCATAGAATTACATACAAAGAGAATACATTCAAAGAGAATCATTGCATAAGATATGAAATAACAACTTCATTAATATCATAAAGGTTTCATACATGATCATACATATGACATCACTATTAGAGTAAGGTTGTTGGTTCAAGTACAAGCATATCAAACCAAACTGTAAAATGCAAGATATCAATGCAAGTCCTAAATACAAACTATATAGCTCTAATTCCTAAGTAAAACTATATAATCCAAATATCTAAGGGTAGGGTAGGCTGGAAGAAATCATTTGAAGATCCTCTTTAACTGCTCCAATATTTCTCCCATGCCATCCTTCTGAGTCTTCTTAAAGTGGTTCATCATCTCTTTAATTTGTAATATTGCATGTTGAATATCCACTTGGAGCTTTGCTGAAGAATTGGAGTAGACATTACCATCATCAGTTAAACTTTTAAGTCTTTCAGAAATAGATTCCAGACTTGTCTTAAAACATTCAGCTGAGATTTTAATTGTCTTCCACATTGCTTAGTCTTTCATCATTATTTTTATTTCACAATGAGAAATCGCAAAAATACTGGAATATAAACAACATAGAAACCAATAACCAAGTCCACGACATCCTATCTTGAAATGTGTATACGTTTATAGCATAAAGAAGCGACATATACTATGTATTGTCTCGTCAATTATTAGATATATGGGTAAAACCTCTGTAACTCTCTCTGCGTAGATCCACACAATAGACATACTATGAAGAGCGACCAAGTTTTATTAGGGGTGACTCACCCACTAGGGTTGGACGTCATCGACTTGCTTTCCCATCGATCTGTAACAGAATTCGGCGAATAACGAAGAGTATTTTGCAGTAAGATGGCATCTTCACTCACTGGAACGTCGGTCTCCACCACTTTCTCTCCGCTCTCTATCCCTCTCAACACCTCTTGCGCCCCTGTTCTCCCATGGATCCTCACCATGTGAGGATCCGTCATCTTGGACCGAAGGGGGGGAGGCGCCGTAGCCATACCTGCATGCGGGCGGCTCCCCAATTCCACCAGTCAGCAAGGGCGGCGCCCCTCTTCATACGAGCGAAGGGGAGGTCCTCCCCGCCCACTATAAATGGGGAGGGAGAGGGGAGTCTTCTCCCTCCACCATCACCCTCAACCACCAGGTAATCCCCCCCCTCTTCCATGAATTCACAGTGACAGTGAGTGGCAGAGAGATAGAAAACGGGATAAATTCCTTCGTTACTATGCCCGACCGCTTGAGGTGGCCGAGGAGGGGAGAGGTGGAGTCCGGCGCTCGAGGCGACCGAAGGACACTGGAGGGCCGCCCGGCCCACCCTTCTTTTGGAACCAAGCCACTCGCAGCTTGGTTTGGGCCCGGGAGTGCCCGTCGGCTCACCGGGCCTAGGCTGCAATGGGCACCTCCCTCGTGCTGGGGCAGCGTTCGATGGAGGTTCACCGGCCATGGCGGCCGGCCGTGCCACCGACATGAATTTTACCGCGGAAAGAATGGGAGATAAAGAGAGAGATTGAGGGAGAAAGAGAGAAGGGGGAGCGCGGCCGTGGCGGCGGTCGGCTTTGGCCGGTCGTCGGTGGCCGGGCCCCCCCGGGAGTGGCCGGCGGTGGTCCTGGCCATCGGCACAAGTCTTCCCTGTTTTGGGCGAAACAGGGGAGGCGGGGGAGAAGGGGGATTGCGGGCCGGCTGGGCCATTTTTCATTTGGGCCCAGTTGGGCCGGCTCACGAGCCATCTTTGGGCCATAATTTGGATCCGTATTGGGCCAAAAATGGAAAAATAAAAATATGCTCCGGATCAATGTTGATTCTAGTTTCTGGGGGTATTTTTATTTTCCATTTGGGCTTATATATTGGGAGATATTCAAGCCCCAAGTTGGCCCCGGATTAAACTGGGTAGAGTTAAAAGCTATTTTGATATGCTATTTTGGGGACTAAAAATTAAAAAATTGATGCTGTAGGTACCCAGGTGCTTAAATAGCCAAATTACAATTTTGGATTAGCGCCAGAGGTAAGTAGTCATTTATCATAATTTTTATAAATTATTAAAATATTAAAATTATGTATTTAAATGTTATATTGATATATATTGCATTATTTGAAAAATAAGAAAATGGATTGGTATTATTATTTGCAAATGAGCATTTACTATGATTAGTTTATTATTTATTTATATTTACAAATAATTGGGTATCTATGTGGACAACTGATCAATTGGCATGACCTTTGAAATTGTTAAAGGTTTTATAAATATACATGTGTATTTGACATGTTTAAATCACTGTAATTATGAAAAGTATATGGATTACATTTTGGCAACGATACATGCTATTTGGCAAATGTGACATAAAAATGATACTATTATATATATATATATATTATGACCCACCATGGTCCGCTATGATATGATATGATGTGATATGTTGCATGACTCACTTGGCATCGGAACCCAACTCTATGGGGGGTATATGGAGAACACATACCCAGGAGGTGTGCTGTGACAGGATATGACAATATTATGCCACATGGCACCGGGACCCATCTCCATAGGGGGGTATGTGGAGAACACACACTTTTATGGTGTGCTGTAGCATGATATGATATGATGTGAGTTCATGACGTTGGTTTCAGGACCCTGACTCCTAGGGGATATTTATGGAAAGATACACCCGAGGGGGGTGTTACACCCGAGGGGGTTTCTGTGTACATAGTGTATGGCCATAGGACATTGGTATAAAAATATATTTTTACATGCTATTTACAGTTGTACAGTGGTTTTATTCTAAAATTGTATATTCTTGAAATGCTATATAGCAATTGCTTCCAAAATTATTTTGAGCATATGATGCATGTTTTGATAACATGGTAAAATGTATTTGAAACATGAAAGCTTGGCAGACGTTTATTATGAAAAATTTGAGTTGATAAAAGCTTGAAGTAATTACATTATATTATAGTTGGCTTACTTATTGAGTGCGAGCTCATTTAAATCTCATAATATTTTTCGGAGCCATAGAACTGAAGATGGGAATATGGGGTAGTTGGAGCGGCTATCAGAGTAACCTAGATCTAATACTTTGTTGTAGTCCCATTGAATTATATTTTGGGCATGTAGCCTAAAACATATGATTACGTTTGTATTATGATCAATTTGAATTTGGATGATATAGTTATTACCCCTTCTTGTATTAAATGTTATATTTCGGACGCCTTGCATGCTAGGCATGTGGCGGGTTGCCACCCCTAGATCCAATATAGGGTCTGGGGCGTGATAGCTTTTGTGGTATCAGAGCCTAGGTTTGACCTTAGGGACAAACACAAGATGACACTAGGCAGAACTTTAGGATAACATTGGGAGGGTGATAAATTTATTAAAATTTCAAGTAATATATTTTGAAAGCCTGAAATTTAGTGTTTACAAGGGTATTGATAACCTAACCCTGGCAGGAGTTAAGAATGCCACGTTGCACTAGGAGTCTGCAACCTATTGGGAACTCCCAGGCTGGTGACTCTGGCCAGCCAGCAGCTTTGGAGGCTCTGGTTCCGTTAATCTGGCTGACAATGATCAACCACAATTTCAGGCCAAGTTGCTTCAGGCTCTGGCGGGAATGTCGCAGGCTATGCAAGCATGCAGCAACAGATTCAGCAAATCCAGCCTGCTCAGCCTGCCTCTCCCACCCCGCAGCCTGCTTGTCGGCTCCATCTCAGCCCTGGCGGGGAGGGGGCCGGAGTTTTGCATAGTTCAAGAGCTTGGCCCCTGCTCCTTTTTGTGGATCGACTAACCCTGCCGATGCTGAAAAATGATGAGATAGATGGAGAAAGCCTTTGCAGCTCATGGTAGCCAAGAGGAGGAAATCGGATTCGCAACCTACCTCCTTTAGGGGGAGGCATATGATTGGTGGCTACTTGTGGAGCAACGAATGGGCGACGGGCTATTTTGGGGGAGTTTAAGAAAGTCTTCTATGACAAATACTTCCCCAATAGTGTACAGAGACAGATGCAGTCGGTTTGTCAAACTGGAGCAAGGAAATCTCTTTGTGGCACAGTATGAAGCCGAGTTTACTCGGTTGGCTCGGTTTGCTCCAGACATAGCGGCCACTGAGAGAGCCAAGATCATCAAATTCACCGAGGGACTGAGGCCTAGACTGATGCAAGCAGTCAATACCTTTGAACTCTCCACATTCAGTGCTGTGGTGAACAAGGCCCTGGTGATTGAGAGGGATATGGGTGTGATCCATAAGCAATGGGAGCAGCAGCAGAGGAAGAAGAAGGGGTCTCCTTCTGGCCAGTCTTCAGGATAGGCCAAGAAGAAAGGTCCTTATCAGGCCCCCTCAGGACCGAAGAGTACGGAAACTCGTTGCCCTCAATGCAGAAATTCCCACCCAGGCAAGTGGTGCCGCGGGGCAATGGTGCCTGCTTCATGTGGGCAGGTGGGTCACAAGATGGCCACTTGTCCCCTTCGGAGGGATCAACAGCCTCCTTCGGATCAGGGTAGAGGCCAACAGCAGCAGCCTAGGACCCAGGGAAGGGTTTTACTCTCACACAGTAGGATGTGTCGCTTCTAACTCGTTGTGACAGGTACACCTGTTACTTAAGTACTCGTTTAAGATTATTTTATTCATATGCAATGGGATGCATTGATCATGAATATTGTTAAACCTCATGACATCTAAGACAAATTAAACCTTGTGACCAGGTACAATTAAAGTAGGAAACGCTTATGCTCAAATCTTAGTAGATCCGGGTGCCACGCATTCATTTGTATCTAGCACATATCTTGCCAAGGATGAATCTTTGACACCCGTTCCTTTAGAGCAAGAGTTGCACATTGCTCTCCCAAATGGTGATGTTATGAGGGTAGATGAGGTCAAGGGTTTCTTGCTGTGGTCAAGGACCTTCAGCAAGATGAGGTCAAGTTGGAGGATATTCCAGTGGCTCGGGAATTTCTGATGTATTCCCTGATGATTTGACCGAACTACCCCCAGATCGGGAGGTTGAGTTCACTATTGATTTGGCCCCTGGCACTGGACCTATATCCAAGGCCCCATACCGTATGGCCGCAGCTGAACTAAAAGAGTTGAAGAGCCAATTACAAGAGCTCCTGGACCGAGGATTTATCAACCTAGTGTATCTCCTTGGGTGCTCCAGTATTATTTGTCAAAAAGAAAGATGGAAGTCTTCGCTCTGCATTGATTACCGAGAAATCAATAAGGTAACAGTGCGAAACAAGTATCCTTTGCCGAAGGATTGATGATCTATTTGATCAACTCCAAGGAGCTCGGGTATTCTCGAAGATTGATCTTCGGTCAGGATACCATCAACTCAAAGTCAAGGCTGGGGATGTGCCCAAGATAGCATTCAGAACTAGGTATGGCCACTACGAGTTCTTGGTGATGCCGTTTGGGTTGACTAATGCCCCGCAGCATTCATGGACTTGATGAACAGAATCTTTAAGTCATACTTGGACCAATTTGTGGTGGTGTTCATTGATGACATCCTTGGTATATTCTAAAAGCCAGAAGGAACATGTGGACCACCTAAAGATTGTTCTGCAAACTCTTCGGGAGAAAAAGCTTTATGCCAAGTTGCAGAAGTGTAACTTCTGGTTGAGCCTAGTATCATTCTTGGGTCATATAATATCTAAAGATGGCATATCTGTGGACCCGAAGAAGATTGAGGCAGTTGTAAACTGGTGTCGGCCTTCCAATGTATCAAAAGTAAGAAGCTTCGTAGGGGCTGGATATTATCGCAGATTCATGGAGGGCTTCTCTCGCATTGCTCTACCCCTGACTCGCTTGACCCAAAAGCAAGCAAAGTTTGACTGGACTAAGGAGTGTGAGAGAAGTTTTCAGGAGCTGAAGCAACGCCTAGTATCAGCCCCCATCCTTACCCTTCCGTTAGGATCTGAAGGATTCACCCTATTCATGGATTCCTCTCGGAAGGGATTGGGATGTGTTCTAATGCAAAATGAGAAGGTGATAGCTTATGCCTCTAGGCAGCTAAACCATACGAGCAAAATTATCCTACCCATGACCTGGAGTTGGCCGTCGTGATTTTTGCCTTAAGATTTGGCGGCATTATCTGTACAGAGAGACATGTGATGTATACACAGACCACAAAAGTCTAAAACATCTTCACTCAGAAGGAGTTAAACTTGAGGCAGAGGAGGTGGATGGAGCTACTAAAAGATTATGATCTGAACCTGCACTATCACCCAGGGAAGGCCAATGTGGTAGTTGATGCCTTAAGTAGGAAGTCCTCCTTGGAGTTAGCTTTTATGATCACTTCTCAGCCTCACATCCAGAGGGACCTTGAGAAGTTGGAGGTTGGATTGCGAGTACAGCGGTTCGATGGCAGGTAGCAGCACTTGTACTCCAACCCACCCTGATTGATCGGATCAAGTCTTACCAGAAAGAAGACTTGGACCTGCAAAAGATTAAAGAAGCTGTGAATTCAGGGGTTCAAAATGAATTTGCTATAATGGAGGATGGATCCCTGAGATTTGATGGCAGGCTTGTGTGCCAAATGTGGTGGAACTAAGAGTAAAATTCTAAGGGAGGCTCACTACTCTCCCTATACAGTGCATCCAGGAGGCCAAGATGTACAGAGACCTAAAAGAAAACTTATGGTGGAAGGGAATGAAAAGAGAGATTGCTCAGTATGTAAACAAATGTTTAGTATGTCAGCAAGTGAAGGCTGAGCATCAAAGGCCTGCGGGACCTCTTCAGTCCTTGATGATTCCACAATGGAAATGGGAGAAGATCACTATGGACTTCGTGACTGGTTTGCCTAAGACCCCTAGAGCAACGATGCAATATGGGTCATTGTAGACAGATTAACGAAGTCAGGCCATTTCCTGCCATTCAGAGTTGGGATTTACAGTGAGAGATTAGCCATCATGTATATTGAGCAAATTGTGAGGCTTCATGGTATTCTTTATCTCTTGTATCAGATCGGGATACTAGGTTTGTGTCCCAATTCTGGAAGAGTCTTCATAAGCTTGGGGACCAAATTGAACTTCAGCACAGCCTTCCATCCTCAGACAGATGGGCAGTCTGAGAGAACCATACATACCCTGGAGGACATGTTGCGAGCCTGTGTGATGGACTTGGGTGGTGCTTGGGACAACCACTTATCTTTAGTGAATTTGCTTACAATAATAGTTACCAAGCCAGTATCCAGATGGCTCCATTTGAGGCCTTGTATGGTAGAAAATGCATATCTCCCTTATGTTGGGATGATGTGGGGGAGAGAAATTGTTGGGCCCGGAGCTAATTCGGCAGATGGTAGAGAAGGTGCAGTTGATCAAGGAACGACTCTGCACAGCTCAGAGCCGACAGAAGAGCTATGCTGATGTGAGAAGAAAGGAGCTAGAATTTCAGGTTGGGGACCATGTCTTTCTGAAGATATCACCAACAAAAATGTGATGAGATTTAGAATTAGAGGTAAACTGAGTCCATGATACATTGGGCCATTTGAGATTCTGAGTAAAGTAGGGAGGTGGCTTATAGCCTGGCATTACCCCCGGCACTCTCTGGGGTACACAATGTATTTCATGTATCCATGTTGAGGAAGTACATTTCTGACCCCAGCCATGTGATAGAATTTGAGCCCATGCAGTTAAGGAAGGATCTGACATATGAAGAGCATCCTGTGCGTATTGTGGACCGCAAGGACCAAGTTTTAAGATAGGCGTAGCATTTCTATGTCAAGGTTCAACGGAGTAACCATTCTGAGAGGGAAGCTACTTGGTAGCTTGAGGAGAAAGTGAAAAAGAAATATCCTTATCTGTTTGTATCTTAGTATATGCAAATGAAAAGATGAGTATTCTTATAATTCTAAATGTACATCAATTTCGAGGCCAAAATTTTTATAAGAAGGAAGAATGTGAGCCCCTGTTCTCCCACGGATCCTCACCATGTGAGGATCTGTCATCTTGGACCGAAGGGGGGGGAGGCTCCGCAGCCGTATTTGCATGCGGGCGGCTCCCCAATTCCACCAGTCAGCAAGGGCGATGCCCCTCTTCATACGAGTGCAGGGGAGGTCCTCCCCGCCACTATAAATGGGGAGGGAGAGGGGAGTCTTCTCCCTCCACCTATCACCCTCAACCACCCAGGTAATCCCCCCCCCCTCTTCCATGAATTCACAGTGACAGTAAGTGGCAGGGAGATGAAAAATGGGAAGAATTCCTTTCGTTACTGTGCTCGGCCGCTCGAGGTGGCCGGAGAAGGATGCTGGAGGGCCGCCGGGGCCCTCCCATCTTTTGGAACCAAGCCGCTCCGCGGCTTGGTTCGGGCCCAGCAGAGTGCCCGCCGGCTCGCCGGGCCCGGGCTGCAATGGGCGACCTCCACCGGCGCTAGGGTAGCGTCCGGTGGAGGTCCGACTAGCCATGGCAGCCAGCCGTGCCACCGGCATAAATTTTTCCATGAGAAAGAACGGGAGAGAGAGAGATTGAGGGAGAAAGAGAGGAGGGGGAGCACGGCCGCGGCGGAGCCGGCTCCGGGCCGATCGTCGGCGGCGGGGCCGGTCGTCGGCCCGGGCCCCCCCGGGGATTGGCCGGCGGTGGCCCTGGCCGCCGGCACAAGTCTCCCCTATTTCGGGCGAAACAGGGGAGGCGGGGAGAAGGGGGATTGCGGGCCGGCTAGGCCATTTTTCATTTGGGCCCAGTTGGGCCGACTCATGAGCCATCTTTCGGCCACAATTTGGACCCCGTATTGGGCCAAAAATGAAAAAATAAAAATATGCCCTGGATCAGTGTTGATTCTAATTTTTGGGGGTATTTTTATTTTCCCATTTGGGCTTATATATTGGAAGATATTCAAGCCCCAAGTTGGCCCCGGGATTAAACTGGGTAGAGTTAAAGCTATTTTGATATGCTATTTTGGGAACTAAAAATTGAGAAATTAATGCTGTAGGTACCCAGGTGCTTAAATAGCCGAATTACATTTTTGGATTAGTGCCAGAGGTAAGTAAATCATTTATCATAATTTTTATAAATTATTAAAATATGAAAATCATGTATTTAAATGCTATATTGATATATATTGCATTATTTGAAAAATAAGAAAATGGATTGGTATTATTATTTACAAATGAGCATTTACTATGATTAGTTTATTATTTATTATATTTTGTAAATAATTGGGTATCTATGTGGACAACTGATCAATTGGCATGACCTTTGAAATTATTAAAGGTTTTATAATATACATGTGTATTTGATATGTTTAAATCACTGTAATTATGAAAAGTATATGGATTGCATTTTTGCAACGATACATGCTATTTGACAAATGTGACATGAAAATGATACTTTGTATATGATATTATGTCCCACCATGGTCCGCTATGATATGATATGATGTGATATGTTGCATGACTCACTTGGCACCAGGACCCAACTCCATAGGGGGTATATGGAACACATACCCAGGAGGTGTGCTATGACAGGATATGGCAATATTATGCCACATGGCACCGGAACCCATCTCCATAGGGGGGTATACGGAGCACACTAGGTATGATATAGCATGATATGATATGATAGGAGTTCAGATGCTGGTTCCAGAACCCTGTCTCTTAGGGGATATTTATGGATGATACATCCGAGGGGGGTGTTACACCCGAGGGGTATTCTGTATACATAGTGTGTGGCCATGGGACATTGGTATAAAAATACATTTTTACATGCTATTTACAGTGGTAAAGTGGTTTTATTCTGAAATTGTATATTCTTGAAATGCTATATAGCAATTGCTTCCAAAATTATTTTGAGCATATGATGCATGTTTTGATAACATGATAAAATGTATTTGAAATATGGAAGCTTGGCAGACGTTTATTATGAAAAATTTGAGTTGATAAAAGCTTGAAGTAATTACATTATATTATAGTTGGCTTACTTATTGAGTGCGAGCTCATTTAAATCTCACAATATTTTCGAGCCACTGAAGATGGGAATATGGGGTAGTTGTCTTGAATTTTATATAGGCCCGATTTTTTGACCCGACCCGATATACTTGTTGGGCCCGGACCAAACCGGTCCGCTAGGGTTTTATTTTATGGAAGTATTTTTTGGGGGTATATATATAGATATACATGTGAAAACTTCTGTAAAGGGTTTTGTAAGGGTTTGGAGACCTCCTCCTCTTTTAATAATGGAACTTTATTTGCCTTGCCCGTGGATGTAGATCATCATGATCGAACCACGTAAATTCTTGATGTTCCTTTGTTTCTTTATTGCTTTGATTTGTTTATTGATCTGATTTCCGCAACAAACTGGTATCAGAGCTTTTGTTAGAAAATAACTTTGTTGAAAAAAAAAAAGAGATAAACCTAACCCTAATTTTTTTTTTGTATCGTCTCTCGCCTCTTCTTCATCTGAGCGGTGCGGCGACGGTGGAGGGTGCGCAGCAGTTACGCGACGCTGGATTCGCTGGAGAGCGAGAGAAAAAAAAACAGGGCGATCGTTATCGGTTTTCTACTCCCTCTCTCTTCTCTTCCTCTGCTTCTCGTTATATGCGTTGATTTTTTTTGTCTTGGAATCCGGAAAAGGATTGGTGGATCTGCGGTTGCCCGTGGCTCCGCGGCCTCTATTCTGCGTCCCCCTATCTCGGCGCCGTCGTGTTTTTTTTTTCTCCCGAGCATGGTGGTTGATGGCTTCTCCCTCCCGCTCTCGGTCTCAGGTGCTTTATTGGGTGAACAAGATTTGGTTCATCAAGATAAGTTAGTGCTAAGAGGTTTGCGGTTTCATGGATTTCATGGGGTAAAACAAGAGGAAAAGAAGCTAGGCCAGAAGTTTGTGGTGGAGATTTGTTAAAACTCGATCCCTTGTAGTGAGAGGCTTCCCAGACTTTTCAATGCCCTTTTCGCCAGTGCATAGGGCTTGGAAGTTCTCCGCGGTGCGGGGGACCACGTCAGCATACAGCTCCATCACGATCCGGCCAGCCGGAGCGCTGCCGATCACCATCTCCTCTGTTTCTCTCTGTTATCCGATCGGAATCAAAGAAAGCATCGTGGATTCGAACAAAGATTCGGACAAAGCAATCGATCCTCCTCGATTTCTAGCGTTCTCCTGGGGGAAATACCGAGCGCTCCGCTAAAGAGGTCTTCGAAGCCCGATCGGAGGATTCCTAGGTTTTCCATCTCCTGGACATCGGCACCGGCTTTGGATTTCGAGGGATTTTGCAGTACAATTTGCGGTGAGGGAGACTGGTCGAACTGTTAATCGGTTCTGGGCTTGCGTCTTTTATGCCTTGAAACGCCAGGAGGTAGTAGATGCGTCACCAAAGAATTCTGTCAATTGGCTATGGGACGAAGACATCACTCCAACCAATACCAGGGACTATTATTTTTCTGCTAGCTTGAAACCCAATACCAGGGGCTAGGGCTTTTGCTCCGGATTTTAGCCTCCTTTGTTCCGTCCGTGAAGCTGTTCCAGGATCTCTTTTTCTTCTTCAATCAAAACAGAAAGATCGTTTCGTTCTTAGAAATTTTTGGGATGTCATCTTTGAAGTTTCAGATTGCACCATTTGATGGACAGAACAACTTCGGATTATGGAGAATAAAGATGAAGGCTTTATTGAAGCGAGAGGGTTCTGTTAGGGCACTGGATAATAGTTATACAGATGACATGACCACGGCTGAGATTGAAGAGATGAATGAGAAGGCGCATAGTGTGATCCAGTTGTCTCTAGAAGATAATGTTTTGCGAGAAGTCGCAGATGAGGAAACAGCTGCCGGTCTTTGGAAGAAACTGGAAAGTCTGTACATGAAGAAATCTTTAACATCGAGACTTTATTTGAAGCAGCGTCTTTATACCCTAAAGATGCGAGAAGGTACGCCTATTAAGGAACACTTGAATGAGTTTAATAAGATTGTTATGGATATGAAAAATCTAGATATTAAACTCGAGGATGAAGATCAAGCTTTGATCGTTATGCTCATTGCCTGCCTCATACGAAAATTTTGTGAACTCAATGCTTTATGGACGTGAATCCATAACTCTAGAGGATGTTAAAGCATCCTTGAATTCTGCAGAATTGAGAACAAAATTGAATGGAAATACTAGTGGAGACAGGGCAGATGGTTTATTCGTGAGAGGTAGGGCAAAGAAGAAGGATAAAGCTTTTAGAAAGAAATCTGTTGGTCGTTCAAAATCTAGGCCACCTGGAGATACGACGAACGTTGAGTGCTACTATTGTCACAAGAAAGGACATTACAAGTCAGATTGTCCTGTGCTCAAGAGAAAGGATAAGCAACGAAGTCAACGTCAAGATGCGGCGAATGTTGCTGAGAAAGATGAGTCTAGTGTGACAGACAGAGTTCTTACGACATGCTCTGTTGTTAGTCTTTCAAACGATGTTTGGATATTGGATACAGGAGCATCATATCACATGTGCCCAAATAGGGAATGGTTCACCACATACGAACCATTGAATGATGAATCAGTTTTTATGGGAAATGATGCAGTATGCCAAATTGTCGGAATTGGTACTGTTCAGATTAAGTGTCATGACAAAGTTGTGAGAACCTTGACTGAAGTTAGGCACATACCAGACTTAAAAAGAAACCTTATTTCTTTGAGCTGTTTGGATTCCATTGGGTGTATGTACTCAGGTGGAGGTGGAGCTCTAAAAGTCACCAAAGGCAATCTAGTTGTGATGAGAGGAAACAAGGTGAATCACTTGTATCATCTACAGGGTAGCACAGTTATGGGTTCTTCGATTGGCACAGCAAATTCTGTTTCTGCTGATGATAGAACAAAATTGTGGCATATGCGTTTGGGCCATATGAGTGAGCGTGGCATGACAGTTTTGAGTAAACGTGGTTTACTATGTGGTGAGCAGACAACCTCACTAGATTTCTGTGAGCACTGTGTTCTTGGCAAGCAGTGCAAGGTCAGTTTTAGTACAGGCACACATTCAACGAAGGGTACACTCGACTACATACATTCTGATTTATGGGACCGGCACAGGTTCCATCTAAGGGTGGTGCTCTTTACTTTGTGACATTTATTGATGATTATTCCAGAAAAGTTTGGGTTTATTTTCTGAAAAGAAAAAGTGAAGTGTTTGAAACCTTCAAGAAGTGGAAAGCCCTTGTTGAGAATCAGACAGGGAAGAAGATCAAACGTCTGAGGACCGATAACGGTCTTGAGTTCTGTGGTGGTGATTTTAATGAATTCTGTGCAGATGCAGGTATCGTTAGACACCGTACAGTCAGGTACACTCCACAGCAAAATGGAGTGGCAGAAAGGATGAACAGAACTTTATTGGAGAGGCAAGATGCATGCTCTCTAATGCTGGCATGGAAAAGGCTTTTGGGCTGAAGCAGTTAACACGTCTTGCTATCTGGTTAATCGTTCTCCTGCAACAGCAATTGAATGCAAGACTCCTTTTGAGATGTGGTCAGGTAAGCCTTGTGATTATTCAAATCTAAAGGTTTTTGGATGCCCTGCTTACTATCATGTTAAGGATGGTAAACTTGAACCTAGAGCAAAGAAGTGTATCTTTGTTGGTTATGCTGATGGCGTGAAGGGTTATCGTCTGTGGTGCATAGAACCTGATTCACCTAAATTCATTATTAGTAGAGATGTTACTTTTAATGAAAAGTTTATGCTAGATCAAAGGAATGTTGTTGATGAGTCTGCAGGAAACCATGAGAGTGATACAAATGAGGTGGAGGTTCAGGTTGAGCTTCGAAAAAAGGGCTCTCAAAATAGTTTGAGCGAGCAAATTGTTACTATTGATTCTAGTTCAGATGAGGAAGCTCAAGATGAGGTGGAACAGCCATACTCTATTGCTGCTGGCAGAGAAAGGAGGGAGATTCGACCCCCTCAAAAATATGGGTTTTCTGATCTGGTGGCTTATGCCCTTACGACAGCAGAAGATATGGGTATTCAGGAACCATCTACCTATACTGAAGCTGTTACTTGTTCGGAATCAGAAAAGTGGACTGTTGCTATGGCTGAAGAACTGGAATCACTTCACAAGAACCAGACTTGGGACTTGGTGCCATTGCCTAAAGAAAAAAGAGCCATTGGGTGTAAATGGGTCTTTAAGAAAAAGGAAGGTATTCCAGGAGTTGAATTAGTAGAGGCAAGGAAGACCATGCTGCTGATATGCTGACCAAGATAGTTCCCGCCAAGTATAAGCATTGCTTGGACTTGATTGGCATGCTTGTTTGAGGTTTGCTCCTTCTGGGGCTTGGTGGCGAGGTGAATGAAAGTTCTATTTTTGTTTTGAAGTGGATATGTTTTTTTTCGTTGCATCCCTTGTTTCCTACACCGAGTTAGCTCACGTAGGCTTAGGGATGCTGGGAGAACATGTTCGACTTCTAGTTTGTTAAATTCAAGCCAAGGTGGAGATTTGTTAAATATGTCTTGAATTTTATATATCAGGCCCGATTTTTTGACCCGACCCGATATACTTGTTGGGCCCGGACCAAACCGGTCCGCTAGGGTTTTATTTTATGGAAGTATTTTTTTGGGGAGTATATATATAGATATACATGTGAAAACTTCTGTAAAGGGTTTTGTAAGGGTTTGGAGACCTCCTCCTCTCTTTTAATAATGGAACTTTATTTGCCTTGCCCGTGGATGTAGATCATCATGATCGAACCACGTAAATTCTTGATGTTCCTTTGTTTCTTATTGCTTTGATTTGTTTATTGATCTGATTTCCGCAACAGGGTAGTTGGAGCGGCTATCAGAGTAACCTAAATCTAATACTTTGTTGTAGTCCCATTGAATTATATTTTTGGGCATATAGCCTAAAACATATGATTATGGTTTGTATTATTAACATTTGAATTTGGATGATATATAGTTATTACCCATCCTTGTATTAAATGTTATATTTCGGGATGCCTTGCATGCT
This sequence comes from Calamus simplicifolius, assembly GCA_900491605.1. NCBI lineage: Eukaryota > Viridiplantae > Streptophyta > Magnoliopsida > Arecales > Arecaceae > Calamus > Calamus simplicifolius. The sequence goes on along the minus strand of UESW01001615.1, from coordinate 334,388 downwards.
AACATGCGGTGGGTTGCCACCCCTAGATCCAATATAGGGTCTGGGGCGTGACACCTTTAGAACCTCCTTAATGGATGGTCTCATCTCTCCCTCGAATTGCAAGCATCTGAACGCAAGTTCAGCTACCAAGGTGATCATCTCCTTCATCTTCCAGTCTGTCTGAAATCCAAGACTTGGATCCACCAACTGGTCCAGTTGGCAATTCTGGATCTTACTCATTGCCATGCTTGCCAAATTGATCTCGTTATGGGTCCTATTGGTATCGACGGCGGTTTTGATGATAGGAGCTCTGCTAGCACTACTCCAAAGCTATAGACATCACTTTTGTCGGTCAGCTGGTAGCACTCGAAGTACTCGGGGTCAACGTAACCAGGGGTGTCTTGCGGGGCGGTGGATTCATGGGTTGCGTTAAGCGGGAAGAGTCGTGACAGCCCAAATCAGCTACTTTCACATGGAAGCTGCTGTCAAGCAAAATGTTGTTGGTCTTGACATCCCGGTGTATAATTTCTGGTTCAACTGCATGGAGGTAGGCAAGTGCGTCAGCTGTTTCAATGGCAATGCTCAACCGGATAGGCCATGTCAGGGCTCCTCCCTGTGCATGAGGGCCATGGAGGTGATCTGCGATGGTGCCGTTGGACACGTACTCGTACACGAGTAGGAGTTCACGGCTGTGACGCGAAGTGCAACCGTAGAGGGAGACAAGGTTCGGGTGGCGAAGGCAGGAGAGGATTTCAACCTCATTCATGAACTGCTCGACACGCTTGTAGTTGTGCTCATACAGACGCTTGACCGCAACCGCTCGCCCATCTCGGAGCATTCCTGTAGAAAGGCAAAGCATCAGTTATTGCTTATATAGTTCATCAATGAGTACATTTCTCCAATTCATAGACTCTTATAGATTTATGGTGTAAGGAAAAATGTGGTAATCTGAAAAACAAAGGCAGATACATTAGTCTCAGTGGGCACGGCCAGAATAATCTGGAACCAAAATGTTTCGAGTCAGATGCAAAGTTGTTTGTACCTTTATAGACGATACCAAAGCCACCATCACCAAGTTCTTTGGAGGCACTAAAGCCATTAGTAGCCTCCTCGAGTTCCTCATAGGCGAAGATGGTGGTCTGATACTCTGTTCTGCCCAACTCTGGGTCGTTCTTGGATTATGTCTCGGAAGAGGCATTTCGGCCAAGCAGGATTGAAGAGGTTGAACGCTGCTTCCTATTCCTGCGCTTGTTCCAGAAAAGACAGGTAAGCTTGAAGCATTGATGCCTCCCACGCCTGCAGCAACTCCTGCTCATGATAACAACAGGAACCACAACTGCATGATCATTGAATAAAAATAAGAGAATTTTGAAATATTTAGAATGCCCAACATTTATTGTTTAAGAAAAAATGAAATGAAAAAACTTATTCCACTTTCTCCATGGTTAGTATAATTTATAAAATATGACCGAGTAGAATGTTGTGATGTCTTCTCCGTTGCTTCAAAAGGTTAATCAAGACAAATAATTTATAGCCAGAGATATTTATGCTAAATTATAGAAATTCTGCTCCGCTGAGTTGAATACTGATAGGTTTTTCAGCATCACGATTATTCTCAAGCAATTTCTAGTGATTTTTTTTTTTGTTTAAATAAAGATAAGTAATTCACTACAGTAACTGTTAGAACTATTAGGAACGGCAACGCTTTTAAAATAATTTGCCGATGCTTTTTTAGAAATAGCTTCTCGACGCTTCTGTAAGCATTGTAGAACTGAGGGTGAAGATGAAATTTGCCGACGTTTTGTAGAAGGTTTAGCAAATTACGATTCCGACGCTTTGCAAAGCATCGACAGAATTACTATGCCGACGCTTAGAAAAGCATCGGCAGAAATGCTGACGCTTTAAAAAGCGTTGGCACCATAAGGTTCACCGAAGAGTTCCATTCCACGTAAGCCTCAACTTTTTAATTAGTCACCATCCTGCGGTCTCCAAGTCGTCTTGCTTCCGTCTGATAGCAGTTCATGCATTCTTTTTACCAGGGCAAAGCAGTCTTGGTCCAGGATGAAACGCTCCAAGGATGAGATGCCAGGCCTCCCTAGGAAATAGAGGAAAAGAAACAAAAGAGAAGCTAATTAATTAAGCGGCGTGGGGAGAACCCATTTCAGCTTGTCCATGATCAGCAGCAGCCAACTAGTAGTCAACATGCACAAATTAACCAAGCTCTATCCATCCATCTGGCATTGGCAATGCGCGCAAAGATGACAAGTACTCTAGCGGCAGCTAGTGAACGCAGCGCCTGATCGATACGTATGCCTCGTTTAGCCTCCCATCAGCTGCTGCCCTTCATTCGGTCCTCCAACAATCTGCCGTCCATCAACCCAAGCCACTGCCCTGCTTCGAGCTCCGGGCACCTGGCCGACTCCTCGTCATCACAGGTGCATGTCCTTCCATGCCATCATCACTGGTGTACTGCAACCCCCCCCTCAAAGGTTCCAACTGCTCCTGCTGAATCTTTACCGCTGCCAGCTCTGCAGTTGCTGTTGTCAGCTGCAGAACCCCCACTCTGCTGCCGTGCATCCGCCATGGCTATCGGTGCCGCTGAGCTCCCATCCTTATTATTTCCTCCACCTCTTTTACCTCATTAGTTGGTTCCATCCTGCTTCTCCTCCGGCTTCCAGCTGTCTCGGCATTGATGCCTTCTGGCAATTAAGCGGCAACCCCGTTCGCAATGTCTGATCCCATTGCGCACATACTGGTCATCAATGCTTGTGAGTGCTGGACCCACCATTTCTTCAGACGTTCCGCTGCTCTGCCCTGCTTCAAAGCCTTTTGTAAATGGCCTTGTAAGGTCGAGACATGAGGGGAAGGGTATATGGTAAAGCTGAGCTTCGACTTCTTGCCATAGTCCACAGAGAGCCTCTCCAAAAGCAGATAACCAAGCTCGGAGCCAGTCCCACCAACGACCGCATGGAACACGAGGAACCCCTGGAGGCCGGTGTAGTTGTTGGCTCCGGATGCGGTCCAAAGACAGGTCCACGATCTCCTTTCTGACTGAAGCATTTCGACGAACACATTAAAATCATATTTCCAACGCTAAGGCGACGTGAAATATCATCCAAAAAGATTAGATGGATGGGGTCTTACTGGTGTAGTGGCCACGAGCGAAGTTGTTGGCGGCGTCCTCCTTGCCGCTGATGAGCTGCTCGGGGTGGAAGAGCTGGCGGTAGGCACCGGTTTTGATCTTTGCTGCCTCTAATTCTCTCTTGCTCTGAAACGCTGCCATCTCCTGAAGCTTCTCCTCCATCAGCAACCTGGCCTCTGATCTCTGATAGCTTCATCTGGACCCTCTCCTCTCTCCACACCTCGGCAATCCTCAGCATCCTCGTCTCCTCTTCAATATCCCTCAACACCTGGTCCACCTCCTCCTGCTTCCTGGCAAGCTCCTCCTCGAGCCTCTTGCATAGGCCATCCGCTGCTTCCCTCGCCTTCCTCTGCCACAATCTGGCCGTCGGGCTGAATCGATCCAAGGAAACGAATCCCAACGTAAAACATTTGTAAGAACTAGAAACAGAGCCGTATGTTAGAGAAAAGAGAGAAGAGATCGACCTGGATGCCATGTTCGAGACAGTGAGCTCCCAACACGCATTGTCGTCCTGGCCGATGTGGATGGAGATGCACTTTCTCATGGTCACTTTGGAGGTGAATGGAGAAAGAAAGAAGGAAAGAAAGAAGCGAGGAGAAAGAGGGCTTTGGGTTAGGGCATTTGCAAAGACGCCTTGGAGAAGGAAAGGGAACCATCCCGCTTTCCATCTCGGCATATAGAAGGGTGCGGCTAGGGTTTGCGGAGACGCCAACGGCATTCAATAAAAAATCAAAAAAATATAATACCGACGCTTTAGAAAGCGTCTACATCCGAAAAATTATCGTCGTTTCAAAAAAAAATATTTTTTTTTGCCAATGCTTATAAAAAGCGTCGGTAATCTATGAAAATTACTGACGCTTACCGCTAGCATCCAAAAAAAAGAGAGTTGTTTGTAGCCTCCTCGAGTTCCTCATAGGCGAAGATGGTGGTCTGATACTCTATTCTGCCCAACTCTGGGTCGTTCTTGGATTATGTCTCGGAAGAGGCATTTCGGCCAAGCAGGATTGAAGAGGTTGAACGCTGCTTCCTATTCCTGCGCTTGTTCCAGAAAAGACAGAGTAAGCTTGAAGCGATGATGCCTCCCACGCCTGCAGCAACTCCTGCTCATGATAACAACAGGAACCACAACTGCATGATCATTGCATAAAAATAAGAGAATTTTGAAATATTTAGAATGCCCAACAGTTTAAGAAAATTGAAATGAAAAACTTATTCCACTTTCTCCATGGTTAGTATAATTTATAAAATATGACCGAGTAGAATGTTGTGATGTCTTCTCCGTTGCTTCAAAAGGTTAATCAAGACAAATAATTTATAGCCAGAGATATTTATGTTAAATTATAGAAATTCTGCTCTGCTGAGTTGAATACTAATAGGTTTTTCAGCATCACGATTATTCTCAAGCAATTTCTAGTGATTTTTTTTTTTTTTTTGAAAAACAAAGATAAGTAAGTAGAGGTTTTGATACCATGTGAGCTATAAATCACCAACTATCAAAAGTAACTGTTGCTCTATAAATCTTCTAATATTGTGCCAAAAAATATGATATCACATGATGTTAAGCAAGATGAAAGCATTTGAAGAGGCTGGGTTGGTTGAAGTAATTAACATGTTCATTACCTATTCCAATCTTTCTCCCTGTATTGCTTTTTTCTGCATCAAATAATCCACAACAAACAGAGATTAGTACAGAAGATAATGATCTCACAAGTTTTATCACAAATTAGAACTCTCAGAAAATCTGTTTCCCTTAATACTTGTCTATCTTCCATTCATAAAATTCAGAAGTTTCTAAGGAATTGCCACTAATATAAACCTTAAACTTCGAGGTGCAATTTCATAAGCTGATTTGATTGATTAAAGCCAGTAGCTATCAGTGATACCTAGATGCTTAAAAACATTATGAAGATTTGATACACACAGAAGTTATAGAAATTTACTTTGGCATTCCCTGTTGCGTAGGCACTTGAAATCTCGTCCAATGTCAGGTTCGATGCTGTTCTGATCCCAGTCCCCTTTATAATGCAAGTAACTGGCTGACTGTATGAAAAGCTCACCACCATCTTCACTTAATGCGAGGCGCCATTCAAACAACGGGCTAGGACTGTTCCAACACTCCTCATGATCAGGTCCTTCACCCTCTGATCTATCGGAAAAGAGAAGCTCTTAACCTCTGCAAAGACTATGATTATAGAATTCGTGGAAGATGTCGGTAGAACAATTATAATCACTCGGCTTGCAGTTGAAGAATGATGGGTTCTGGCCGACGAAGGGAGGAAGGAACGAATCCTCATATGGATCAACCGGAGGATCAAATTCATAACGTAAATTGCAGGTTGGCATCTTTCAGTAATTGCCCAACACTCTGATGCAAACAGTGTTACAATGAGATATATGGACAAGTTGGATGCACGAAAAGCAGTCAAACCGAAGCAAGGATGAAGAGAAGTTGTTTGAGAGCAAGGCTAGTTAGTTTCCTAAATTATTTTATTTTCTATAGCTTTTTAGTTTCCTAAATTATTTATTTTCTATAGCTTTTTAGTTTCCTAAATTATTTTATTTCCTATAGCTTTTTAGTTTCCTAAATTATTTTATTTCCTATAGCTTTTACTTTCCTAAATTATTTTATTTCCTATAGCTTTTTTAGTTTTCTAAATTATTTTATTTCATATAGACTATAAATAGTTGTTTTAGGGTTTTTGAGACGGGGGACCAATTTTATTAAAAGTTAAAAAATTCATCTTGAGAGAGGTTTTCTCTGAATCGCTTGCGAGTGATTGTTTATCTTGGAGTTTAGTCGTTGTTATTGAATTCTTATTTATTCCAACGCTTTCGCACTGCGTCAGATTGGTATCAGAGCAAGGTGAGTTCCTACAAGATGTCTTCTGGCAATGACATCAACGGCGGTTGCACTCATGATGGTGCTCATGATGCGGGAGTCCAAGGGGATGATCAACCGGTTCTAAGGACGGAGATAAATGTTATGGATCGAAGATTGAGGCGGGTAGAGTAGCTTGTCGAGACTTTGATCGGGCGATTTGATGCTATGAAGGTCGCTAATAATAGGGGTAGGATTGACGACGGAAGACGACCTAGGCCACGAGAAGATTATGATATTCCAATCAATGAACCCATCCGTGCAAATCGGAGGGTACAAATCTCTGATGTTGATTCAGAGGAAGAGGCTTTGGGGTTTGAGAGGAGGCAACCACCTATGAGGGGTGACTATGGTGAAGGAAGAAACCAAAGGGAGTACCGCAATTATGATAATTATGATCACTCCGATGGAGGAGATTATCACCTAAGAGTAGATCTTCCCTATTTCAACGGTACGATTAATATCAAAGAATTTCTTGATTGGCTGGCAGAGGTGGAGAGGTTCTTTGATTACAAGGATGTGCCAGAAGAACGTAGGGTGAAAACGGTAGCGTGTAGGTTGAAGGGTGGTGCTTCCGCTTGGTGGGAGAGAGTGCAGAGTAGGCGGTTGAGAGAAGGGAGACAATCCATGCGAACATGGATCCGCATGAAGCAACTAATGAAAGGTGAGTTTCTTCCACCTAATTATGAACATATACTTTTTCAACAGTACCAACGATGTCGCCAAGGGTTGCGAACCGTCCACGAATATACTGCTGAATTTATGTGATTAGCTGAGCGCAATGATTTGAAGAAAAGTGAGGGGCAACAAGTGGCTAGGTATGTTGATGGATTAAAGTTGCAGATCAGAGATAAAATTGGGGTCACAGTATTGAGGAGCATGTGTGAGGCTAAAAATATGGCATTACGGGCTGAACTCATGCTGAATGATAAGAATACCAGATTTGATGGTGGTTGGCGTAGATATGCTTTGATAGGGTTGAACGTAGTGGAACCAGCAGGGTGGTTGATGATAAAGAGAAGAGTGCTGCAGAGAAGCCGAATAGTAGTGGTGAGAAGAAGAATGAAAGGGCTATGGAGAAGCGGCCGATGGAATCTAAGGAAGGCCAGAAGCAATCCAACCCATATGCAAAACCCATCCTGGGAAAGTGTTACCGCTGCAATCAACCGGGGCATAGATCCAATGAGTGCCCAAGTCGAAGAGCTATCGATATGTTAGAGCAAGAAGAGGAAGAAGATATTTGTTGTGATCGTAATGGGGATGAAGAGTACTTTGGGGAGGATTATGAAGAGCATGAGCCCTCATATGTTATCAGGAGGCTCATGTTAACGTCAAAACAGGAAGATAGCACTCAATGCCACCAGTTGTTTCGTACTAGGTGCACGATTGATGGAAGAATGTTTGATCTAATCGTGGATAGTGGGGGTAGTGAAAACATCATCAGCAGGCAGGTGGTTAGGAAATTGTAGTTACCAGTAGAGAAACACCATAATCCATATACCATTGGATGGATTAAGGCCGCTGAGAAGATTGATGTTCAGGAAAGGTGTAGGGTGCCCTTTTCCATTGGGAATATAGTGATGAAGTCTACTGTGACATAGTAGACATGGATGCTTGTCATCTTCTATTCGGGCACCCATGGCAGTTTGATGTGGATGCCAAACATTCTGGCAAAGAGAACCTCTACAGGTTAGCGAAGGATGGTAAGAGATACACACTATTACCTCTTAAAGTAGCGCTATGTCTTAAAGGCTCTAAGCTGAAAGACAGTCTTTTCTATCCATTGTAAGCTCAGAGAAGGAAGTAGAGGAAGATATGAAGGAGACCAAGGAGGTGCATGCCTTGGTGGTGAAGAATGTACTGAAGGTAGAGGAGGAGATTGTTGACGAAGTTTCTGAGGTAGTAAAGGGGTGTTAGAAAATTCAAGGAAGTGACTCCAGATGACTTACCTGAGGGGCTTCCTCCTTTGAGAGACATACAGCACCAGATCGATTTGGTGCCGGGGGTAAGCCTTCCTAACTTACCACATTACAGGATGAGCCCCAAGGAAACGGAAATCCTCCAGGAGAAGGTTCAAGAATTGCTAGACAAAGGCTTCATTAGGGACAGCTTGAGTCCATGTGCTGTACCAGCCCTGCTCACTCCCAAGAAGGATGGGAGATGGAGGATGTGTGTTGATAGTAGGGCTATCAACAGGATCACCATTGGGTATAAGTTTCCAATACCCCATATTGAAGACATGCTTGATAGGTTGAGTGGGGCAGTCATCTTTTCTAAGATAGACTTGAGGAGCGGATATCACCATATTAGAGTAAGGCTAGGTGATGAATGGAAGACTGCCTTCAAGACAAAGGAAGGATTATAAAAATGGCTAGTGATGCCGTTCGGCCTCAGCAACGCACCTAGCACCTTCATGCGTGTTATGAATTAGGTACTTAAACCCTTTATTGGCAAATTTGTGGTAGTATACTTTGATGATATATTGATTTATAGCAAGTTTGAGAACGAGCACATTAACCACTTGAGGAGTGTATTGGCTGTATTGAAGGAGCATAAATTATATGCTAATTTAAAAAAGTGTATGTTTATGTCTAAAAGGCTATTGTTTCTGGGGTTTGTGGTAAGTGGTGATGGCATTATTGTGGATGAAGGGAAAGTGAAAGCCATTAGAGAGTGGCCTAATCCCAAAACTGTGATTGAATTGAGAAGCTTCTTGGGATTGGCCAGTTTTTACAGGCGCTTTATCAAGCATTTAGCACCATTGCTGCTCCTTTGATAGAGTGTCTGAAGAAATGGAAGTCTAATTGGAGTGAAGAAGCTGAAGCCAGGTTTGCCCTTTTGAAAGAGAAGTTGTGTAGTGCCCCTGTGTTAGCATTACCCGACTTTGATAAGTTTTTCACAGTTGATTGTTGTTGGAAGATTATTGAAAAATTTGATGCCCCAATCCTTTGATTTTGATGATTACTAAAAGCCATGAGTACTGTAAAAGATGTAATGAGTTTATTTACATGAGCAATGAATTTATTTTGAACAATCAATGAGAATGTTAAAGTTTGACTTAATCATTTTGAAAGTAACTTTAAGCTCAATGTTTAAGCTTTCAAAAAGAAATTTTATAATTCATAGATTAATCAATGAGTTTTTGGAATACTTCTTGAATTAATTCTTAATGTCAATTTTATTGAATTCAAGTCAAAACAATGATTTAAAATGAATCTGGAACGATTTTAAAGTCAATCAGAAAACTTTCTGATTTTTGATACGTTCCGGAGCCGACTCTTGAGTTTCAGAGTCGACTCCACTCAGAGTACAGAAATGTCTATCTGTCTCGAGTCGACCCACGTAATTTCACGAGTCGACCCCCGATTCTGTCGAGCCGACTCCATGACTGTGCGAGTCGACTCCGCTCAGACACCAGAGGTGTGTTTTTCTGAGCACTTCGCGAGTCGACCCCAACTTTTCATGAGTCGACCCCCGACTTTCAGGAGTCGACACTTTACTTTTGGTGAGTCGACCCTTTAACTTTCTAAACATTTCTATTTTTAGTATCACGACCTCGAGCCGACTCGGGAAAAGCATGAGTCGACTCCAGCAAATCTGGGCAAGATTTTTACGGATGCCAACTCAGCGTCAACGGTAAGATTTTTGATTAACGGCTATTTTTCTTTGTCTCTAACGGCTATATTTTGCAGAATCTATAAATAGAGAAGCCGTTTTCAAATCAAAGAGAGACAATAGAGAGATATTTATTTCAAAGAAAAAGAAGAGAAAAATCGAAAAACAGAGCTTCAGTTGAAAAAATCCGATTTCAAAATAGAGTGAAAGAAAGAGTGTGAAATCAAAGGAAGCTCCTTCTGTGTTCAAGCTCAAATCCAAGGAAGCTTCAGAAGAAAATCCAAGTGCTATTCAAGAGCATCTCAAGAGATTTCCAACACTCAAAGAAAAGAGGAAAAGCCCAAATCAACTCCAACACATTCCGTGAAGAATCCAGCTGAGGCCTGATTCTACACTTCAAAGGAGTTGAAGAAAAGAAGAAAAGCTCAAAGCCAACCAACTGCAAATCAGGCTTATCTAAACTCTATTCTTACATTTGTTTATCTGCTCATTAAGGAGCCTTGTAACTAAACAAACAATATTTCTATTCTTTGTGTCTAGTTCAATCTGGGGGATTGAACTAGAGGAGGTAGTCTTACCTCAGTTCAAGCTTGGTTAAGCTTGGGTTAAGGTTTTTGTGCTGGTGAGCCCTTGAAAACCAGCTGGGTTCGTTGTGCGCCCGGGAAAACAAGTTTGAGTTGTGAGCTTGTAAAACAACTCTGCTGTAATCTAGGGTGATTATAGTGTGGACCCAAGTGAATCTTGGGAGTGGACGTAGGTGTTGGATACACCGAACCACTATAAAATCTTTGTGTTTGCCGTGTTCTATTGTCTCTTTCTCTATCTCTGTTTTATTCACTGCAATTTATATTTACTTTGCATTTGCCTTCATTCATCTCAAGCTAAATAATTTAAAAGGCTAATTTTTAAAGAACCCAATTCCCCCCCCCCCTCTTGGGTTGTCATCTGGGCCAACAATTGGTATCAGAGCTAGTGCTCATTAGATTTTGATCACACGATCAAGAGCTAAAGTTCCAAATGGCAACACAAGTTGGTTCATTTGCTGAAGGTCATTCTACGAATAGACCTCCACTTTTAATGGCTCAAATTATTCATATTGGAAAGCTAGAATGAGGATATTCATTCAAGCTTCTGATTATGAGCTATGGGGTGTTATAATCAATGGACCTAGTACACCCACACATGTTATAGATGGCACTATTGTTCCTAAGCCCGAAAGGGACTGGAATGATAATGATAGGAAAATGGCACAGCTTAATGCTAAAGCCATGAATGTTTTATATTGCTCCTTAGATGCTAATGAATTCAATAGAATCTCCACATGTAATTCCGCAAAGGAGATTTGGGATAGATTAGAGGTTACCCATGAGGGTACCAATCAAGTAAAAGAATCTAAAATTAATATTCTTGTTCATAAATATGAATTATTTAGCATGGAACAATCTGAAACCATTGCATGCATGTACACTAGATTCACTGATATTGTAAATGGTTTGAAAAGTCTTGGTAAGACATATACTAACTCTGAACTTGTTCGAAAATTCTTAGGTCATTACCAAGATCATGGGAAGCAAAAATGACTGCAATCCAAGAAGCTAAGGACCTCAACACTTTACCCTTAGAGGAGCTTCTAGGATCCCTTATGACCCATGAGCTGACTATGAGGCAGCATGTTGAGGAGGACACAAAGAAAAAGAAAGTAATTGCCCTCAAAGCTGCAAAAGAAGAAGAGAGCAGCAGTGATGATGATGATGATGATGAAGAGACTGCTCTCTTAGCAAAGAAATTTAAAAGATTTATGAGGAGAAAGAAACCCTTCCACAAGAAAAAATTTGGAGCTAAGTGGGAAGGAGAAAAGGATAAAAATAAGGACAAGGACAAAGAAAAAGAGAAAGACCCCTTGACTTGCTATGAGTGTAATAAACCGGGGCACTTTAGGAATGAATGTCCTAATTGAAGAAAGCCTACAAAAAGAAAAAGAAGGCTTATATGGCGACATGGAGTGACAGCGAGGAATCTTCTTCCGAAGAAGAAGAACAAAAGGAAGTCGCAAATTTGTTTCATGGCGGACGACAATGATGAGGAAATGTCTTGATGACCAAGAAAAGATCAAAGAGAAAAGTGGTACTTGAAATAGTGGCTGCTCAAGACATATGACGGGTGACAAAGAAGAATTCATCACCCTTGAAGAAAAGAAAGGAGGAGTTGTTACATTTGGCGACAATGGCAAAGGCCAAATCTTGGGGTTTGGTAACATTCAAATAACTCCCTCCACATATATTGAAAATGTACTTTATGTTGATGGTTTAAAGCATAACTTAATTAGTATAAGTCAATTATGTGACAAAGGTTTTAAAGTATCATTTGAATCTTCTTTATGCACTGTAGCTAATCCCATTGATAATAGCATTGTTTTTATTGGAAATAGAAATGGCAATGTATACATGATTGATTTAGACAAATTGTCTACTAATAATCATTGCTTAGTTGCTAATAATGCTAATATGAATGATTGGTTGGTTGTGGCATCGAAGATTAGGTCACGCAAGCACACACCTGATTTCAAAACTAATTAGAATGGATTTAGTAAAAGGTTTACCTAAATTAGATTTTGAAAATAACAAAATATGTGATGCATGTCAGTTTGGAAAACAAACGAGAAGTTCTTTCAAATCTAAAAATATTGTTTCAACTTCTAGGCCATTAGAGCTACTTCACATGGACCTTTTTGGACCAACTAGAACCACAAGTCTAGGAGGAAAGAAATATGGTCTTGTGATAGTAGATGATTACTCTAGATTCACTTGGGTAATGTTTTTAGCTCACAAAGATGAGACTTTCTCGATATTCATGAAATTCTTCAAGAAAGTAACAAATGAGAAAAACACTACCATAGTGTCTCTAAGAAGTGATCATGGAACTGAATTTGAAAATCACTTATTTGAAAGTTTTTGCAATGAAAATGGTATTAATCATAATTTTTCTGCACCTAGGACCCCACAACAAAATGGTGTAGTTGAAAGGAAAAATAGGACTCTAGAAGACATGGCCCGTACCATGCTATGTGAAAGTAAACTCCCGAAATACTTTTGGGCGGAAGCTATTAACACAGCATGTTACATCTTAAATAGAGCTTTAATAAGACCTATTTTAAAGAAAACACCTTATGAATTATGGCATGATAGAAAACCCAATATAAAATATTTTCATGCATTTGGTTGTAAATGTTTTGTTCACAATAATGGTAAAAATAATTTAGGCAAATTTGATGCTAAATCTGATGAAGGAATATTCTTAGGATACTCAATAACTAGTAAAGCATATAGAGTATTTAACAAGAAAACTTTAGTTGTTGAAGAATCCATTCATGTAGTTTTTGATGAATCTTTAGCAACTCGTTCTGAAAAATTTGATGATGAAGAAGATACAAACATAATTGAAAAAGATCTTGAAAAATTAAATATTGATGTATCTTTAGATCAAGAGCAAGACGCTAAAGATAATGATTCACCTAAGGATGATGATACTAACACTAATCATAATGATGTAGATCTACCTAGGGATTGGAGATATGCTTATAGTCACCCTAAGGAATTGATTATAGGTGATCCATCTCAAGGAATAAGAACTAGATCATCTATGAGAAATATTAGTAATCATCTTGCATTTGTATCACAAATTGAACCTAAAACTATTGAAGAAGCTGAAAAAGATAATAATTGGATGTTAGCAATGCAAGAAGAATTAAATCAATTTACTAGAAATAATGTATGGACTTAGTTGAAAGACCTAAAAATCATTCTGTTATAGGATCAAAATGGATATTTAGAAATAAACTAGATGAAAATGGCATAGTAATTAGAAACAAAGCTAGATTAGTTGCAAAAGGATATAATCAAGAAGAAGGTATTGATTTTGATGAAACCTTTGCACCAGTAGCTAGATTAGAAGCCATTAGACTATTACTTGCATTTGCATGTCATATGAATTTTAACTTATTTCAAATGGATGTAAAAAGTGCTTTTCTAAATGGATTTATAAATGAAGAAGTATATGTAGAACAACCACCAGGTTTTGAAGATCACGAATTTTCAAATCACGTTTTTAAATTGCACAAAGCATTATATGGTTTGAAACAAGCACCTAGAGCTTGGTATGATAGATTAAGTAAATTCTTAATTGAAAATGATTTTATAAGAGGAAATGTTGATAAAACATTGTTTTTGAAAAGAAAAGGTAAAGATTTATTAGTAGTTCAAATATATGTTGATGATATCATTTTTGGTGCTACTAACAATATTCTATGTCAAGAGTTTGCTAAGTTGATGCAGGGAGAATTTGAAATGAGCATGATGGGAGAACTCAACTTCTTCCTTGGACTCCAAATCAAACAAAGCAAAGAGGGAATCTTTATCAACCAAACAAAGTACACAAGAGAAATTTAAAGAAGTTTGGTATGGAATCAATTAAACCCCTCGGAACACCAATGAGTCCTTCATGCAAGCTGGACAAAGATGAAGAAGGTAAGAAGGTTGATCAAAATATTATCGAGGTATAATCGGATCCCTACTTTACTTAACTGCAAGTAGACCAGATATAATGTTTGCTGTTTGCTTATGTGCTAGATTTCAGTCTGAACCTAAAGAATCACATTTAATTGCTGTTAAAAGAATACTAAGATATGTAAGTGGAACAAAAAATGTAGGTTTATGGTATTCTAGAGACTCAACATTAAATCTGATTGCATACACTGATTCTGATTATGCTGGATGTAAGTTAGATAGAAAAAGCACAAGTGGTGCATGCCAATTCTTAGGAAGTAACTTAATCTCATGGTTTAGCAAAAAGCAAAATTCAGTTGCATTATCAACTACTGAAGCTGAATATGTAGCAGCTGGAAGTTGCTGTGCTCAAATCCTATGGATTAAGCGACAACTTGAAGACTATGGTATCACACTTGATAAAACACCTATAAGATGTGATAACACAAGTGCAATTAATCTAACAAAAATCCAATTCAACATTCTAGAACAAACACATAGAAATTAGATATCATTTTATAAGAGAACATGTTGCAAATAATGAAATTGTCTTGACTATGTTAACACTGAAGAACAATTAGCAGATATATTTACAAAACCCTTAAGTGAAGAAAGATTCTGTTATCTTAGAGGAGAGTTAGGGATTTGTGATCCATTAGAATGAATTTGAAACCCCTAAGGAAATTTTATCTAAATTCTTTCAAATCCTTGATCTTTAAGGAAATCTTATCTAGAATTCATATCTAATTGATCTATTCAAATCCAATGATTATTTTATCAATTTTTATGATCAATTCCGGACACATTTCAGAAATTTCATGTTTTTGCTCTGAAATGGTCTCGGAGCCGACTCGGTGAGTATCGGAGTCGACTCCTGGTTTCTACTGAAACTCTCGGGTCGACCCCTTCTCGGCGCGAGTCGACTCCACTTCGGGATGGTTTCTGTGACTGTCCGGAGTCGACCCCTTGCTTTGCGGAGCCGACTCGAAGTGGTCCCAGGTTGATTTATCTAGGGCAGAGTCGACTCGCCGTTCATTTCAAACTCCAATCTCTCAAAATACTCTCTCCAAAATATCTCCAGACCTTCCAAATTCCCAAAATCCCTGATTAACCTTCCAATCGACCAATGGCCCCAAAACTCGAGGTTCCAACCTTGCTGCGGCCGGTGTGAAGAGGAAGAGAGCCGTGAGGAAGACGGTGAGGCGTCCGGTTCGTGAGCCTTCACCAAGCTCGGATTCACTTCATCTCTTCAACTCCAATGCTTCTCCAGCTACTGCTCCTTCTCAGGTAGATAGATTAGCAGATAGAATCATACCACGGGAAGAAAAGTGGATTTTGAATTATTTGAGGCAGAGGGATTTCTTTTGGGAAGACAATTGATAGAGATGGGTTGGGAGAAGATCTGTTCCCTGGATTGCCCTACTTATCCCGCTCTTGTAAAGGAGTTTTATAAGAACTTGTCTAGAGGAGATCAATGGTCTCATAAGCATTGAGAGGAAATAGATCTCAGTGACTGTAGAGCTTCTTCAAGACTTGTTGGATCTACCCATGTCAGGAACTGCTACATTTTCTTCTGAAGACCGAAGCCCAGCTCTGTCTAGATTACTTAACCGGAAGTTGTCGGTTTTGAGGAAGTTTTGCCAATCAATTATCCTTAGAACTGAGATTGCTTCATAACATTGTAGTAGGATCTTTTTCCCAAATTGGAAGATTTGATTATGTGTCTGAAAGGGATATTTTGTGATGGATGCTATTGTACGGGCAAACCCATTAACCTTCCCAGTATGATTCTTTGGTATATTGCTGACTGTGGAGGAAAGAGAAAATCAAGCTTGCCCTATGGTATGATCCTCACTAAAATTTTCCAGAGCCAAGGGATTGTTATTTCTGATAGTGAGCCAATGAGGAACTTGAGACATACAGATTTTATAGCTTGGCCACTATTCATAGGATGGGTTTTATTAAGAAAATGGAGATGGGAAAGGAAAGGTTTGATAGAAGATAGAGCTAGGATGCTGAGGCACCAGGACCATCAGTTAGACACTCTTCACCTGCACCTCCGAGCCCTCCTACTTCTGCTCCTGCTCCTACCCCTGTTGTTTGATCAAGCTTCATCTCTTCTGTTGGCTTCTCAGAACTTCAGTTAAGGCAACTCAAAGGACTTTTGATGATCAGTCAGAAAAATTAAATCAGAGTTTGAAATAAGTTCATGAATCTTAAGGAAACTCTATATTCTTTGGATGACCGGATCACTAAAATTGAGTCTACTCTCAGCACTTCTTCAAGTCTTTAAGTGGAGATCTCAAGAACATATTTGAAGAACTTAAAGATATCTGCGGAGATGGCGAAACCTATCTAAATGCAATGCGAGCTACAAGACAAAATTTTGACTGCTTGCACCTTTGTGGATGAGAGGCTAAAAGACTATGTAAAAATCCAATCAGATGGAATGAAAATATAATAGATCATTTGACTAGGATTGTTAGGACTCATTTTAATGTATTAGATACTCAATCCTTGCATGTATTGAAGTTATTGTTATGTTTTACATTTTGGTATCAATGTATTAGACACTTTGATGTATTAGACTCTTTGATGAAATGAAATGTCAATTTTGATTACTCAATGTATTCTTTCTATCAATGAATGAATGAATGTTTATGCTTCTCTACCTTTTTGTTGATAACAAAAAAGGGGGAGAGTTTTATAGTTTTATAACATATGGGAGAAAATCAAATTAATCAATGAGATAATTAATTGAATGATTAAGTTTCATAGGGGGAGCTACCTCATTCAGGGGGAGCCTAAGCCTAACTATGAAAACAAAATAAATTCACAATCAATCATGCATAAACTCAATGTTTTTGTCATCATCAAAAAGGGGAGATTGTTGGAAGATTGTTGAAAAATTATATGCCCCAATCTTTTGATTTTGATGATTACCAAAAGCCATGAGTATTAAAAGATGTAATGAGTTTATTTACATGAGCAATGAATTTATTTGAACAATCAATGAGAATGTTAAAGTATGACTTTAATCAATTTGAAAGTAACTTCAAGCTCAATGTTTAAGCTTTCAAAAAGAAATTTTATACTTCATATTAATCAATGAGTTTTTGGAACACTTCTTGAATTGATTCTTAATGTCAATTTTATTGAATTCAAGTCAAAAATGATTTAAAATGAATCTGGAACGAATTTAAAGTCAATCAGAAAACTTTCTGATTTTTGATACGTTCCGGAGCCGACTCTTGAGTTTCAGAGTCGACTCCACTCAGAGAACAGAAATGTCTATCTGTCTCGAGTCGACCCACGTAATTTCACGAGTCGACCCCCGATTCTGTCGAGCCGACTCCATGACTGTGCGAGTCGACTCCGCTCAGACACCAGAGGTGTGTTTTTCTGAGCACTTCGCGAGTCGACCCCAACTTTTCATGAGTCGACCCCCGACTTTCAGGAGTCGACACTTTACTTTTGATGAGTCGACCCTTTGACTTTCTGAACATTTCTATTTTTGTATCACGACCTCGAGCCGACTCGGGAAAAGCATGAGTC
This sequence comes from Calamus simplicifolius, assembly GCA_900491605.1. Classification (NCBI taxonomy): domain Eukaryota; kingdom Viridiplantae; phylum Streptophyta; class Magnoliopsida; order Arecales; family Arecaceae; genus Calamus; species Calamus simplicifolius. The sequence goes on along the minus strand of UESW01001615.1, from coordinate 316,678 downwards.
GACTCCAGCAAATCTGGGCGAGATTTTTCCGAATGCCAACTCAGCGTCAACGGTAAGATTTTTGATTAACGGCTATTTTTCTTTGTTTCTAACGGCTATATTTTGCAGAATCTATAAATAGAGAAGCCGTTTTCAAATCAAAGAGACATAGAGAGATATTTATTTCAAAGAAAAAGAAGAGAAAAATCGAAAAACAGAGCTTCATTGAAAAAATCCGTGATTCAAAATAGAGTGAAAGAAAGAGTGTGAAATCAAAGGAAGCTCCTTCTGTGTTCAAGCTCAACAATCCAAGGAAGCTTCAGAAGAAAATCCAAGAGCTATTCAAGAGCATCTCAAGAGATTTTCAACACTCAAAGAAAGAGGAAAAGCTCAAATCAACTCCAACACAATTCCGTGAAGAATCCGAGCTGAGGCCCGATTCTACACTTCAAAGGAGTTGAAGAAAAGAAGAAAAGCTCAAAGCCAACCAACTGCAAATCAGGCTTTTCTAAACTTATTCTTACATTTGTTTATCTGCTCATTAGGAGCTTGTAACTAAAAAACAATATTTCTATTCTTTGTGTCTAGTTCAATCTGGGGGATTGAACTAGTGGAGGTAGTCTTACCTCGGTACAAGCTTGGTTAAGCTTGGGTTAGGGTTTTTGTGCTGGTGAGCCCTTGAAAACCAGCTGGGTTCGTTGTGATCCCGGGAAAACAACAAGTTTGAGTTGTGAGCTTGTAAAACAACTCTGCTGTAATCTAGGGTGATTATAGTGTGGACCCAAGTGAATCTTGGGAGTGGACGTAGGTGTTGGATACACCGAACCACTATAAAATCTTTGTGTTTGCCGTGCTTCCATTGACTCTTTCTCTATCTCTGTTTTATTCACTGCACTTTGTATTTACATTGCATTTGCCTTCATTCTCTAAGCAATAATTTTAAAAGGCTAATTTTTAAAGAACCCAATTCACCCCCCCCCTCTTGGGTTGTCATCTGGGCCAACAATTGTGATGTTAGCGGAGTAGGAATTGGAGCTGTACTCTCCCAGGAAAAGAGACCAATTGCTTTCTATAACGAAAAGCTCTATGATGCTAGAAGAAACTGGTCTACCTATGACAAGGAGTTCTATTCGGTGGTAAGAGTATTAAGAGTGTGGGACATTATTTAGTGGGTAAGGAATTTATTTTATATTAGATTGTGGGGCTTTAAAGCACTTGAGTAATCAAAACAGGATTAGCAAGGATATGCATGCTAGATGGATCCAGTTTTTGCAAAGGTTCCCTTCAAACTAATGCATAAGTCTGGAACTCAAAATAGAGTTGTGGACGCTCTGAGCAGGAGGGCAGATGTGTTAACTGTGATTAGTGCTGAGGTTATATGGTTTGAACAGATGAAGGAATTGTATGTTGGAGATAGTGATTTTGGTGAGATCTGGGGTAAGTGTGGTAGTAGGAAACCCTGTGGGGATTATCATGTACATAAGGGTTATTTGTGTTGACCCAATTATTGATTTTGATGATTAACAAAAGCCATGAGTATATTCTCATTGTTTCTGACAAATTTATGAAGTGTTTTAGGTATTAAGAAAGTTTAACAACTCAAATATCACTCAAAATTGATTTTAAGATGAGTTTCAAATTGTAATTTTCAAAAGTTCAGACCTTGGAGTCGACACCTATAAGTCAGGAGTCGACACATGGGCGTATCATAATAGTTCTCAAAATTCGGCACAGTTTGGAGTCAACACATGGATGTCGGGAGCTGACTCCAACCTGAGAGACAGAAGTATGCTTTTCTGCGTCAGTTTCTGGAGCCAACACATAGAATTCGGGAGCCGACACCTAAGATTCGGGAGCCGACACCTAGAATGAGTGGAGCCGACTCTAACCTGAGAACATAGAGCGTATTTTGAGCCATATTTAGAGTCGACACCCTCTATTTTGGGAGATGACACCTGGATACGGAGAGATGACACATAACTTATCGGGAGCCGACCCCTTAATAAAAACTTTTATTACTTATTTTGGATACACGAAGTGGAGCCGACTCCAACCTGACAGAAATGGATTTTCAAATTGTCGGCCTCCAACGGTAACATTTTCTCACCTAATTTCTAACGACTATTTTTCTTGTGTGTAGGAGCAATCTAAGGGAAGAAATAACGGCTAATTTTTCACCTAATCTCGGATTAAAGAAAATCTATAAAAAGGGGAGAACGGACCGTTTAAAAAGAGAACAAAAAGAACAAAAAATGGGAGAAAGATCAAAAAATCGAGATATTCAAGAGAGCCATTTCAAAAATAGAAATCTCTGTGAGCTCGTCCATCTTCTAAAGAAAGATTCAAAAGAAATCCAAGGCGTACAAAGTTCAATTTCGGAGGATTTAAAAGAAGGAAAAGAAGCCAAAACCTATTTTTTCCCATCTTCTCAACAATAAATTTCTGGGTGAAATCTGAGCTGGAGCTTGATTCAACCTTTCAAAGGAGAAGAGGAAAAGAAGAAAAGAAGCCAAGCCTACATTCAAATCGCTTCAAACAGGCTTTTCTATTCCTTGTCTATTTATATTGCATATTCGCTCATTTGAGGAGCTGTTTGTCATTGTAAACATTAATTGATTTCATTTGATTGCTAATTCAATCGGGGGATTGAATTAGTGGAGGTAGTATACCTCGGGTCAAGCTAGATATAGCTTGAGGTTGGGTTTTGTGCTGGTAAGCCCGAAAAACGGCTGGGTTCGTTGTGATCCAGGTAAAACAACAAGTTTGAGTTGTGAGCTTGTAAAACAACTCGACTGTAATCAAGAGATTATAGTGTGGACCCAAGTGGAGCTTGGAGTGGACGTAGGTGTTGGTTACACCGAACCACTATAAAATCTGTGTTTGTAGTATTTTGATCTCTCTCTCTCTCTTCTTTAATTGCTTGTGCTTAGCTTCAATTAACTCCATCCGCTTGCATACTTTGATATCAATTGATTTAATTTTAAAAAGAGTTAAATTTTTTTAAGAACCCAATTCACCCCCCCTCTTGGGTTGCCATCTGGGCCAACAATTGGTATCAGAGCAAGTGCTCATTTGAATTTGGTCTAACGATCAAGAGCAAAAGATCCAAATGGCAGCTCAAGCTAGTTCATCTTATTTAGAAGGTCAATCCACTAATCGACCTCCTTTATTCAATGGAACTAATTATGGTTATTGGAAAGCTAGGATGAAAATTTTTATTCAAGCACTTGACTATGACTTATGGGGAATCATAGTTAATGGTACACACACCCACAATTAGAGTAGATAACATGGTGATTCCTAAACCGAAAACGAATGGATGAACATGATAAGAAGTTGGCTCAGCTCAATGCTAAAGCCATGAATGTTTTGTATTGTTCATTAGATGCAAATGAATTTAATCAAATTTCTACATGTGTTTTGCAAAAGAAATTTGGGATAGATTAGAAGTTACCCATGAGGGTACTAATCAAGTAAAAGAATCAAAAATTAATATTTTGGTACATAAATATGAACTATTTAGCATGGATCAAACTGAAACAATTACATGCATGTACACAAGATTCACTGATATTGTAAATGGCTTGAAAAGTCTTGGTAAGACTTATACTAATTCTGAACTTGTGCATAAAATTCTTAGGTCTCTTCCAAGATCATGGGAAGCGAAGGTGACTGCAATCCAAGAAGCCAAGGATTTAAATGTTTTACCTTTGGAGGAGCTACTTGGATCCTTAATGACCCATGAGCTGACTATGAAACAACATCAAGAGGAAGAAGTCAAGAAGAAGAAAACTATTGCTCTTAAGGCTGCAGAAAGCGAGGAAAGCTGCAGTGATAATGATGATGATGAGGAGACTGCATTCTTGCAAAGAAATTTAAAAAATTCATGCAAAGAAGGAGACCCTTCCACAAGAAAAAGTCTGGAACAAAAATGGAAGGAGAGAAAGAGAAAGAAAAGGACAAAGAAAAGAAAAAAGAGCCCTTATATGTTATGAGTGCAAGAAACCAGGGCATTTCAGATATGACTGTCCTCAATTGAAGAAAGCCTACAAGAAGAAGAAGAAGGCTTATGTTGCAACATGGAGCGATAGCGAAGAATCCTCTTCCAAGGAAGAACAAAAAGAAGTTGCAAACATTTGCTTCATGGCAAACAATGACGACGAGGTAAGTACCGAAACCCTCAATGATGATTTTACATTTGATGAATTATATGAAGCTTTCAATGAATTAGTCAATGATTTTAAAATTCTGAAAAAGAAAAATAAGTTTTTGAAAAATAAAACTTAAATCTGTGTAAAGAGAAAAATGAATTAACACTTGAAGTTAAGATTTAAAAGATAAAAGGAGAGATTTCTAAAAGAAAAAGAATCAATCATGAATGAAAACCTTAACTTAAAGAAAGAAGTTGAAAAATAAAGAACATAGTCGATAAATTTACATATAGCTCTGAAAAACTAAATTACTTTTAAGTAATCAACGGCTATTTTTGATAGAGCTGGATTAGGATATAGACCAAACATGAAACAAAAATTTGTAAACAATTTCTTTGTTAAGAAAACAAATGATGTTACATGTTACAATTGCAACAAGAAAGGTCATAAATCTTATGAATGTAATGCAAGAAAAAGTAACAAGAAATTAAATATTGAAGGAAAGAAAATATGGGTTCCAAAAGGAACAATTTTTTTACTAACCATGAAGGACCCAAGAAGGCTTGGGTACCTAAATATAAGACTTGATCATTTTGCAGGAGTGTCTTGCGGCCAAAAGATCAAAGCGAAAGTGGTATCTCGATAGTGGCTGCTCAAGACACATGACGGGTGACAAGGATCAATTCATCACCCTTGAAAGCAAAAGAGGAGTTGTTACGTTTGGTGACAATGGCAAAGGCCAAATCATGGGGTTGGTAAATTCAAATAACTCCCTCCACATTTATTGAAAATGTCTTATATGTTAATGGTTTAAAGCATAATCTAATTAGTATTAGCCAATTGTGTGATAAAGGTTTCAAAGTATCATTTGAAGCTTCTATTTGCACTGTTTCTAATCCCATTGATAATAGCATTGTATTTATTGGAAATAGAAATGGCAATGTATACTTGATTGATTTAGACAATTTGTCTACTAGTAATCATTGCTTAGTTGCTGATAATGCTAGTATGAATGAGATTGGATGGTTGTGGCATCGTAGATTAGGTCATGCAAGCACACACCTAATTTCAAAATTAATTAGAATGGATTTAGTAAAAGGCCTTCCACAACTAGATTTTGAAAATAACAAAGTTTGTGATGCATGTCAATTTGGAAAACAAACTAGAAACTCTTTCAAAACTAAAAATTGTTTCCACTTCTAGGCCACTTGAACTACTTCACATGGATCTCTTTGGACCTACTAGAACCACTAGTCTAGGAGGAAAGAAATATGGTCTTGTGATAGTAGATGATTATTCTAGATTCACTTGGGTATTGTTTTTAGCTCATAAGATGAGACCTTCCCAATATTTCTGAAATTTTTCAAGAAGGTCACAAATGAGAAAAACAACCATAGTGTCTCTTAGAAGTGATCATGGCAGAATTTGAAAATCATTTATTTGAAAACTTTTGCATTGAAAATGGCATCCATCATAATTTCTCACCTAGAACACCTCAGCAAAATGGAGTTGTAGAAAGAAAGAATAGAACCTTAGAAGACATGGCCCGTACCATGCTATGTGAAAGCCAACTCCCAAAGTACTTCTGGGCGGAAGCTATAAACACGGCATGTTACATTCTTAATAGAGCTTTAATTAGGCCAATCCTTAAGAAAACTCCTTATGAACTATGGAACAATAGAAAACCAAACATTAGTTACTTTCATGCATTTGGTTGTAAATGTTTCATTCATAATAATGGTAAAGATAATCTTAGAAAATTTGATGCAAAATCAGATGAAGGCATATTCTTAGGATATTCAACATCTAGTAAAGCCTATAGAGTGTTTAACAAGAGAAACTTAATTGTAGAAGAATCTATTCATGTAGTTTTTGATGAATCTTTAGCATCGAGTTCGGAAAAGATTGATGATGAGGAAGATACAAATTTACTTGAGAGAGATATTGAAAAATTAATATAGATGTATCTTCAGATCATGAACAAGAAGCTAAAGATGATGATCTCCTAGTGTTGATGTTGTTGATACTAATCATAATGATGTAGATCTTCCTAGAGATTGGAGATATGCCTATGTCATCCAAAGGAATTAATTATAGGTGATCCATCTCAAGGAGTAAGAACTAGATCATCAATGAGAAACATCAATAATCATCTTGCATTTGTATCTCAAATTGAACCTAAAACTATTGAAGAAGCTGAAAAAGATAATAATTGGATGTTAGCTATGCAAGAAGAATTAAATCAATTTACTAGGAATAATGTCTGGACCCTTGTAGATAGACCTAAAGATCATTCAGTTATAGGATCAAAATGGGTATTTAGAAATAAATTAGATGAAAATGGCATAGTAATTAGAAACAAAGCTAGATTAGTCGCAAAAGGATATAATCAAGAAGAAGGAATTGATTTTGATGAAACTTTTGCACCTGTAGCTAGATTAGAAGCAATTAGATTATTACTTGCATTTGCATGTCATATGAATATCAATTTATTTCAAATGGATGTTAAAAGTGCATTTTTAAATGGATTTATAAATGAAGAAGTTTTTGTTGAACAACCACCTGGTTTTGAAGATCATAAATTTCAAATCATGTTTTTAAATTGCACAAAGCACTTTATGGTTTAAAACAAGCACCTAGAGCTTGGTATGATAGGTTAAGTAAATTTCTAATCGAAAATGATTTTTCTAGAGGAAATGTTGATAAAACACTATTTTGAAAAGAAAAGATAAGGATTTATTAGTAGTACAAATATATGTTGATGATATTGTATTCGGTGCTACTAACAATCTCTTGTGTCAAGAATTTGCTAAGTTAATGCAGGGTGAATTCGAGATGAGCATGATGGGAGAACTCAATTTCTTCCTTGGACTCCAAATCAAACAAGAAAAAGAGGGAATCTTCATCAACCAAACAAAGTACACAAAGGAAATCCTCAAAAAGTTTGGGATGGAATCAATCAAACCCCTCGGAACACCAATGAGTCCTTCATGCAAACTAGACAAAGATGAAGACGGTAAGCCAGTTGATCAAAAATATTATAGAGGTATGATCGGATCACTACTTTACTTAACGGCAAGTAGACCTGATATCATGTTTGCTGTTTGCTTATGTGCTAGATTTCAATCTGAACCTAAAGAATCACATTTAATTGCTGTAAAAAGAATACTAAGATACTTGAGTGGAACAAAAATGTAGGTTTATGGTATTCTAGAGACTCAACACTAAATTTGATTGCTTATTCTGATTCTGATTATGCTGGATGTAAACTAGATAGAAAGAGTACAAGTGGTGCATGCAATTTTTAGGAAGTAACTTAATCTCTTGGTTTAGCAAAAAGCAAAATTCGGTTGCATTATCAACTGCTGAAGCAGAATATGTTGCAGCTGGAAGTTGCTGTGCTCAAATCCTTTGGATTAAGCGACAACTTGAAGATTATGGCATAACACTTGATAAACTCCTATTAGATGTGATAATACTAGTGCAATAAACCTAACTAAAAATCCAATTCAACATTCAAGAACAAGCACATTGAAATTAGATATCATTTCATTAGAGAACATGTAGCTAATAATGAAATTTGTCTAGAATATGTTAATACTGAAGAACAATTAGCCGATATATTTACAAAACCTTTGAGTGAAGAGAGATTTTGTTATCTTAGAGGAGAGTTAGGGATTTGTAATCCGTTGGAATGACTCGAAACCCTTAAGTTCAATTATCTAGATTTCATTCAATATCTTAAAAATTTCTTCATGATTTTAAGGAAAATTCATCTAGATTGTTGAACCAATTGATTCTCCATATTCCAAGGATTTTTATCATATTTATTGATTTTTATTTTGATGAGTTTCGGATTTCTGAAACTCTTATCTGTTTTTGAATCTGTCTTGGAGTCGACACCTCATTTCTTATCGCTCTCGGTCAGGGACCTTGGAGCCGACACCCGCTTTAGCGGAGCCGACTCCAGTTCGGGCGCTAACCATTTTAGCGAGTTGGAGTCGACACCCGACTTTGCGGGAGTCGACACCTAGTGGACCCTTTTCGACTATTTAGGGCCGAGTCGACACCTCTTCGACCTAATCTTACTCAAATCATCTCCAAATCCTCTCTAAACCCTATCAAAACTTGAGATTCCTTCAATTAATCATTCCCTAGGATTCCATGGCACCTAAGAGAAGGGGAACGATCTATGGAGGTCCGGTGGCAACGAGGAAGCGGACGGCGAGACGCCCAATTCGTCAACCGTCGCCATCTTCGGATTCTTCATCCTCGTCCTCTACTCCTAGTGCGATTCCAGATCCTTCCTCACCTCCTTCACCACACATTGACACTCTAGCCGGATGGATGATTACAATGGGAAGAAAGGTCAATTTGGATTTTTTGAAGATGAGGGATTC
>UESW01001615.1:87881-301571 GCA_900491605.1 Calamus simplicifolius | reverse complement strand
AGTCTTTGTACACCGCCCCTGGTGCAGCAAGGCCTACGTGGGTTGCACCGCCTCTTCTGATTGATCCATGTGGAGCCTACGTTGATGACGATGCAGGACGGTATGGCCCTGCTACGATGTAACGTTCTGAACGTGACGGGCATTTAAAGCAGTTCGCTTTTTTTAAAAATTAGCGTGCGAACGAAAATGCCCATTTCCCTCCATCCTAGCGCCATTTTACGTTGAATTCATCTGTGCAAGAAGAACTCTCTTTCTTCCCCTTTCTTCCCCCTCGCTCTGGATTTTGGATGCATCACCGAAATCAGTTGAGCACGAACCGTCGCCCTCGCTCTGAGAGTTCGATCGAAAGAAAATATTTCAGCTTCGAGGCTGAAAACCTGGCTACTGGAGTCTTTGTACAAAAACTTCTGGAGGAAATGTCATCCGCAGCACAAAACATTCTTTCGTTATGAGGTTGTTGTGGTTTATGATCTTGACGATAGGTTTTTTACTAGGGTGTCGGGGGTTTTCAACTAATGCTTTGTCTTAACGTTTTGAATTAGGGTGTCGTGGGTTTCAACAAGATAAGAGTGAATGGCAGCAAACACCCCAGGTACCTCGCCCCCCTCGTGAATAGAAACCATCAATGAAGAGAGTGTGGGGAAGCCAAAGACTGCGACACCCTAGTACCAATGCGATACCCTGCTTAAAACTGACCACGGAGAGAATCCCAGCGACACCCTAGTTCGAATTCGGTCGTAAATTCTTCGCGACCCCAGTTGAAATCCCACGATACCCTAGCTTTAGGCAACGACACCCGTGCTTAAATGACCACATAGAGAGTCCCCGGTGATACCCTAGTCGAATTCGGCCGTAAATCCTTCGCGACACCCCAGTTGAAATCCCACGACACCCTAGCTTTAGGGCGACGACACCCGTCTTACAAATGACCACATAGAGAGTCCCCGCGACACCCTAGTCGAATTCGGCCGAAAATCCTTCGCGACACCCCAGTTGAAATCTCACGACACCCTAGCTTTAGGCGACGACACCCGTGCTTACAAATGACCACATAGAGATCCCCGGCGACACCCTAGTCGAATTCGGCCGTAAATCCTTCGCGACCCCAGTGAAATATCACGACACCCTAGCTTTAGGGCGACGACACCCGTCTTAAAACTGACCACGGAGAGAATCCCCGCGACACCCTGTTGAATTCGGCCGAAAATCAATCGCGACACCCCAGTTGAAATCTCACGACACCCTAGCTCTAAGGAGACGACACCCGTGCTTAAAACTGACCACGGAGAGAATCCCAGCGACACCCTAGTTCGAATTCGGCCGTAAATCCTTCGCGACACCCCAGTTGAAATCCCACGACACCCTAGCTTTAGGGCGACGACACCCGTGCTTACAAATGACACATAGAGAGTCCCGGCGACACCCTAGTCGAATTCGGCCGTAAATCCTTCGCGACACCCCAGTGAAATATCACGACACCCTAGCTTTAAGGCGACGACACCCGTCTTAAAACTGACCACGGAGAGAATCCCCGCGACACCCTAGTTGAATTCGGCCGAAAATCAATCGCGACACCCCAGTTGAAATCTCACGACACCCTAGCTCTAAGGAGACGACACCCGTGCTTAAAACTGACCACGGAGAGAATCCCAGCGACACCCTAGTTCGAATTCGGCCGTAAATCCTTCGCGACACCCCAGTTGAAATCCCACGACACCTAGCTTTCGACGACACCCACATAGAGAGCGACACCCTATTGAATTCGGCCGTAAATCCTTCGCGACACCCCAGTTGAAATCCCACGACACCCTAGCTTTAGGGCGACGACACCCGTGCTTACAAATGACCACATAGAGAGTCCCCGCGACACCCTAGTCGAATTCGGCCGTAAATCCTTCGCGACACCCCAGTGAAATACGACACCCTAGCTTTAGGCGACGACACCCGTCTTAAAACTGACCACGGAGAGAATCCCCGCGACACCCAATTCGGCCGAAAATCAATCGCGACACCCCAGTTGAAATCTCACGACACCCTAGCTCTAAGGAGACGACACCCGTGCTTAAAACTGACCACGGAGATAATCCCAGCGACACCCTAGTTCGAATTCGGCCGTAAATCCTTCGCGACACCCCAGTTGAAATCCCACGACACCCTAGCTTTAGGGCGACGACACCCGTGCTTACAAATGACCACATAGAGAGAGCGACACCCTAGTCGAATTCGGCCGTAAATCCTTCGCGACACCCCAGTCGAAATATCACGACACCCTAGCTTTACGACACCCGTCCTGACCACGGAGAGAAGACACCCAATTCCGAAAATCAATCGCGACACCCCAGTTGAAATCTCACGACACCCTAGCTCTAAGGAGACGACCCGTGCTTAAAACTGACCACGGAGATAATCCCAGCGACACCCTAGTTCGAATTCGGCCGTAAATCCTTCGCGACACCCCAGTTGAAATCCCACGACACCCTAGCTTTAGGGCGACGACACCCGTGCTTACAAATGACCACATAGAGACACCCTAGAGAAGACACCCCCGACACCCTAGCACGGACCACACCCTAGTTTCGGCCGTAAATCCTTCGCGACACCCAGTTGAAATCTCACGACACCCTAGCTTTAAGGCGACGACACCCATGCTTGAACAAGGCGGGAATTTGACGTCACCCTAGTACTAATTCGACGACACCCTAGTAACTCAGCCATGCCATCTTTCCGAGAAAAGTTGCAAAACGTGGGCAGTTCCTATGGGTTCGCGGGTCTCTGTGATGTGATCGTGGCGATCCGGGTGTCCTTTCGTATTTCTCTGAGGTCGGCATAAACCCTAGAAAAAGCACTCAATCGTCTGTTGCTCGAGAAGCCATCCTTTTGCTCAAGAAGCCATCCTTCGTCTCTTGCTCGAGAAGCCACTGGTCTCCTTTTCCCTCCTAAATTTGTACCATAGTTCATTCTTCCGTATACTTCATTCATGGAGATGAGTGCTTTCGTTTGTGGACGAAGACCGCGAACAAAGAAGAAGCAGACGGAGAAAATGGCGGAACAATGCAAGGACATGGTTCTTCGTTCGAATGAGGATGCGGCTCCTTCAGGTATGTTTATCACTATATTAAATATTATGACATCTCTCTTAAAATTTCATGACAAGTATGTCTTCTGTCTTACCCCCTGTTTCAGTTGACAATAAAATTGTTCCAGTCCCCCCAGTGAAGGCTTCCCAGCTGTTTAAGAATAGCTGCAGGCCGGCAGTATACGTTCAGAAGGTTTGGAGGATGGGGTTCTCTAGACGGCATACAAAACTGATTCGAAGGACCCCATTTGGTGCCTTCGTCGACATGCAGACGTTCACAGTCGACGGGCGACTGCTAGCAGACATCATAAGATGTCACAATGGAGGCGACGAGTTCATGTTTTGCGGAAAGCCAGTTCTATTCAGTGCCGACGAAGTCGCACTCATTCTGGGACTTCCAGCTCATGGGAAGAAGATCGACACGTCCAGCCAAATGTTCAACGGAAGGTTGTTCAGACGGTTTGGCCAGGGTTTAGATCTTCGCCAAGAAGGTTTGGAGAAGTTGATATTTCAACTCCGATCATCTAAAGTACAGGAGGATGTCGAGGACACCGTCCGACTTTGGATCGCATACATGTTGGCCATGTTTTTGGCTCCAAAGTCTAATCAGAGATGTCCACGGTATCTCATCCAGCACTTGGATGACTTAAGTCAACTGGGTAGCATCGACTGGGCTTCGGCACTGAAGGAGTTGATTGTTCTGGCTCTCCCAGAAATAGCTGCTTGCTTGCGTTCCGAGGAGCCGGTGCACTCAAAGAATGCAAAAAAAGTTAGGAGGCAGCCTACCTTGTTCGGATGCTCGGCAGCACTGGTGGTAAGGATTATTGAGACACATAATTAGTGTTTGAGTAAATTTTTTTGTAATATTACATTATTTAATATCCAAAAAAATATCATGTTCAGGCGTGGTTCCTCGAGCATACATCAATGCGAGAGCCAGCATACCCTGATAAACGGCCCCGGCTGTTGAAGTGGTATGACCACCAAATGAAGATCCAATCGGTTCGGGTTGCCGACTTGCAGCCTCAGGACTTGGTAATCTAGTTCATTGCTCCATTGCTCTGACCATTTTTTCAACTTAATGCGTCAATATGTTCACTTAATATTAATTTGTTATCATCTTGCGTTGCAGATGGAGGGAGCTACTGTACCATTGCCAGAAGAGCGCTGGCTTCTCCCTCAGCAGAATGTAGCATCCCCCCTCAACCAACAGATACCTGCGCCCCTCAACCAACGGATAGCTGCGCAGGATGCGCCGAGTTGAGGACTGAATTGGAGTGCGTTAAGGATCAACTCGACGATGTCAGGCACAGGCTGTCCATTGCTGAGAGCCTCCTCAGTTCACTGTCAGAAAGGAAAGTAATGCAATAAATGAGGAGGACAAGGGAGACGAGAAAACAGAGAAGGTGCATTCCTGGAGTTGGTCCTCCGCGAGCCTGGTAACGAAATAGTGAGGAGAAGAAGATGGAGGAGGACCATTCATCCGAGTTTCCAATTGAGACAGGGAATGCAAAAGCAGAGGAGAAGAGATTGGAGGGGGATTCATTGGCTGATAAAACAGAGCATGGGAATGAAAATAAAGATGAGTCCATATCCGATAATAAACTTGGCACCCCTGCGCCAAAGGATGACAATATGGACTTAGAAATAATTGGAGTGCCTTCGCTTGTTAGGAGGATTAAAAAAGAGCCGAGGAAGCGTAAGGCATCCACGGTCGTCGGAGAATGTTATGAGACAACCCGTCCTAAAAAGTCGGCGAAGACAGTGGGCACGTCAAAGCCCAACACAACGGTCGAAGATGACCAAATAATTATTCAAAATTTTTTGAGCGAGCGACTAACCGACGAGATCGTCTACACAAATATGTTTTCTGGCGTTGTAACAAGAAAAAATCTTCAAGATCTCATTAACAATGAAATGATAATAGATGATGTAAGTATATCAAGAACATGTTCTAGTTGTTGATTTTAGAATTATATTAATCGGTTTACATTGCATTGGCAGATAATTGATTGCGGCCAGGAGTTTCTGATGCGCAACTGGCAGAGCATCCTGACCGATACCATAAGTGCATATTGCATCAGTTTTCGTATCTGCTCTGTGTCTGACTTCCTCATCACCTGCTCATGAACTTGCTGGAACATCAGGGGCTGCGATATTTGACAATGTATCGGATGAAGATAAGGCCCAATTCCGGTTTCTTTTCACCATAATAAACTCTGATAACTCGCACTGGCATTTGGTTGCTGTCGACATGGAAAGAAAGGTGTTCATGCACCTGAATTCAATGAAACGCAACCCGAAGTACAAGGCCAATGCAAGGAAATGGCATACAATTCTAGGCCACATATTCCATATCTACTGCGATAAGAAGGAAGCGATGGACTTGGCCGATGGAAGATATTTCGGATTGCCCAAGCCAACCGACCGGATCGCTGGATTGCGGCCTATACTGTCTGAGATACATGGAATGTCTTGCTCGACGGGACAATCCTGATATGAAGATGGATTTCATGGATGAGGAAGTCAGAGATTACCGGCGACACTTAGCTGCGACGATATTGAGAGAGGGCCTGAACAAAAAGATTAGCGACATTGTCGAAAAATGTTCTTAATTTTTTTATTCTTCTTTGAATGAAAATTGAATGTAATTTATTCATATTAACACTGATTAATATTTAATGCAAATGCACAAATTTTATATTGCGAGCAGGGGTGTCCTCGATGTATTCATAACTTCGTTTTCCGCCTTTCGGGTGTCGCGCAAGAGCTAGGGAGTCGTTAGCCAAGAGCTGGGGTGTCGTCGCGCTAAAATCTTCGGTGTCGGTTCGCGAGATGTCGTAGGTTTTCGCCTTTCGGGTGTCGCCGCGCAAGAGCTAGGGTGTCGTTAGCCAAGAGCTGGGGTGTCGTCGCGCTAAAATCTTCGGTGTCGGTTCGCGAGTACTGGGATGTCGTAGGTTTCGCCTTTCGGGTGTCGCCGCGCAAGAGCTAGGGTGTCGTTAGCCAGAGCTGGGGTGTCGTCGCGCTAAAATCTTCGGTGTCGGTTCGCGAGTACTGGGATGTCGTAGGTTTCCGCCTTTCGGGTGTCGCCGCGCAAGAGCTAGGGTCGTTAGCCAAGAGCTGGGGTGTCGCTAAAATCTGTCGCGAGTACTGGGATGTCGTAGGTTTCCGCCTTTCGGGTGTCGCCGCGCAAGAGCTAGGGGTCGTTAGCCAAGAGCTGGGTGTCGTCGCGCTAAAATCTTCGGTGTCGGTTCGCGAGTACTGGGATGTCGTAGGTTTCCGCCTTTCGGGTGTCGCCGCGCAAGAGCTAGGGTGTCGTTAGCCAAGAGCTGGGGTGTCGTCGCGCTAAAATCTTCGGTGTCGGTTCGCGAGTACTGGGATGTCGTAGGTTTCCGCCTTTCGGGTGTCGCCGCGCAAGAGCTAGGGTGTCGTTAGCCAGAGCTGGGGTGTCGTCGCGCTAAAATCTTCGGTGTCGGTTCGCGAGTACTGGGATGTCGTAGGTTTCCGCCTTTCGGGTGTCGCCGCGCAAGAGCTAGGGTGTCGTTAGCCAAGAGCTGGGGTGTCGTCGCGCTAAAATCTTCGGTGTCGGTTCGCGAGTACTGGGATGTCGTAGGTTTCCGCCTTTCGGGTGTCGCCGCGCAAGAGCTAGGGTGTCGTTAGCCAAGAGCTGGGGTGTCGTCGCGCTAAAATCTTCGGTGTCGGTTCGCGAGTACTGGGATGTCGTAGGTTTCCGCCTTTCGGGTGTCGCCGCGCGCTAGGGTGTCGTTGCCAAGAGCTGGGGTGTCGTCGCTAAAATCTTCGGTGTCGTTCGCGAGTACTGGGATGTCGTAGGTTTCCGCCTTTCGGGTGTCGCCGCGCAAGAGCTAGGGTGTCGTTAGCCAAGAGCTGGGGTGTCGTCGCGCTAAAATCTTCGGTGTCGGTTCGCGAGTACTGGGATGTCGTAGGTTTCCGCCTTTCGGGTGTCGCCGCGCAAGAGCTTTGTCGCGCTAAAATCTTCGGTGTCGGTTCGCGAGTACTGGGATGTCGTAGGTTTCCGCCTTTCGGGTGTCGCCGCAAGAGCTAGGGTGTCGTTAGCCAGAGCGTCGCGCTAAAATCTTCGGTGTCGGTTCGCGAGCTGGGATGTCGTAGGCGCCAAGATGTCTAGGGAGTCGTTAGCCAAGAGCTGGGTGTCGTCGTGCTAAAAGCACTTCATTTTACTGAAATAGACACCCTATTTTGAAAGCACTTCATTTGCGACCAAGCCACCCTAATTCAAAAGTTACGACACCCGTGTTTTATATATGCTCTTGTGTAAGTTGACTCAATACATAAGCATCAAATTCGTCCATCAAAGTTTCGGAAGGCGGAACAATTCTCTCCAGGTCCTCTTCAGTATTAATAGACTGCAAACAAGTCTGCCTGATGCTTGAAGCAGCTCTTTCCTTGACCTGATTTTTCCTTGATCTTTTTGACTTCTTCTCGACTCCACTCTTTAATCTGTTCTCTCTCGGGCGACCTTTCGTCCTAATTTGTTCAGGATCTTGAATTACAAGCTCTGTACGTGGTTTAGCTGCGCAGTTGGCATCCACGGCAATTTTGAATATAGGTGTTAGACCATCCATCACTACATTAAATGCATCTTCAGACATGGAGGCTATCTCTGCGAGCTTCGTCATCCGATGACTCAGCAAACTATATCTACAATCATTAACATAATATTAACGATAACAAATATTAAGACATTTCAATTAAAAAATTGTCACTGCGTACCGTGAGTTTCGTGTGCTTTTATCATAACCCTCAGTATTGCAGTCGAATTCGTCGAATTGGTATTTCATGTCCTTGCACCATCTCTTCAAGAAGTATTTATCTGGTAAACGAAATACGTCACTTTGATGAAGAACCAACAGGGCATGCCTACACAGGTACCCCTTGAACTGAAAGGATCGGCACTGGCATTGGACATCCTCAATATTTCTATCGTATGACACGATATAATCTTTGATCATCTCCTTGCCAATTCCATCGACTTCAATCCTTTCATACGACTTTACGGAATATAAACAACTGTTGCCAGCTTCCTTGATCAATTTTGTATTTGATGCAGCCATTTCAAGGATCTCATTCTGAAATTTTTTGAAAATGCTCCTTGTATACCTTCCTGCAGCTTGTCTCTCAAAAGGTGATGATGTCTTTAGGAAAGCAATCGTTTGCAACGTCCTATTATCTTCCTCATTTTCGGCCTCGTATCTTTTTTCCAAGGCATCTTCGTACTTACTTATGAACTCCGTTAGTGTTGTCTTCGAATTTATAAACCCATCGAAGAAGTGATTAATGCCCTCGCTCCTTTGTGAAGATGACATCCCTGTTCAAAATTTTGTCAACAAAAAAAAAGCGTTTAACGCGAACATGAACCAAAGACAATGACATACAAACCTGCGAAGAATGTATCCTTTAGGTAAACTGGGACCCATTTATCCCGACATTCGTAAAGGACATTGAACCAATCTATAGACTTGCATTCTTTATATTTCTCCATAACATGTGCCCACCTTTCCTCGAATGACTGTATGGTCAATGAATCATATATCGCCTCATCGAAATCAACCATAAACTTGGGATTTGCCGTGCAAATGTGGCCAATCTTTTCGGTATCTTCTTCAATATATGCCAAAGACAAAATCGATGTCGTGTGTTAGGAAAAACTTCTTTGACAGCAGCCTCGATTGCCTTATCTTGGTCAGTAATCATGGCAATAGGTGCTTGACCACCATTTGCATCCAGCCAAGTCTGAAAAACCCATTTATATGTCTCAGTACTCTCATCAGACAACAATGCGCATCCAAGCAAGGTGGACTGTCCATGATGGTTGACCCCAACGAATGGACAAAAAGGCATTTGATATCTGTTTGTCAAGTACGTTGAGTCAAAGCTTAGAACATCACCGAAGTATGTGCATGCCAATCTTGACCTTGGATGAATCCAGAAGACAGACCTCAGATGACCATTATCATTGAGGTCTAAGGAATAGAAGAAATTGGGATTTCTGAGTTGCATTTCGGCGAAATGAATTACCATCGACTGAGCATCTCCTTCTTTCAGCTTAGACTGACGTTCGCGACAAATGAAGTTACGAGCATCCTTCTCGGTGAAATCCAATTGTCCTCTGCCCCCTTTTCTCCTTGCTATGGCAGAGTATATCTGAGTCGTCGGAACATTCACGGCATGTAAATTGCTGATCTCTGCCTTCTCTGGTGTGCTGATCCTCCTATGCGACCGTAGATAACCAGTTGATGTTATGGACATCCCATGGTTATGTTCTAGAGAAACCTCATCCAATATCCACTTACCACTTGTAGCATTCAGTCTTGCTTTTATGGATGCCATACAATCAACTTTCCCAGTATCCCTATGATTCATACTCTTCTCTGATTTTCTAGATTTTCCTTGCCTCCAACACGCCAGGTGCTTGAAGCAAAGTTGTTTTTTGTTGTTGGCCCTGCTACACACTGTTGTGATTCCAAAACCAACTCGTTTCGCGTATCCATTGTAGAACGTATATACATCATCTGCTGAATTGAATTCCATCCCAGTTTGAGGAACTACAATATCATCCACTGCATTTGGAGCGACGGGTGAAGGTGCACGGCCGGGAGTGTTATCGATTTCTTTCCGATCTACAATTTCAGCATCAACTGTGAAAATATAGGCACGCAGTCATGAACAATGATATCCATAGATTTAGTTGTCAATATATGCTGACAAAGGAT
The DNA here is from genome assembly GCA_900491605.1 of Calamus simplicifolius. Lineage (NCBI taxonomy): Eukaryota > Viridiplantae > Streptophyta > Magnoliopsida > Arecales > Arecaceae > Calamus > Calamus simplicifolius. Next base: position 291,746 of record UESW01001615.1, on the reverse strand, counting down.
TAGGATTTAGGACACGAAGGTTAAAACAATACGACACCCCAGTTATCATCACGACACCCTAGCTTTAAGGCGACGACACCCGTGGGTTCACTGTTAATGCACGTGTGTCATAGCATTGGTGCTAGGGTATCGTGAGGTTTCAACTGGGGTTTCGCAAAGGATTTTCGGCCTAAATCCAATCTTCCTTAGGTGTATTCTCACCGTGATCAGTTCTAAGCACGGGTATTGTCGCCTTAAAGCTAGGGTGTCGTGAGCTTTCAACAGGGATGTCTCGAAGGAGTTTCGGCCGAAATCCAATTCTCCTGGGTGTCGCGGGGATTCTCCGCGCGGTCAGTTCTAAGCACGGGTGTCATAGCATTGGTGCTAGGGTGTCATGAGATTTCAACTGGGGTGTCGCGAAGGAGTTTCGGCCGAATTCACAAGGGGTGTCGCAGGGGTTCTCTTCGTGATCAGTTCTAAGCACGGGTGTCGTCGCCTTAAAGCTAGGGTGTCGTGAGCTTTCAACAGGGGTGTCTCGAAGGAGTTTCGGCCAAAATCCAATTCTCCTGGGGTTGCGGGGATTCTCCGCGCGGTCAGTTCTAAGCACGGGTGTCGTAGCATTGGTGCTGGGGTGTCATGAGATTTCAACTGGGGTGTTACGAAGGAGTTTCGGCCGAATTCGATAAGGGGTATCGCGGGGGTTCTCTCCATGATCAGTTCTAAGCACGGGTGTCGTCGCCTTAAAGCTAGGGTGTCGTGAGCTTTCAACAGGGGTGTCTCGAAGGAGTTTCGGTCGAAATCCAATTCTCCTGGGGTGTCGCGGGGATTCTCCGCGCAGTCAGTTCTAAGCATGGGTGTCGTAGCATTGGTGCTAGGGTGTCATGAAATTTCAACTGGGGTGTCGCGAAGGAGTTTCGGCTAAATTCGACAAGGGGTGTCGCGGGTTCTCACCGTGATCAGTTCTAAGCACGGGTGTCGTCGACTTAAAGCTAGGGTGTCGTGAACTTTCAACAGGGGTGTCTCAAAGTAGCTTCGGCCGAAATCCAATTCTCCTGGGGTGTCGCGGGGATTCTCTGCGCGTTCAGTTCTAAGCACAGGTGTCATGGCATTGGTGCTAGGATGTCGTGAGATTTCAACTGGGTGTCGCGAAGGAGTTTCGGCCGAATTCGATAAGGGGTGTCACGGGGGTTCTCTACGTGATCAGTTCTAAGCACGGGTGTCGTCGCCTTAAAGCTAGGTTGTCGTGAGCTTTCAACAGGGTGTCTCGAAAGAGTTTCGGCTGAAATCCAATTCTCCCTGGGGTGTCGCGGGGATTCTCCGCGCGGTCAGTTCTAAGCACGGGTGTCATAGCATTGGTGCTAGGGTGTCATGAGATTTCAACTGGGGTGTCGCGAAGGAGTTTCGACTGAATTCGACAAGGGTGTCGTGGGTATTCTCACCGTGATCAGTTCTAAGCATGGGTGTCGTCACCTTAAAGCTAGGATGTCGTGAGCTTTCAATAGGGGTGTCTCGAAGTAGTTTCGGCCGAAATCCAATTCTCCTGGGGTGTCGCGGGGATTCTCTGCGCAGTCATTTCTAAGCACGGGTGTCATGGCATTGGTGCTAGGGTGTCGTGAGATTTCAACTGGGGTGTCGCAAAGGAGTTTCGGCCGAATTCGATAAGGGGTGTCGTGGGGGTTCTCTACGTGATCAGTTCTAAGCACGGGTGTCGTCGCCTTAAAGCTAGGTGTCATGAGCTTTCAATAGGGTGTCTCGAAGGAGTTTCGGCCGAAATCCAATTCTCCTGGGATGTCGCGGGGATTCTCTGCGTCAGTTCTAAGCACGGGTGTCGTGAGCTTTCAACAGGGGTGTCTCGAAGGAGTTTCGACCGAAATCCAATTCTCCTGGGTGTCGCGGGGATTCTCTCCATGGTCAGTTCTAAGCACGGGTGTCGTAGCATTGATGCTAGGGTGTCGTGAGGTTTCAAGTGGGGTGTCGCGAAGGAGTTTCGGCCGAAATCCAAATCATCCTTGGGTGTCGTGAGGTTTCCTCTTGGGACGACGTAAAACTTACTACGGTAACCGGGTATTTGGCTTCCCGAAACTCTCTTCTGTTCCCCATCCCTCGAAACTCAACGAGGGGGGGCGCACCAATTCGATTCCTTTGAACCGCCCACTGAGATGGTGGCGCGTGGCAATCGAAACACCCGCCAGGAGTACCTTAAATATGGATGGGGGAATGCCATCGTTAATCACCTTTTCAGCTGATCTTCCAAACTTTTTGATACTGAGATGGCTTCTAGAGGCGAGGGGCGATCTACTGGCACCCATGGGAGCCGCCGCACAATGGTAACCATCGATGCGGAGGTCTTTGCGTCATTGCTCGCAACCAGCGAGCGACTCAACAGGGCGGCCGAGCAATACATGGCCATTTCAATGAGACAGATCGAGGTCCTGCTTCGGGCCAACAGCCAGCTGGAGTCGCAAGTAGAGTCCCTCCCGTGCCAGATCGCCGAGTTAGCCCCACAACGTGGGGGGAGCTCGGCAGCGATCGAAGCAGATGACAAGCCCCAGTGAGGGCTCATGTACTTTTTTCTTTTCTTTCCGTCTTCTCTTTATTTTTGTGATGAATAAAAATAAATTTTAGTAACTTGGTGTCGCGGGCCTTCTCGCCGTGGTCAGTTATAAGCACGGGTGTCGTCAGATGAGAGCTAGGGTGTCGTGAAGTTTCAACTGGAGTATCGCGAATGACGACAGCACCGACTCAGGCTGTTAACGACACCCCAGTTCTCATCTAACGACACCCTAGCTTTAAGGCGATGACACCGATGACGTGACTATTAAAGCGGGGTGTCGCGGGATTGTTCTCCATACGGGGTGTCACGGGCTTGCTCTCCAGCATCGTTTATAAGCATAACACACCCTTTATAGCATTTAAAGACACCCCGTAGAACAAGCTACGACACCCCAGAAAGCAACATACGAAGATCGCGAAGGTTATAAGCATGGGTGTCGTAGCATTGTAACTACGGTGTCGCGAGGCTTTTCTCCAGCATTCGTTTGGAGCACAGGTGTCCTAGGCTTGTAACTACGGTGTCTTAACAGTATATCAGGGTGTCGTAGCTTTAACGACGACACTAGAGCTATATGGACAGAAATAACGGGGAATATAGGCCGAACCACTCTGACGACACCCCAGTTCATGAGGTATAACATCCTAGTTAAAAGAGTATGACATTCGTGCTTACAAAACAGTAAACTCTAAACAGTTATGACTCCCAGAATGTCATAACTATTTTGTTCTAAGGAAGTTACCCGCGCATTAAACGGTTTGGTCACGCATTAACTAACTCTAACCAGAAAAAACGGTTGGTGTAATAAAGGAGCTTTAGAAAGAAGTGGGAAGAAAGACTTTTTACTTTGTGCTGCGGATGACATTTCCTCCAGAAGTTTTTGTACAAAGACTCCAGTAGCCAGGTTTTCCAGCCTCGAAGCTGAAATATTTTCTTTCGACCGGACTCTCAGAGCGAGGGCGACGGTTCATGCTCAACTGATTCCGGTGATGCATTCGAAATCCAAAGCGAGGGGGAAGAAAGGGGAAGAAAGAGAGTTCTTCTTGCACAGATGAAATTCAACGTAAAATGGCGCTAGGATGGAGGGAAAGGGCATTTTTGTCCGCACGCTAATTTTAAAAAAAAGCGAACTGCTTTAAATGCCCGTCACGTTCAGAACGTTACATCGTAGCAGGGCCATACCGTCCGGCATCGTCATCCACGTAGGCTCCACATAGACCAATCAGAAGAGGCGGTGCAGCCCACGTAGGCCTTGCTACACCGGGGGTGGTGTACAAAGACTTTTCCTAGATTTTAGATGCTCCAACTAAAGCAAAAAGCTAAGTCTATTCATGGGTATTAAAAAGAGTTTAACAAGCCCACCTTTGAGTTCAACTCCGAGACACCCCAAACCATCAAGTCAGTTGGCTTGACAATAGACTTCTCTAGGATACCTAAGTCCAGATGGTGATAGCAAAGATGAAAGAAGAAGAAGCATACCAGGAGATTAAAAAAGGATTGAAGAGCTCAAATCTGGACAACACCACGGCCAGCCATTATGACTCTTAATAAGGGTGAGACATCTATGCTCAACACTAAAAGCTAAAGACATCTACACACCCAAATTGAAAGTCCAATGCTATATTTACTATGGGTATGGAAATACAGTTGCGTAATGCCCCACCTGAACTCCAAATACTGGTAGCTAGCCGGGAAGGAAGATGAATCTACTATAGAATGCCTCAAGGAGAGACATGAGGAAGAACTCATTATGGATAATAAGGAAGAACTTGGCTATAGCTCGTTAGTTCTTGACCAAGTCTTCGTTTCTCCTGAGAAAAATAAAAGGGAGATTGAAGGTGAAACAATATTTTTCATTATCACTATCACTGCCAAAACTATAGCCTCCAAGAAACTTGAAGATAAACGTAGGACCGAGACCATCTGTAACGACCCGAGCCCACGGGCCCGTTTCGTTACAAGAAAGCAAGACGGACAAGGTCCACACCAACTTGGGCCACCACAGCCCAAAAAGGGATCCAATTGGTGCCTTGTCCTTCTTGCTTAATCGGTTATAAACCACTCAACCAATTTCCAACCGTTTCGTTACACCATCTGCTACCCGTCCTATTGATTTGTATTATTAAAAGCCAAACCATTTTGATCAATCACAAGTGTCTCGTGACTTCTAAGAGGAACAAAGGCAAGATGATGAAACTTGGTGACAAGTGATGCCCGTGAAGGTTTAAAATATCCTTCTAGGTCAATGGTAGTCACGTATGTGATCTTGATGTTACCCATCATGCATGGTTGAGATAATGTAAACATCTTGACTTTGAATGGGATGCAGATCGTGCTACTTTCCAAACCCAATGGAGAGTCAACAGAGAAGAAGATGGAACTAGAGCAAGAGAACTCCTGTATCTCTTTCTTTTTTTCTTTTTTTCTTTTTTTTTGGTAGAAAAGAGGTCATTACAAACTTGCAAAACACGTTCCACTAGCATCCACTTAAATAATTTGGCAGAGGCTAAGAAGAAATTAACTGCATAACTTGTGTATTGTCTGTGGCCATATTGGCTAAAAAGTCAGGTATTTGTTTGGCTTCCTAAACATATTAAGACAAGAAAAATTGGGTGGTGTAGTAATCATAAATTGGATAACCTGTAGTCAGAAATGAAAGTGATTAGTAGTACTGGTGATCCAAAAGACTATTATGGTTGAGTCTCCTTCCAGAATAAAACCTGAATATAATAGAGGGCATTCCTAACTCATACCAAGCCATCATCACCTCAATAGAAAGTATAGAACCTCAAGGCAGAGAAATTGAAGCAGCTGTCAAAGATCTTCTAAGGGAGTCTCGAATTAGAGTTAGAATTCTTTGTTCTAACAAAATTAGGATGGATTGAACCATCAAAATAGTGAAACTGCCAAAAAAAAAATTTGAAGGTAGGATCCCCATTGTTAGAGATCAATGCCACCCTAGTTGCCAAAACAAGCAGAACTACTCTATTTGATGGAGATTATCTAATCAATCGACCAAGGGAAAACAATTGATATAGTTACACAACCTTGTTTTTCCCCCACTCTCTATAGACTTTCAATTGAATACATGACAAATCTTGTGGCAGATCTTTCTTTAGTGAGTAAATTATTCTGCATGATGGGGAATGGAATATAGAGTTGATTCATTGCCGCTTTCCAGCTGTATTAGCTACTGAAATTACCATTATTCCTATTGCTGCGGAAATCCGCTCTTCAACTCGGGTGCGGTCCAACTCCGGATCTGAACATCGATCTTTTGCCCAGATGGAACCTGCAAGATAGTCCTCACGCAGAGAGTGTCGGGGGTGACCCTCTGTGGAAAATCCTCTGACGTCCAAATCAGTAGAGATTCACAACAAGCAGATGTGAGGAGAAGGTTCTCGCGGAAGAGTCCCTCAAGAAATGGCCTCTCGGGAGCTCTGAGCTCTGCTTGAGCTTCAATGGAGTTTTTCAGTAAGAGTGTGAGTGTAAGTGTAAGCATCCGCGTACCTGAAGAGCTTTAGGATAGGGGTATTTATAGGTTGCAGATGTGATGACCGGCGATTACCTGATTCCTTGGATGTGTCACAGGGGTCCGAAACCGTCAAGATTCGAATCAGATTCGAATCAAGTTTGTTATGAGGCCGGTAGTATCAGTATCTGGTTAGTTAGAGAATCGACGACTAGAGAAGCTAGTTGATGCTTTGAGATTCGGTGATTTTATAGGCTCTAGGCCACTTCTTATATTACTGGCATAATTTTTCGCTCAAGATCGTTGGGGGCCTACGTGGATGAAATCTTGTCGAACTATCATGAATTTGAATTCTTCCACACCTGGCTCCGCAGAGGTTCGAGAATACTTCGGTTCTGCCGAGGAATAAGAGGATAACTCGGCTCTACCGAAACATATGAATACCTTGGTCCGGCGGGAATATGAGAATGTCTCAGCTCTGCCGAAGCATATGAATACCTTGGTCCGACGGGAATATGAGGATGCCTCGGCTCTGCCGAAGCATATGAATATCTTGGTCTGACCAAGGTAAGAAAATAGGTCGGGCCCGCCGAGGCGTAAGAATGGTTCGGAATGATTCGGTCTGAGGATAGCTTGGTCCGAGGATGGTTCGGTCTTGCCGAGGTGTATCGGTTATGTTATTTTCTAGATGTGACAGTTGGCTGACCGAAAATCAAAAGTGATCTTGACCTTTTTGTCGTATGCACGAGTATTGGCACGATGATAATTTTATCCCTCATCAACTTTTATTGCTAGACCCATCCACTAGGATCTATTCTACTAGAATTCAAGGTATATAAAGCAGTTATACAAGAAGTTAGCTGTTGATACTTGTGATGCTTCTGCTATAAATTTTACTAAATTATGAAAGGTTTCTACTCATTAAAGATTTGACCATTTCCTTTAGAAGTTATACAAAGGCGGCTTCCTTGTTGAAATTAGCAAAACCAGGAGAAAGATAAAATTCTGTGAACAGAGGATATCTTGAAAAGCAGAATGTTAAAATTAGCAAAACCAGGAGAAAGATAAAAATTCTATGAACAGAGGATATCTTGAAAAGCAGAATATCATATGTTTCTACATACTTTACTGATAAACAAACAGCCTATAAAATAGGCCAATACATAACTGAAAGCAACATAAAAAATAGGCACTATCCCATGTTAACAACAAACTATTATGACGTGGTAAACAAACTCACTAAAGAATAGGACAACACTAAAGACTAGGACAAACCACGTGCAGATTATGGAATAAATTTCATCAACAATCCCTCCCTTAAACTGATGTTCCAGAACAATCAGTTTAATACGAGTTAATCTTTGAAGCTCCATGTGATGTGCAGACACCAAGTAACTTCCTAAGCTTCTGAAATGCAGGGAACTTGAGAGGCTTTGTTAGAATATCAGCAAGCTGGTCCTCACTTCTGCAGTAAATGAGATCAATGACTTCATCATTTATGAGATTCCTCAAAAAATGATACTTCACATCAATATGTTTGCTTCGACCATGTAAAACTGGATTTTTCGAGAGCTTTATTGCTGAACTGTTGTCGCAAAAAATCTGAGTTGTTCCATCCTCTTTAAAATGTAACTCTTTAAGGATTTTCTTTAGCCAAATAGCTTGACAAGCACAAACCGTTGCAGCAACAAATTCAGCTTCAGTAGAAGACAATGTGACAATAGATTGCTTCTTTGATGACCAAGAAATAGCTGCAGTCCCCATCATGAAAACAAATCCAGATGTACTTTTTCGATCATCTGAATCTCCTGCATAGTCACTATCTGTAAAGCCAAATAAATATGACTTTTCTCCATTCTTATAGAACAGCCCATACTCCTTAGTACCTTGCAAGTACCGGAGAATTCTTTTTGCAGCCAAGAGATGAATTTCTATAGGACACTCCATGTACCTGCTAATTATGCTTACAGCATACATTATATCATGTCTTGTTGCTATCAGATACATTAAACTCCCCACTATGTGTTTGTAAAGAGTGTTGTCAACCTTCCTTCCTCCACTATCTTTGTTCAACTTCACACCAAACTCAGATGGAGTATTTACAGGATTACAATCCTTCATATGAAATCTGTCTAGGATTTCTCTTACATACTTCTTTTGCGAAATAAAAATTCCAGAAGAGGATTGCACTACTTCAATGCCAAGAAAGTAATGCATCATACCCAAATCAGACATCTCAAATTCAGCCATCATGGATTTTTTAAAACTTTCAAACAAGTCAGTATAATTTCCAGTGTAGATTAAATCATCTACATATAAGCAAACTATGAGCATTTTCCTCCATCTTTAACCTTTATGAAAAGTGTATGTTCATAAGAACATTTTTGAAATCCTTCCTTCAAAAAATAAGTTTCTATACGATTATACCAAGCCCGCGGAGCTTGTTTTAATCCGTATAGAGCTTTCTTTAACTTATACACTTTATGCTCATTTTCAAGTTTCACATAACCAGGAAGTTGATCAATAAATACATCTTCTTTCAAATCTCCATGGAGGAATTCAGATATTACATCTAATTGGAAGATAGGCTATGAGTTTTGAGCTGCCATTGCAATCACCAATCTGATTGTGTCATGCCTTGCGACCGGAGCAAAGACTTCTTTATAGTCAACACCAAACTTTTGCTTGTAACCCTTAGCCACCAACCGTGCCTTGTGCTTGTCAACCTCACCATTCTCTTTCAACTTTGTCTTGTAAACCCACTTTACACCAATTGTTTTCTGACCCCTTGGAAGATCACAAAGCTCCCAAGTATTATTTTGTTCGATGGCAGCAATCTCTGCATCCATAGCCCTTCTCCATTTTGGTTCTTTCACAGCTTCTTCAAAAGTGGTAGGATGACAATCTGAAAATAGAGCAAAATGTGTAAGTGGGTCATCACCTTCGTCAACTCCAGTTACTTCATAATCAGTCATCCATGCCGGTCTTCTTCGAACACGTTGAGGCCTTTGTGATTCAGCTGCAAGTGGGCTTTGATCAACTATTGGAGCATTTTGAGTGACTTCCTCTTCTTGTGCATTTTCAATAAGCTGCTGCCCCGTCTCATCATCATCAAAATCTACTAGAATGTATTTTTTAACACCATTTTGATTCCATGACCAGGTGTTTTTTTCATCAAATATCACATCACGGCTAATGACAATTTTCATGGTGTCAGGATTGTATAATTTATAGGCTTTTGACTTATCACTAACACCAAGAAAAATGCATTTTTCTCCCTTGTTATCTAACTTCCTCCTCTTCTCATCTGGAATATGGGCATAGGCGATACACCCAAAAATCCGAAAATGATCTACAGCAGGTTTCCTTCCGCTCCATGCTTCCTCTGGTGTCATATTTTGAACGGCAAGTGTGGGTCTTCTGTTCAATATATGAATGCTCCAATTTACGGCTTCCGGCCAAAAATTTTTTTAATGCCACTTGTTGTTAAAAGGCTTCGCACCATATTCATAATGGTACGGTTCTTCCTCTCGCATACACCGTTCTGCTGGGGTGTATAAGCTGCTGTAAGTTGTCTCTTGATTCCATGGTTCTCATAAAAATTTGCAAATTCATGTGAGTTATATTCTCCCCCGCGATCCGTGCGGAGAACTTTTATTAGGCTGCCAACTTCTTTCTCAACAAGTGTTTTATAACTTTTAAAAGCTACAAAGGCTTCAGATTTTTCTTGCAAAAAATAACACCATATCTTATGACTATAATCATCAATAAAGGTAATCATATATCTTTTACCTCCATTAGAATGTGGTGTTATTGGCCCACAAATGTCGGAATGAACAAGTTCCAATGCCTTCTTTGCTCTCCAAGATTTTCCTTGTGGGAATTGATTACGGTGTTGTTTGCTAATAACACATTCTTCACAAACTTGAGAAGGAGCTGCAATCTGAGGGAGACCTGTCACCATGTTCTTCTGCTGTAGTGTTTTTAATCCGCCAAAATTCAAATGCCCATAGCAAAAGTGCCATAGCCATGCCTCATTGTTCAACCTTGCTAAGAAGCAAGAATGAGCTATGTTGTGAAGATAAAGTGGGAACATACGATTTGCCGTTATGTTAACTTGAGCAATTAAGCCCAACTTTGCATCTTGAATTCGACATACTCCGCCTTTGATAGAATCTCATATCCCTTTTCTTGAAGCTGCCCGATACTAAGCAGGTTCGTTTTTAATTCTGGAACAAACAAAACATTAGAGATAACTTGATCAACATGTCCTTTGGTTTGAATTGTTACCTTTCCTTTGCCCATAACAGAAATTTTGCAGTTATTGCCAAATTTCACATTATCACGATATGACTCATCCAGATCTGAAAATGCTGATTTATCCCCACACATATGATTGCTGCAACCTGAATCGAGATACCACAAGTTTTTGTTGGATGTCTCCTCTGTATGACAAACCATTAGTAAGGACACTTCTTCATCTTCTTCCTTCTCTGCAAAATGAGATTTTTCACCATTTCCTTTGGACAGATTGGTTCGACATTCTGACTGGTAATGACCATATCAATGGCATCTGTAACACTCAACATTGGACTTGTCAGCTGATTTTGATTTTTGGTTCCAGCTCTAGCCCCGTCCTCGTCCTCTTCCTGGATATAGATTATTCTGGTGTTCTTGTTGGTTTTTCCAGTCATTATTGCTCCTGCCTCTGCCGCTGCTGCTACCTCTACTTCTACCTCTTCCTCGTCCTTTATCTACTCTACTTACAGATGAAAGGTTTTCTATTGAGGCCTTCAAAGCTTGCTCCTCTTTCTCCTGTTGATTGATTTTATTCTCATGAACCAACAAAGAACTCTGTAATTCATCAATAGAAAGTGAGTCAATATCTTTAGATTCTTCAATAGGACAAACAACAAAATTAAATTTTGGTGTCATAGATCGAAGAATCTTCTCAATAATGGTAACATCCTCTGTCTTATCGCCATGAATCCGCATCTTGTTGACAATTGCCATTGTCCGCAAGAAGTAATTAGTGACTGATTCGCCAGACTTCATTCGAAGTGTTTCGAATTCTGAACGAAGTGCTTGAAGCTGTTGCCTTTTTGCCTTTGTCGATCCTTTGTACTTCTTCTTCATGGAGTCCCAAATATGCTTGGAGGTGTCTTTGCAAAGAATCGTCTTCAAGATTGAACGATCAATAGCCTGAAACAAATAGGTTTTTGCCTTGAGATCCTTCAACTTCATCCCTTCTATTTCTGTCTTCCGTGCATCTGACATTGCTGGTGTTGTTTCTGGTACTCCATCGGCGACAACCTGCCAATATTCTTTTGATCTCAGGAAATTTTCCATGAGCATACTTCAATGGTCATAATGACCATCAAAGCGAGGAATTGCGGGTTGAACAAAATTTTCTGTTGCCATAGAAACAAGAAACAACCACTGCTTATGTTCTAACCAGGCTCGGTGGCTCTGATACCAAAAGTGTCACGCCCAGGTATAGGGTATATTCCTAACTCTCTACCTGTTAGCCAATAGGATTTCAGCATGGAGCTTAGCATGCAGAAGATGTGGTGTTAAACCCAAGGCCTTAATCATCTAGTTTTTCAGTATGTAAGAACTTGGGAATTATGGAATGGGGTTTCAATTTACATCAGGTCATGTCTATCTTTTTTTTATAGAAAAGCTTTTTGACCCCTCCCATTTATTTTTACAATTATTTTTGGTCTACTTTCTATAGCTAATATGGAAGGGAAGGAATGAAAAACTATTTGGGTATAAAAGATTCCATCCTACTCATATCTCTGGACACTTCTACCTAAGATTATAAGATTGAAGTGCTTCATGCAACGAAGATAGAAGTTCTCAAATCTCTTGATCAACTGAGGAGAAATTAGACATTGCTGTAGATTTCCTATAGCTAACGAAGATAGATTTCCTATAGCTAACGTAGCCGTTGCTTGAGACCGAACAACAATTCCACAAGAGAAGGCACAATTAGACATTGTTGTAGAGATGCACTAAGAAGACCATGTGAATTTGAATACAACAGAGGAAGGTCCAGCAGCTTCTGCTCATGCTAGTAACAGCACCAATGATGGAATTGCTCTAAAAGGTTCCACGGCTTCATCAACTCCTTAGAAGCAATGTTTGAAAATCAAATTAAACAATAAATCGGTTCGACATTTGGATCGTAAGTTAATCGGTTCAACTGAATAAGCCGATTTGATCGAACCAAAAATATCATAATTAATTTTTAATTTAATAATATAAAAATAATAAATTATAAATATCAATTCAAATGAAAAATTAAAAACCAAAAAAATTAATCCTAATTTTATTTATCAAAATTAAAAGTCTAAAAATCGAATTTCAACTTAATTCTTTGGAATCCGATCGATTCAATGAATTTTTTTGATTTTCATTAGGTCATATAAAAGTTAACTTTAACAATAAAATCGGAATGAAGTGATGCTTGATTCGATCGATCGATCCGATCTAATTTTTAAAATCATGCTTAAAAGGTTTCATCTTTGGCTTGGCTAGCTTCTTTTTGGCAGACTCATGCCACGGAGTCTTTCAAAACTAGCGGGGCTAACATTTGTCAAAAGTTAAATTTTTTAAGTTGAAGAGAGTTAATGCAAGTCCAAAGATGCATAATTTCTATGGCCACGACCTTAGGCCTCCTCACATAAAATTATTGACCGAAGGTGTCTCGTTGGAAGAAGGAATTGGTCAATTATGAGTTATGACCAAGCTGGAGAAAGATCCGAGGATGCGTAAACAATTATTGATAGCCAAATCCCAACGCTTCAATGTCCTTCCTTGGGCCCGTGCAGCCTCCAAACGCTTTTAAAGCTAATTGAAAGGAGGGCTTGAAGTAACACTCAAGTGTCCCATCAGTTTCAATTACTAATAGGCATGGTTTTAAAGGTCAGATAGAACCAACGGATCTAATCGATCCAGTCGAAGGTTCATCATCAGTTTAGTCTAATTTTTTTATTAAAATTAATTTTTTATAATTAATAAAAATTAAAAAAATTTATTAAATCAATCAAGTTTTAAAAAAAATCAATTTAATCTTAATTTTTAAACTTTTAATTTTATAATAAAATTAAAATTAATTTTTATAATAAAATTAAAATTAATTTTTAAACAAATTTAATTTTTTTATTTAAATTAATATTTATATTTATTATTTTTATATTATTAAATTAAAATTATTTATGATATCATTCGATTCAATTAAATCGATTATTCGATCAAACCGATTGACTCATGATTTAATGTTAAATCGATTTGTTATTCGGTGCAGTTTTCAAAACATCACAATAATAGATGGATTTCAAGCTCAATTATCTTCAACACATTGGATTAGGTGTCCAAAACCTCTTCAATGACTTCAATGATTTTAATTGAAACTCGAATACTACTGTAGAACTGATGTGTTGAACCATTATAAATAAAATTTGAAACAATTATAGAGTATTATTTTTTAATCTATTAATTTAAATTATTTTTTTAATATATCTACTCGTTTTTTTTTGTAGCTATTTCTTTTGAAACTACTTATTAGAGTCTAGGTTGATGTTCTCAATACAAGAATTACTCTAAAATCTTTCTTTACAAGTTAATTGAGTTTGAGTCAAATTCTAAGGTAGCATTTGATTCATTATAATATAATATTACTAAAAATATTATATTTAGGAAAATCTCGCTCTTAGTAATCAAATTACCAAGAACGCAAAATTATTGGGTACAATTTACCTAGATAACATTAACTTAAATTCCTAGAAACACAAGATATTAAATTTTATTTATATTTAATTATAAATTATTTTTATTTTTTAAGTGGCTGCCTTTTCTAGTGTTAATATTATATTACTAAAACTCAAATATTACGGCTTGTTTAACTAGGTAACCTATGCATGTGATTATTTAAATTTATTAAGATGAATTACTACCTACCAACCAAAAATTACCTAAAAGACTTTGAATTCCCTTCAATGCAAAGGCTCTAGAACCATAGATACCCTCTATGTGTACTTATAATGCACATCAACAAAGGTTAGTTATCTTGAGCTTAAATTTTCTCTCTGAGGTGGATTGTAGGCGAGCTCAAATAGATACTGAAGCTATTATATTGACGGATTCCTGATATTGGCAGTGGCAAGTTGGCGGATTCCAATGGGTTGCAATCTTCTTCAAAGTGACGGTGAGAGCCTTTTAATTCTATTTAGTCATATTTCTACCTTAATTTAAAAACTTTTTTATTTTTTTTGGGTTCAGACAGTCGATCATACTAGTTTAGTGCGAATCATCTCAGATACATTCGAATACAAAATTTGCAACAAAACAGAAGGGCAGAGATCACCCATCCTCCATATTCTATAATCTGCGTGCTGAGCCATAGCAGCCATCGTCCAGTCAGCCGTCGTATTGGCTTCACGGTATACATGTCGGATTTAAACAGTATCCACTTCCTGAAGGATGGATCATATATCTCTGAGAATCGGATTAGTGATGGCTTCGAAAACACTCTCCTTTCGTAGCCACTGAATGATCGTCATAAAATTATCCTCGATCACTAGCCTATGTGTACGAAGAATCTGAGAAGCATAAGTAATATATGTTCATGCAGCATAAAGTTTGATCATAAAGATAAAAAATTAGGAGTACCAAATTTATCCACTGCCAGCATATCATTCTGAACCCCATGAATGATAAAGACTGAACGAGCAAATTTACCACCGACGCTCCCATTTGCTCTTTTTTTCACTTTTATCTTAGTTTAATTATCCATCTAAGTAGTTTATATTGAAGGTGCCGAAAGGTAAGAAATGGGTATGATTGGACCTGACATGAAGAGGCCTGGCTGGGTTTGGAACGAAAATCCAAAGCTCAAATAAAGGAAACCTTTTTGTGCATCCTGCGCGCGATGCAGAACGCATGCATCGCTCGCTCATCACGATGATTACATGTATATACAATTATGCATGCTAAAAAATATTTTTAACTTTTTAACAATGTAAGCGTGATCGTCTAAAGGTGCGATTAATCATTGCGCAGTGCACGCTTCTGCATGATATAAAACTTTTTCCTTAAATAAATTTGCATTGGGTTCGAGCAACCCTTTGCCCATCTGGAGAACTAAGCTGCAGGCTAATAATACATTGGTCAATATATGTGGACTAATGCTTCATAGTTTTGGCTCACATCCCTTTCCCATCCATGGGTTGCTTGTCCCCATACTCCTCAAGCCGAGACGAACCGTATAGGTTGGCGACCACCACCCAATACCAAGTCTCTCCACTCAATTGCCTTCGTCCCATTCCTCTCTGGTTCATTTGGCATCCTAGTAGTGTCTCTGTCCTTTGATCATAAATAGGTCCAAGCCCATTTCCTTGGACTAAAATATTTTTAAATCGTCTTATAGTGGCTTGGGCTCACGGGCCCGTTTCGTTACAAGAAAGCAAGACGGACAAAGTTCACACCAACCTAGATCATCACAGCCCAAAAAGGGATCCAATTGGTGCCTTGTTCTTCTTACTTTACCACATATAAATCACTTAACCAACTCCCAATTTTCCGATATGGGACCAGGATCAATTGTTCACAACCACCAGGCAGACAGGATTCTAAAGATGACCCCCACAAGTTCAAGAGGTGGCTCACATCAATGTAACACTTTACCCTGTGACCCCCACAGGTTCAAGAGGTAGCTCTCGTCGATGTAGCACTTTGCTCTGTGTGGCACTTAGCTCCTACACTTCTGACTGGTGTGTGGCTCTGATACCATATTGTAACGACCCGGGCCCATAGGCCTATTTTGTTACAAGAAAGCAAGACGGACCAATGCTTTCTTGTAATGAAACGAACCGTGGTTCTTGCTTTCTTGTAACGAAATGGACCCATGGACCCGGATCGTTACACGTCCATCTTTATCAATAGGACTTGCATATGAAGAGTGAGAGAAGCCTTATTCGAAGATAATGCAGAATGCTTTTTATTTCCTTTGTCGTTGCAAAGCGAAAGGGAAGGCATACTTTATAGCATCTAGATCTTTCTAAGGTGAAAGTGGAATTCTCCCAATATTTTTGTGCATATTTATCCTAAGAGAGTTGCAAATGAGTGATGCTCAAAAGGCCATGGCTAAGAGATACTGATGTTCGAACATTCTCCACCTGGCTACAAGAAGACCTGGTCACCCCTTTACAAAATTTCAATGCTAATGCTGTCAAGATTACTGCAAGATGTGACCTTACAGGTCGAAAAGTCCTTCCAGGTGCAGCCATGGATAAGAGAGATGCAGATATTTGAACAATATCGACCAAGATACAAGACCCGGTCACCACCTCTTAAAAAAAATTCCATGCTACTACCAATAGAGGTGTCGACGGCCGGCCTGATTGCTTGTGGATAAGAGAGAACGTACTCTCCGGTTGAGGTTTTAACTTCTAATAATAAAAGAGGTCCCCTCCCTTGAAATGATAGCCATTTGTAATTTAATGATGCCCGTGACTTCTCAACCGCGGATCTCTCTAATTCACTCTGAAATTAAGATGATTACGATTTTGATTGCAATATATCTCACAATTTAAACCACTCTCTCTCCAGCGCGTCACTCTCGCCATTGAGACCCTGCGGTCCACCCGGAGCGGTCTGCTCCCGTTGGGGCCCCGCGTCCGCGTGAACCCTTCGGCGTCAAGCGTTGCGCCGACAGCGAGCGCTCCGCGGTGCACGGTTATGCACAATGTTTTGAGAATCAGATCAGGCATCGAACCGACTTAACATTTGAATCACGAATCAATTGATTCGATCAGATGAATTAGTTTAATTGAATCAAATAATATTATAATTAAATTTAATTTAATAATAAAATAATAAAATATAAATATAATTTAAATAAAAAATTAAAAATATGTAAAACCGAATTGAATCGATTGAAGCTCAGCCGTTTCAATTAATTTTTTAATTTTTATCGAATCATATAAAAATTAATTTTAATAATAAAATTGAATCGAACTGATGATCAATTTTTAATTGGATCAATTCTGGTTTGATTTTCAAAACATTGGTTATGCGTCACGACGCGCACGAGAGCGCCAACCGAAACCATGCCCGAAGACCCGCCGAGAGCTCGTCTCTGCCTGCCGTGCTCTCGCAAACAAGCGGTTCCTGGACGGCAAAGCAAGCCTCCTCCATCCATCCATCCACGCTCACGTGAGACAAAAACGCATCACATTCGACCGAATCGATCTACGTTAGTTGTCCCGAGAAAAAATAGCCATTGCCCATCCCATACTCTCCTCATATATATATATCTATAAATATATGCCTTTCGTTGCCCGGAAGCTGCATGTGAATTGATCTGAGAAGGCTATCGATCTCGAGAGCATAAAATAAAATGGGCAGTTGTGTGGGCAAGAGCAGTCCAGTTCACCCTATGACGCCTCGCGGACTGATTCGAAGCTTGCGGGCATCGAAAGGCTTGCACCGGATCAAGGTTCGGATGACGAGGAGGGAGTTCAACGAGCTGGCCTCGCACAAGAGTGAAGCTGAGATCGCGCAGCTCGTCCTCGAAGGATGCTTGACTGGGAGGTGGCAGGCTACGTCCGTTGCTCATGCCTGCAGGGAGACACAGCTTGCCATGCCGAGGGGCTTGGAGCCTATCAAGGAGGAGGAGCTCGGTTGATGGTGTTGTCAACTTCTCTTCTCTTCTTTTTTCTTTTTCTTTTTTTTTTTCCCTTGCATCTATCTTTTTATAATTATATATGTTCAAGAGCAAGGTTAATTCTTCATATATATTTGGATGTAAAGGATTAATGTTTACAACCTAACTAAAAAGCCTGAGCCTTCTTTTCCCAATTTTCCAACAGCTGCAAGCTCCTGTGTTCTTTCTCGGTTCTCTCGATCCTTTCTCACAGGTGCATCCACCGTTAAAACGAGTCCTTTTAGAGTGAGCAAGGGACTGTAGGTGACTTGATTGGGTCGGGGTCCAGAAGATAAAAAGGCAAGGAGAACTTAAAACAAATTCAAATAGTTTTCGACAAAATTTCATCCTTTTTCCATTGTTCTCGAGAAATCTTCAACACAACCGAACAATCCGTTCCTGTCAGCAGAGAGATTCGAGATCGCCAACAAGATCCACAAAGGCCAAAATGGTCGCATGGGTAACAAGCCTACAATCCTCAAGTTTGAAACCGTTGCCATCACCGTGGCATGCAACAAGTAACGAACAAATAACATGTCCAGAACCAAAATGGTCACACGGGTATTAAAAAATAAAAAATTAAAATTAAAATTAAAATTAAAAAAACACCTTATAATCCTCGAATATTTGATATTGTTGTAGGAATTATGGTGCTGTTAACAAGAGCATGCATGTTACCTCATTGAAGTTAACGTCCCGTAAGTTTTTTTAATGGTGGTTAATGGTGGTTAAAAATAAGCCTTGATGACCATTTGTTATTTCTTTTTTGGTTACACGCTATCCATAACTTAACATAGCGCCGCAAAGTTATAGAAAGCCGGTTTTGCTTTAAGAATCGTGCGCGAGGTTCCTTGGTTCGCTCGCAGTGTTTGCTTTTAGATTCGTGCGCGAGCTTTCGTCTTGCGTGATCTCCGGCAATCTCCGTCGGCTGGGTGAGAGCTTCTCCTCCGGTGGCTGTTTCGACTCCCCTCTCCTAGTCATGGCTCCGGATTTGACTGAGAAGGACCGTCTGCCCCGACGAGCTGCTCCGGCTTCCGGCTTCAGATGGGTTTCCTCTTCTCCTTCTTCGTCGGAGGTGGAGAAGATGGAGTCAATCTTTCCAGAGGTTGTCCAGATCCCGATCCCTCAGCTGGAAGCGGAGGCGGCTGGATGGAAGCAGAATGCTGTGATGGCCCGTTCCTTCTCTCGGTGGGTGCCGGCTGAAGCATATATTCGTGAATTTAGGCGAGCTGGGATCGCTGGAGGAATCGTCCCAGTCTCCTTGGCTTTCCGGTGTCATCTTTTTCGTTTTGAAGACTCTCAGGCAGTTGAGTTAATCCTTAATCGGCCATGGGTGATTAATGGCCAAATTATTGGTACAAAGCATGGCGCCCGGATTTCTTCCCGAACGAGCAATCCATCTCTTCTGCTCTGGTTTGGATGAGATTGCCGAGCCTGCCTATGGAATTCTGGAAGGAGGATTTTCTCAGGTCCATCTCGGAGCAAGCGGGTTCCTTCTGCTTTGTTGATGCTGCGACGGCGTCAAGGAACAGGGGAGGGTTTGCTAGGGTGGCTCTGCGTGTAAACCTCCGTCGTCCCCTCCGCCCTGGGACTAGGGTTCAGGGCTTGAGTGGCCCCTTTTGGCAGCCGTTCGTCTTCGAATCCTTGGAAGGATTCTGCCCGAAGTGTGGGTCTTTGCATCTGGAGGGACCCTGTGCGTCGGAGGCCAAGGTTGATTCGGAGGACTCCGCCAGCAGCTTCGTCTTCGGATCGTGGATGGCTAGTTCGTCAACGAAGGCAAGTTGAGGATCCCCTGCGTCAAGCTCAGCATGGTGCCTCAGGTCCCCGATCGTCTCCTCTGCCTGGTTCTTCGGAGCCGAGAGTGAAGGATGGATGGAAGACCCCGGTGAAGCTGGGACGACGATTTCTTCATGGCTCAGGGAATTCTGGTTCTGATTGCAGCAAGCCGGGAGAGTCTTCGGATTGCCCTGCTTCAACTTCAGAGGCTTTGTCAATTCCCTTGGCGGCTGATGAATCTATTGTTAAGTCTCAGAGGAAGAAGAAAGAGGCTAAGGGAAGGAAGCTCAATTCTTTGCCTCTGGTGGCCGTGCCGGTTGCCAACCAGCGTGCCGTTTCAGCTGATTCTGTGAAAGGAAAAAACAAATGAATCACAGTGGCCTCTCTGAAACTTTTTCATCCCAATCCCTAATATCAGTTAATCCATTTGCTTCCTTGGCTTTGGATCCTAAAGTTGATGGCCAGATGGAAATTAGGGTGAAGGATTCGGGGCCTCTTAAGCGGGCACGTACTGTTGAAGGAATGCCCCCCAGATCCATTTCCAAACTGGAAAAGAAAAAAGGGAAAGATAAGGGAAATTTGGCCAAAAGTCTAATGGATATCAATCCTTGCCTACAAAAACTGGCCAGTCTCTTTGTTGCTTGGAACCGATTCAGGTGCTGAATCATAATAATCCTGAAAGGCCTGTAGACCAGGAGGGTCAGGTTAACGATGTAAACCTTAGGGGCCAGGGTTCAAGTCTCAATGAGGCAGATTCTGGTGCCATGCAGGACAGCTCTCCTCAGAATGCTGACAGTGAGATGGTAGAGGACCAGGAGGTGGTCCAAGTTAATTCCAGTTAATCTATGAAGATTTTAATTTGGAATGTTAGAGGAGCTAATAAGCCTTCTTTCCGTTCCTCTTTTAGTAGATTGATTCAGAAACATAACTTTGATATATGTGTTCTTTTAGAAACAAGGCTGTCTGGTGAAAGTCTGGTTCGTTTTTAGAGGCAGATTGTCCGGTCCTGGTCTTCATATGCGGTGGAGGCTGTGGGGCAGTCTGGAGGTATTTTGGCTGTTTGGTGTGACTCAGCTGTCACAATTGAAGCTTTCCATCAAAGTAGTCAACAAATAAATCTTGCTGTCTCTGAAGGGAACTCTGATCCCTGGATCATATCGCAGTCTATGCCAGTACGGATTACCGAGAGCGTCGTACTCTCTGGTCCGATTTGACTGCCCTT
Organism: Calamus simplicifolius; assembly: GCA_900491605.1. Taxonomy (NCBI): domain Eukaryota; kingdom Viridiplantae; phylum Streptophyta; class Magnoliopsida; order Arecales; family Arecaceae; genus Calamus; species Calamus simplicifolius. The sequence goes on along the minus strand of UESW01001615.1, from coordinate 271,036 downwards.
ATAGCCCAAGGAATTCCTTCCATTATTGCTGGTGATTTCAACTGTATTACCGAAGCTAATGAGAAGAGAGGGGGTAGGCCAGTTACCAATTCAGCTGATATTAATGAATTTAGATCATTCATTGGATCCACTGGGCTGATGGATTTGGGGTACTCGGGACCTTAATTTACTTGGTGCAATAACCGTCAGGGGACAGCTCGCGTTTGGGAGAGAATTGATAGAGCTCTGGCAACCCCTCAGTGGCTCCAAAAATTCCCAGCTGCTACTGTCACTCACCTTTCGAGGATTGCCTTGGATCACTGCCCTATTCTGATTTCCCTGGAGGATGTTCTTCATCAGAGGAAACAGTTTCGTTTTGAACGATTCTGGACGGTCCACTCTTCTGCTCGGACGATCATTTCCCAGATCTGGCACCTTCCCATCAGGGGTAATGCAGCCTATCGGATTTCACATCGTCTTATTTTGGCCAGTCGAAGACTTTCCAGATGGAATAGACTGGAGGTTGGGGATCTAGTCAGGCAAGTGGAGAAGGCTGAATCCGTTATCAGCGCCATCAGACGAAGGAGGACCTCGATGGAGTTCTTTTGCCCTCTGATCTCTCCTTGCTGCGAGAGAATCTTGCTCGTCATCACTTCCTCCTTCGACAGCAAGAGTTATATTGGAGGCAATGATCTAGAGTCCAGTGGATACGTGAAGGGGATCGTAATACCAGATTTTTCCATCAGGCTACTCTGAAGAGGCGGGCAGCCAACAGAATTCGGCGGTTAGTGGATGCTGAGGGAAATTATCAGGAGGATATTCACCATATCCGTTCTCAGCTTCTTCATTTCTTCCATTCAAGATGGTCTGAAAGTTTAGGCAACGGGGTTCCGGTTACCCCGGTTTCTGATACCCGGAAGGTATCCTCTTCGGATAACGCCCTTCTTATTAGGCCTGTTTATGCGGAGGAGGTCGTCAGGCTCTTTGGGATCTCGGTCCGGATAAGGCTCCTGGACCGGATGGATTTCTGCCTTCTTTTTCCGTCATTACTGGGATATTGTTGGTCAGGAAATGGTTCAGGCTATCCAAAATGTATTCCAATCTAAGCAGATTCCTGAGGATTGGAATCGCACTCTTATTACCCTTGTGCCTAAACGCCCAGATGCTTCTCTTCCTCAGCACTACAGACCGATTAGCTTATGTACTACTATGTACAAGATCTGCGCTCGTCTCTTAGCTTCTCGTCTCCGGGCGGTGATCCCCCGTATTATTTCAGAGGAACAAGGAGCGTTTATCAGAGGTCGTTCTATCTCGGATAATGTTCTTATCACTCAGGAGTTTATGCACGACCTTCATAGAGCCCCTGTTAGAAGGTGTCTTATGGCCATTAAGCTTGATATGGAAAGGGCTTACGATAGACTGAGTTGGAACTTCCTATATCGCTCTCTTCAGGGTTTTGGTTTTGATGAGAGGTTTACTGAATGGGTTATGGCTTGTATCCAGAGGCCTTCTTTTTCTTTGATTATCAATGGGAGCCCGACTGAGTTTTTCAATCTTCGGTTGGATTACGTCAGGGATGCCCGTTATCTCCCCTTCTGTTCATCATGGCTGCGGATGATCTCTCTCGTGCTCTCCATTTAGCTCAGTACAACCAGAGGATTGTCCCTTTCAAAATGGGGGATGCGGGTTTTTCCATCTCCCATCTTTTGTTTGCGGATGACTGTATTCTTCTGGGTCAGGCCTCTACTGAAAATGCGGCTTCCTTCGATTCCATTATTCAGTGCTATTGTCAGGCTTCGGGTCAGAAGGTCAATCTTCAGAAGTCTTCTATTTGTTTTAGTCCGAAGACATCCAGACTTACTAGTGAAGCTATCATTGATCGGCTGGGCATCACTACTCAGACTGATCGTTTTATGTATTTGGGGATCCCCATGACTGGTAGACGCCCTCGATGCTCTGATTTTGAGGACCTTGAGAGGCGGGTTCGTCAGCGTATTGACGGCTGGCAAGTCACTGATCTTTCTATGATGGCTCGGATCACCATTATTCGGTCCGTTCTATCTTCCCTTCCCCTCTTTATGTTATCAAATACGGCCATCCCGACTACTTGTTTGAGGAGGTTTGAGAGATGGATCAGAGATTTTTTATGGGCATCTATGCAAAATGGGCATGGTATTCATCTTCTTTCTTGGGACAAGATATGCATGCCTATTCATGAAGGTGGTCTCGGGATCCAATCCTTGGTGGTTAGACGCCAAGCTTTACTGGCCAGACATGCTTCTCGTTTCCTTTTAGAGCCGCACTGTCTCTGGAGCTCGGTCATGCGGGCTAGATATGGTGATTGGAAGCCAGAAGAGCTCATTTCGTCGCCCAGGGGCAGCTCATTCTTTTGGAAGGAGGTGTGCCAGGTTGCCGACACCATTCGGATGAATATCTCTTGGATGATTGGAGATGGTCATTCTATAGATGCCATTCAGGATTCATGGATTTCAGAGCTTCCACTGTCTCGATGGCCCTCATTCTTTAGCACTGATATTCCAACTGATACGAGGGTTAAGGATCTGATTTCATCTGTCCCCCCCTCCTGGAACACCCCCATGGTGACCAGTCTTTTTGGCAAGGATCTTTCTCAGAGGATTCTATCGATCCCTCTTATCTCATGCCCCTCCGCTGATATTAGGCTTTGGCAGAGATCCTCCCTCACTAGGGCCCCTCTCAGGGATCTTGTCAGGATATTCAGGCCTCCGGTCCAGAGTACAAAGGATGCTGCGTGGATATGGAAGCTTCCACTCTTCCTAGGGTTCAGCTCTTTATCTGGAAGCTTCTGTGGGATTTCCTACCGACAAGTGCTATGCTCTACCGTAGGGGTCTCCCTATCCAGCCGACCTGCCCCTTATGCGGTACGGAGGACGAGACTACTGATCATGCTATATTCAAATGCCTTAGAGCTAGAAGGATTTGGTATCTCATGGGTTATGTTCAGAGTGGATGTCTACGGTTCTCCTCGTCCTATCTTTCTCCAGGATCTCCGGATGGCTCCTCAGCACAATCGAGGCCTTTGGGCGATTACTGCTTACCAGATATGGCTATCAAGGAACCAGATTATCTTTTCGGAGGATTGTATCTCTTCTCATCAGTTAATAAGAAAAATTAGATCAATGTCCGTGGATTGTGCCCGTGCCCTTCATTCTGTTGGTTTTGATACATCTGGCCTCTGGGGTTCCCCTGCTGCTACGGCAGCGAACCGGCGTACAGTTTTTATTTCTTGGGAGCCCCCTCCTCCAGGTTTTGTCAAAATCAACTTTGATGGGAGTGTTCGCGGCAGACTTGCTGGTTCGGCCTTCATCATTCATGGTCCACAGGGTAATATGATAGCGGCGGGTGGATTTGGGTCTCTGGACTTCTCTGTTCCCATGGCTGAGCTTTGTGCTGCATGGGCAGGTATTTCTTATGCGGTGCAGACTCTTCGAGCCCAGAGGCTTGTTATTGAGGAGACTCTATGACTGTCATTCAGTGGATACGGAAAGAGAAAGCTCTGATGTATCCACCAATCCGATCTTAACAGATATATGGACTATGCTTCAAAACGTGGATTCTGCCCAGATTTATCATGTTTTCCGTGAAGCCAACACGGCTGCTGACTGGGCAGCGACGGTCGTGGCGCAGCATGTAGGATATAGGATATGGACAATGGGTAACCATGTCCTCCTGTGTTATTTAAATTCTGCAATCTGATGTATCTGGGCTGACTATACTAGACTTGTATGATCGTCCGTCTTTATCAAAAAAAAAAAAAAATAGCGCCCATTCGTTTGACATTGGAATTGGATATCTTTTCCATCATTAATTCATATGGGAATGAAAAACGAAATCAGATTAATTTCTATTGCTATTATTATTATTATTATTGATTAATCTAAATCTCATAATTGAAATTAATTTAGATTTTCAACTATATTTCTAAACAAAAAACTTCAAATTTTTAATTATTTTTTAAAAAAATAATATATATGAGTTCAATTTAATATTCATTTTGTCAAATAAAATGCTTTAAAAATGCGTAAATAAAGAAAAAATAATAATAATACCATAACCTAATAACTATATTACTAATAATAAACAAAATAGAATTAAGTCCAACACTATATAAACAAAATTCATAAGATAAAATAAGTATGCAAATCACAATATTAATAACAAGAGCAAAGATGATATAGATGAAATTAGATGACACATGTAAGAATTATTGTATAAGAAAGAATTACAATACCATAAAAATATGTTTTGAGCTCTCATATAAGACATAAGGAGAAGAAGAGAAATTAGGCGGAAGTCTCATACATCAAACATAAAGAACAGACCAGCTTGTTGTGCGCCTAGCACTATGTCCTCTCTCTCTCTCTCTCTCTCTCTCTCTTCCTACTGATAATCTGAGGATGATTGTTGGTGCTAAAAGATTTTATAGCACCAAGTTTTTTATTCAATCAAATGGGTTGCAGCTTTTGTATGCATTACTTTGCCCATTGTTTGGCAGGTTATATTGCCGCCGGGATCTATCCTCCGACTCGGGCGCGGTCGGTTTTTTGATCGGGCTTCCTTCTGGGCAGACCTGCACAGAAGTCCTCACGCAAGGGGCGTTGGGGTTGGCCCTCCGTAGAAGACCCTCCGACGCTCAAGTTAGTGGGAATCAACGATCAACAAAAATGAGGAGAATGATCCCTCTGGGGGTCCCTCCAGGAGTGGCCAATCGGAAGCTCTAGGGAAGCGCCGACGAGCAATGAAGGAGAGAGAGAGTGTGTGAGAGTGGGCTGTGCGCACATACCTAAGAGAATCTGGGAGTGTCATATTATAGTCAATCACCTGGATCTTGAGCGCCTTCTGGAAGGTTTCGAAGGATGTTGGGATACGGAGATGATTCGAATCAAGCTGTTATAAGGCCGGTGGGATCCGTATCTTGTTCGTTGAAGGATCGACGGCTGGGAGGGCTCTCTGATGGCCTGAGATCTGATGAGTCCCTCGCAGGGTTCTTGCAGTTGAGAGGGAAAGAGCCTCTCAACTCGCTACACAGGTCAGTGAGCTTCAAGGCTTCCGCGAGCAATCCGAGAAGGTTAGTCTGGAGCTATCTCAGGCCAAGGCGGAGCACAAGAGCAAGGTCAATTCTATGCAATAGTTTTTTGATAAGAGGTGGGATCTGTTGAAAGCCATCCATGCTAAAGATAAGGGGAACTAGAGCAAGAGGCTCGAGGAGGAAGAGCATAGGTGTCGATGGCAGTAGGACCACCTCACCCATTTGAATAAAGAGCTCGCCGACACAAAGGATCGGCTAAAGTGGTCGGACGAATGAGCTGCTCGACTTTCCAACGAGCTCGACTACGCCCGTCAAAAAATTGGAGATACTAAGTCCCGGTGGACGAACTCAAAGAGAGCCTCCGTCAAAATCAATCGGCTAAGTCTAGCGCTCTCAATAGGGTCCAAGTGCTGGACGTGAATTAGCCCGGCGGAACAAGCAGGTAGGTCGTTATCTGTTTTATCCATTCCGGCTTTTTGACTTCTGCCTTACTTGGTTCTTCACCTGCAGTTGAATAAGATGAGCCAGGAGTTTCAGGAGCGGTTGGCGGCATTCGGAGAGGAGGCGGCCTTGAGGCACCGAAGGATCTCCGAATTGGAGAAGCAATTAGCCGAGGCAAACGCGCGGGCCTCTTCGGCGGTGGAGGAGTGCAAGAACTCTATCGAGTTTGCCGATGAACGCAGGGCGGCTTGCGCTGATGCATTCCAGCTCGGCGAAGAGGAGGCACGGGCTAAGATTGCTCAGACTTATCCTGACCTGGACCTGTCTTGTTTAGAAGCCAAGTATTATGAGACACGCACCCCGGGGGCCAAGGAAGATGAATATGGAGAGATTTCTGACATCGATCTCGAAGCTGTTCTGGGAGTTGACGTTGCCGCCGAGGTACCCCGGTGAGACACCATTGAGAAGGGGGGGGCCAAGCGACGCTCCCGCTGGTGCTGCCGTAGGAGACGCCGGGTCTAATCCCAAGTCTTGACCCTTTGGGGGGCCATATGTATTTTCTCTTTCTTTTGTTTTGTAGTTTGACCAGAAATCAGTAAATAGGTCAACTGTTTTTCATTTGTTTGTCTTTCCTGGATGGTTTTCTGTCTTGAATTTTGGTCCCAACTGCGAGCGCCGCTTGATTGGTTTTCCGGCTCGAGTTTGAAGGAACATCTTGGTCGAGGCCAAGTCATAGGGATAGCCCCGACGAAAGAGTCGGGCGACAACACAGCTTGGTACAAAAAGGAGGTTGAGAGACAATTCAATCCGGCTTGAGCCGAATGACACAGTGGTTTGGCTAGGTCCGAAGAATGAAATAGCTCGGCTAAGGCCGAGGGATGAAGTGGCTCGGCTAGGGCCGAGGGACGGAGTAGCTCGGTTATGGCCGAGGAAAAAAAGTAGCTCGGCTAGGGCCGAGGGATGAAGTAGCTCGGCTAGGGCCGAGGTAGTCCACCTTACCAGTGGCCAAACTGTGATCGTGCCTTCAACGAAAAGAGGGGAGTTTGTCCCCGAGCAGGGGGTTTGTTGAACCTTCGCTGTCATCCCTTTATTATTTTTGGTAAAGGGAGGGTTTGGCCTTCGCATCTATTTATTACCCCTGTCAGTGCTTTGTCTTTTCCAAGGCAGATCGCTTTGGCGTGCGGTGTAAGTGCTTACTTGCCATTGGAGGATGTCATTTTCACGGAAAGATCCCTCGGATCCGTCCGTATCCTCAGGATCGGTGGACGATTTTCTGCATTTAAAGCTTGTGATCCAGGATCAGAGATAATCTTTTGGCATGCGTCACAGCTCGGGCGACGCGCTTGGCGCGCATTGTGGGGCGCTGTTTTCATTTTAGGAGGCCACGTGGTGGCATGGGTTTGGCATTTCGAATCTTGGGGCTTTCTATTCTGATAGCTATTCCCGGTTCGTCTCCGCCTATAAAAAGGGGAAAGAGGGCCGTGTTGGGCCATCCCAAAGTTTTTTTTTCTGTAAATTATGAAGGTACACACAATGCCTGTTTCTCTGGGCTTAGAGCGGGAGGACCGAGTTTTCCTTCTGCAAGTTGTCGTCGTCCTTCGGACAGTTGGGGTGACGGAGGAGCCGTCGGGGGGTGGCTTGCCCTCAAGAAAGGAGCTCCGGAGATTGTATGGAGAGCGCACAGGAGGTTCGCAGAGATCGCATGGAGAGCGCACATATACGCTTCATGTGTGACCTTTGCGGTTCACCTCTGGGGACGTAGGGTAGGAAGTGTACACGGGCTCCCCATGACTTGCATGAACTTCTCCTCCTCCCCTGGTCCGGATTCCTAGGCTCGTCCGCCCGGGAAATCTTTTGCCACATGAGGAGGGGGTGATGGTGTGTCGCCCGCTGATACATTGCCTTTTAATTTGAGCAATGGCTAGCGGTACACACTAGATTTGGGGGAGTGCCCTGATATCAGGGTCTGCGAGCTTCCTTCTTACTCGTCGGAGGGCCCTTCGGTTGGGTGGTTTGGGGAAAAACCCATCCACCCTTTCTGATTTCTCTGATATCTTGGTTGGGACGCCGAGATATCATTATTAACCGAAGCTGGTCGCAACGGTCGGGCCGAGTCGTCCGCTCATTATTGGCTCGAGCTGACTGATCCGTGGCTTGCCTGATTCGTTGCATCGGATGCCGAAGCATCATTGTCACCCGAAGCTGCTTTGGAGCAGTTTGCCAGAGTTATGTACTCGTTTTTATTTCATGCATTTCAATGCACTTGTAATGCCTCTCAAGCGGTTGTAATTCGTTTCGATGGTAATGAAATAAAGAAAGTTTTGTTCTTTCTCCTAGTTTATGTTTCTTCTGTGCCGGGAGTTGTCGTTGGCAATGAAACAAGGCGCAGGGATATCGCTCGTTCTTGGCTGAGGATTCCGCGCTATCCGACCTAGTCGGGGCTCATAAGCTGCCCAAATTCAGATGAAACTCTAGAGATTGTTTGGTAGTAGAACATATTCCTTTACTTTGGCCGAAGCTCGGAGATTTATTACTCGGCCCTGCCGAGTTCAGAGAATCATGACTCGGCGCAGCCGAGGTTCGGAGATTTATGGCTCGGCCCTGCCGAGGTTCGGAGAATAGTTGCTCGGCTCAGCCGAGGTTCGGAGATTAGTTGCTCGGCCCAGCCAAGGTTCGGAGATTAGTTGCTCGGAGGGATGACTTGGTCGCCACCGAGACTCCTGATGTTTGTTTCCCATGAGATTCGGCGAGGACCGCCAAAGAGGAACGGGCGGTGCATGGGATGCCCGATATTTATGTTTTGGTGGTTTTCGAGAAAAGTGAGCTAGCGCCATCTGCTGACGTGCCTTTTCATTTCCTCGCGCTCCTCAAAGGTGGCTGATTCGAGGAGATCCAATGGGGTTTCGGTCGTACCGTGGATTGGTAAGCAGCATCTATTTCATTTCACGATTTTTGGCGATATAATTTATGGTGATTTATGTCATGAATCATGAAACAACGTGCCGACAAAGAATTTAAGAAGGCGAGCCTATAGAGGGCGGACCCTACTGATGATACTTGCGAGGTTGTCCGAATTCCACGTCCGAGGGATGGATCTTCCGCTTAGATCTTGCAGCTTGTAGGTCCCGGGTCCGACGATCTCTGCTACTTGGTAGGGGCCTTCCCAGTTCGGGGCTAGCTTTCCTTGCTCCAGCGGTTTGGAGACAGATGCTTTCCGGAGAACAAGGTCGCCAGGCAAGAAAGTTTTCCCTTTGACTCTGGAGGCATGGTAGCGGGCCACTCTTGCTGGTAGGCAGCCATTCTGATCCGAGCTTTTTCTCTGATCTCCTCTACCAGGTCAAGGTTGGCGCGGAGCTGCTCATCGCTGGCTTCCTCCGAGTAGCTTTCCACCCGCAGAGAAGGGAGTCCTACCTTCACAGGGATGACAGCCTCTGTGCCGAAGGCCATTCGAAATGGGGTCTCGCCTATGGGCACTCTTGGGGTGGTTCGGTAGGCCCATAGGATGTGGTGCAACTCGTCTGCCCACCTGCCTCGGGCTCTGGAAAGCCGAGCTTTGATCCCTTGGAGCAAGGTTCGATTGGTTACTTCGGCTGCTCCATTGGCCTATGGATGTCCAATCGAGGTAAGGCGGTGGTGGATCCCGTGCTCCTCGCAGAACTGACGAAACTTTGGATTGTCGAATTGCCTGCCGTTGTCAGTGATGATAGTGTGCGGGAGGCCGAAGCGGTAGATGATGGACTTCCATACAAATCCTTGGCCCGAGCCTCGGTTATTTGTGCAACTGCCTCCGCCTCGACCCATTTGGTGAAGTAATCGATGGCGACGAACAAAAACTTTCGTTGCCCCGTGGCGAGCGGAAATGGGCCGAGAATGTCCATTCCCCACTTGGTGAAGGGCCAAGCGGAGGAAATAGGGACCAGGCTGGCGGAGGGGAGCCTCTGAATACTTGAGTGCCTTTGGCATGGGTCGCAAGCTCGACAAGGTCGTCAGCATCCTTTTGCATGGTTGGCCAAAAGTAACCTTGACGTAGCACCTTGTGGCATAGGGACCGGCTCCCCAGATGGTTGCTGCAAATCCCCTCTTGCACCTCCCGAAGGGCGTAATCAGCTTCAGATGGGTGGAGGCATCTAAGCAATGGCATAGAGAAGACCGCTTGTAGAGCTGGTCATCAATTAGCACATAGTGGATGGCTTGCAGTTTTAGCCTTCTAGCTTCCCTTCGATCGGCTGGGAGCGACCCTTCTTTGAGGTACTTTAGGATGGGGTCGAACCATGATGGTTCGGCCTCAACTTGCATCACTCGGTCAGCTTCCGCGATACTAGCTCTCTCCAAGGTCTCCAGGTGGAATTTTCGTTCGGCGTCCATTGATTCCGTGGTTGCCAACCGAAATAGCAGGTCGGCACGGGCATTTTCAGATCTAGGAATCTGAATGATCTCAAATTTGGGGAAATGGGAGAGTAGGCTCCGAACCTCTTGGAGATATCAGATCATGTTCGGTTCCGGGCCTCAAACTCCCCTCGCACGTGGCCTGCCACCAGCTGGGAGTCGGTGAAGGCATTCAGTTTCTCCACCTTAAGGCTGCGGGCAATCCGGAGACCGGCCAGCAGGGCTTCATATTCAGCTTCATTGTTGGAGGCTGGGAAGGAGAAGGACGCCGTATTCAAAAGTCGCCCCCTCCGGGCTGGTGAGGACCAAGCCCGCTCCGAAATGGGCGTTGGATGACCCGTCGACATGGAGGAGCCACCGGGCGCCAGATTTTGGTTTCTCGGGGGAGTCAGGGGTGGAGCCGTCCTCCGGGATGGTACACTCGAGGAGGAAGTCGGCTAGCACCTGAGCTTTGATGGCCGGGCGAGGCTGAAATCGGATGTCGTGCTCGCTCAGTTTGACGGCCCATTTAGTCATTCTCCCTGATGTCTCCGGGTGGACCACCGCCTTGATGGGTTGGTCAGTCAGGACCGTCACAGAATGTGCTTGGAAGTATGGCCGCAACTTTCGGACTGAGGTGATCAAGGCCAACACCATCTTCTCGATCCGGGTATACCTCGTCTCCGCGTCTCGGAGCAGTTTGCTGACATAATAAATCGGCTTCTAGGCCTTATTTTCCTCTCTGACCAGCACCGAGCAAACAGCACCTTCGGAGATAGCCAGATACAGGCACAATGTCTCCCCGGGATTTGGACTGCTGAGGAGAGGGGGAGAGCCGAGGTACTTCTTGAGATCTTCGAATGATTTTTGACACTCGGGGGTCCACTGGAAATTCTTAGCCGACCGAAGAGTTTTGAAGAAGGGGAGGCATCTTTCGGCAGAGTGCCACGAAGCGGTTAAAGCCGCTATCCTCCCGGTTAGGCGCTGGACTTCTTTAATAGACGCCGGGGCGCCATCTGCTGGAGAGCTTGAATCTTCTGGGGGTTAGCTTCAATACCCCGCTGGGAGACCATGAAGCCGAGGAACTTCCCAGAGTTAACGTCGAAGGCACTTAGTCTGATTGAGCTTCATCTGATATTTGCGGAGTGTCGCGAAGCTCTCCGAGAGATCCTTGACGTGCTGTGATGCTTCTTTGCTTTTGACCAGCATGTCGTCGACGTATACCTCCATGTTCCAGCCGATTTGTTCCTTGAATACTTTGTTGACCAGCCTTTGGTAGGTGGCTCCTGCATTTTTAAGACCGAAAGGCATAACACGGTAACAGTAAGTACCTCGGTCGGTTATGAAGGCGGTCTTTTCCTCATCTTCGGGGGCCATCCGGATCTGGTTGTAGCCGGAGTAGGCATCCATGAACGTCAGCATTTGGTGACCCGAGGTGGCATCCACAAGTTGATCAATTCGGGGGAGAGGGAAGCTGTCCTTTAGCATGCTTTGTTGAGGTCGGTGAAGTCGATGCAGATCCGCCACTTGCCGTTCGACTTCTTCACATGACGGCATTTGACAGCCAACTTGGGTAATTCACCTCCCGAATGAAGTTCGCCTTGATGAGTTTATCAACCTCCTCTTCAATAGCTCTCTAACGTTCTGGGCAAAGCTCCTCTTCTTTTGCTTGACGGGCCTGGTGCATCTCGTCCACGTTAAGGCGGTGGACGAGAACCTCGGGGCTGATTCCTGGCATGTCGGAGGTGGACCAAGCGAAAACATCGGCGTTGCTTTGGAGGAAGTCGATCAGCTCCTGCCGGGATTCGCCTTTCAGCAGCGACCCGATCTTTATGGTTTGGTCGGGACGAGCCTCGTCCAATGGTATTTCTTCCAGTTCTTCGGCTGGTTCTCCCCGTTGCTCGGCGAAGTCCTCCGAGCGTCCAGCCCATCAACCTCAGGCATTCTGGACTGAAGGCTGGTGACAAAGCACTATCGAGCCATGGTTTGGCTTCCCTGGACAACTCCAACTCCCCGCCCGTGGGGAATTTCATAGATAGGTGCGGGATGGAGACAACGGCTTTGAGGGACATCAGGCTGGGTCTTCCAAATATCGCGTTGTAAGGCGACCTAAGCTTAGTCACCAGGAAGTCCGTGTGAACAGTGGCCACAAGGGGCCAGGTTCCTGCCCGAACCGTTAAGGTTACGACCCCCTCTGGATGATGACGTCGCCTGTGAACCCATTAGGGTGGAGTCCACGGCTCGGAGGTTTTCCATGAGCAATCTCATCTTGGCAAACACATCAAGGTACAAAACATTCGGAGCTTCCACTATCAACAAGGATCCGACTTACATCGTAGTTATTTAAATTGAGTGATACAACCAATGCGTCGTCATGTGGGAATTGTATCCCCTGGAGATCGTCGTCTGAGAAGGAGAGCTCACCCGTTCGCGCTTTCTTTGGCGCCGAGCCTTCATCATCATTTCTAGAGCTCGAGCCCTCGACTTCCTCAATCATGTTAATGTGGCCGATCACGGATGGATTGGGGGGAGGAGGAGGCTGCTAAGGCTCGGGCTGGCGGTCACCCCCTTGTCCTGGCTCGGGCGCCCTCCTGAACTGGTTCAGTCGCCCCGTTGGATCAGCCTCTCAATCTCATTCTTCAATTGCCAGCATTCCTCGGTGTCGTGGCCATGCTCCCGGTGATAGCGGCAGTATTTGGTGGGGTCCCTCCGAGTTGGGTTCCCTCGGAGAGGAGTTGGTCGGGGGAGCTGGCGCTCTATCTCCATGAGGATTTGCGCCCTGGGTACAGTGAGTGGAGTGTACCGGTCGAATCGCCTGGGCGGGCTCCGGAAGCAATTTCTTGGCGGCGGCGGCGGGGAGCTCTTTGGCGATGAGGCGGCTTGGCTGACGGACGGGTCGGTGCCTGTCCGAACCTTTAGGTTCTTTCTTCTTTGCCAGCTCGGTGCGGGCAGCTCTCCGCGATTCTTCGACCCTGGCGTATTTATCTGCCAGGGCCATCATATCGGAGAGGTTCGGGGGGTAGCTGACCTCCATCGCCAGTTAGAAGTCGCTCTCCTTCAAAACTCCCCCGCTAGGGCGGACATAGCCACCTCATGATTAAGGTGGTCCACCTCCAGCATGGCCTTGTTGAAACGGCCAAGGTAATTTCTCAAGGACTCCCCCTCTCTGCTTAACTTCAGAGAGGGAGTCGGATCTCCGTCGGTGACGGCGGCTACTGACGAACTGGCCAATAAAAAGGTAGCTCAGCTCATCGAATGAATCAATGGAACCTAGTTTCAAGGTGTTGAACCAGGTTTGGGCAGATCCTCTGAGGGTGGAAGGGAAGGCACGGCAGAGGATCGCGTCTGATGCTCCGTGGAACATCATTATTGACCAGAAGCTACTGAGATGATCATCTGATCAGAAGAGCCATGGTAGGGCTCGATGGCGGGTAGCTTAACATGGGAGGGAATCACTTCCTCCATGATCCCTTTGGAGAAAGGGATGCCCTGCTCTGCCTTGGGCTGAGGCGGATGAGCCTGCTTGGCAGCATCCAGCTCCTAACGCATCTCCCAGAGTTGTCGGCGGATCTCCTCTTCAGATGTAAGAGGAGGAGTCGGGCGAGGAGAGCGCGGGGAGGGCATCAAATCATGGTGGGAGGACTCCGAAGAGAGGGATCGGGCCCGCCGATATCTGGGGGGATCCCTGTTGCAGCCCCCTCGTGGGACTGGTCTGTCCTCCTTGGGTCGGTGTGGGGGGTCCACGACTCCATGTGAGCCAGAAGAAGAGGTGGCCAGAGAAAAAGGGGCTGCGGCCTCCTCAGGAAGGCGTGGAGCAGGGGCAGTTGCGAGGTGCGCCTGAACCAAATGGGTCAGGGCTTGAACCTGCTGGACCAGTATGGCGAACTGATCTGGGTCACCGGGATGGCTGGCGGCGACGGGGTCTCAACTGGTGGCGGCTGCGGCGCCGCGTTGCTCATCAGATCAGGTCTTTGGGAGACGACCTGGTCCTGGGCTTCAGAAGTTGCTCTTCTCCGATTAGCCATTGGAGAGGTTCTCTTCCGGATCGAGATCCTTATCTCCTTTCTTCAAGTTTTAACGGGACTTGAGGCCCTTCCTCTAGCGCCAATCTGTTGCCGCCAGGATCTGTCCTCCGACTCGGGCGCGGTCGATCTCCTGCTCGGGCTTCCTCCTGGGCGGACTGCACAGAAGTCCTCGTGCGAGGGGCGTTGGGGGTGGCCCTCCGCGGAAGACCCTCTGATGCTCAAGTCAGTGGGGATCGACGATCAACAGAAATGAGGAGAATGATCCCTCTGGGGAGTCCCTTCAAGGGTGGCCAATCGGGAGCTCTAGGGGAGCGCCGACAAGCAGTGAAGGGGAGAGAGAGAGAGTGAGAGTGGGTTGTACGCGCATACCTGAGAGAATCTGGGATTGTCATATTTATAGGCAATCACCTGGATCTTGAGCGCCTTCTGGAAGGTTCGAAGGTTGTTGGGATACGGAGATGATTCGAATCAAGCTGTTGTAAGGCCGGTGGGATCCGTATCTTGTTTGTTGAAGGATCGACGGCTGGGAGGGCTCTCTGATGGCCTAAGATCTGATGAGCGCGTAGGTTCTAGGCCGTTATTGTATATCCTAGACCAGCCGTTATTGTAGATCCTAGACCACTCCTCGATATGATTCTTTGTTTGGGATTCTGCTACGCTAGGCCTGGGCTCTCCCGCATCGGGTTCCACGGAGGTGTATGTCGAGCCATGGATTGCTCGGGGAAGACCGAGCTATGTGTTGCTTGGGGAAGCCGAGCTATGGGTAGCTCGGGAGGAACCGAGCTATGGGTTGCTCGACCCGCTGGACCCACTAGTTGGCTCGTTCTTTACGGGCGCAGTATAGCGGGCAGGGGATGGGGCTGATCTTAGCCCCTTCGCATGGTTATCAACGCAATAGCGATTTTACCCCTCAACAGGTTATATATTATGGGCTAACTTGGATGACAAAGAAGCCCAATGATGACTAATTGTCATTTTTAAGATGCTCCTTGTTATGATATCATTTTTGTTCTAGAATTCTCAACTCATTTAAGCCTTTTTCCAACTACATGGGTCGGCTATATGAATCTGCTTTCTCTACTCTATTCTATTCAAAACTAAGTCCATATTCAAATTATAAATAATTATATCTTTTTTAATTATTTTATTCATGTTAATTTAGATCTACCTCTATCTTCTATTCTTACTATGAATTATTAAAAAATCGCTCTTTCTAACTTGAACATCTAAAAAAAAAAATTTTTTTTTTTTGTATATACCTAAACATTCAAAATTAATTTTTTTATTTTTTTTTATTTAAAATTACTTCTATAATTTTTTTTAAATATTTATCATCAAATTTTATATATCTTGCCAACAAGAAACTTCTGAAGACAAAGGACACTACTCAAATCACCTTGTCAACTTCTCGTGTCTCTGCACGAAACTGGCATATCATGTCATAAGTCTAATCCTGTATCTTACTTTAACCTAATTTCTTGCTTCACCAAAAAGAACAAAAACATAATTTTTACAATTTAATTTGGAAACATGAAGATGTCTATTGATTTTATTGCTTTGACAATCAGCATCATTTATCTATAATAAAAGACGTTTTTCAATCTAACATCTTAAAAAAAGACAAACATCATGCTGGCCCAGGTTTCCATCTTGGGGTTTAAAAAAAAAAAATTTTAATATATAATTATTGTGTAACACTCAAACAAAAAGAATCATTTTAAGCATGCTTGAGAACCATTGCTTGTGTTATCCAGATGGACGAAGAGCTTGAGTTCCCATGACATGACAATGGCGTTGTGATAAGATTCAAGCATCGAACAAGAAGGATGAGTGAAAAGATAAGAATAGTTACGGTAAACTAGATCCAGATACCTAATACATTCTGAAGAATAATGATTCTTATTCTGAATAGAATTGAAATCTGATTTCAATTTTAACTATTTGCAATTAATCCTGATTTCCATTCTAGAGTTTTATTCTTGCAAACCAAACAAATTCATAACATACTATACGACCAATTTAGCAACTGTCACCTCATCATAGTTTCCCCATGATCCTAATTGGTCAGCATTCCAATGAATGTTAGAAAAAAATGAGACAACTAATTCAAAATCAACCAACTTCAAACCACCAGAGCTCTCCTGGTAGGCATTATTGGAAAATTCACAAGTCATGCTATCTTGGGCCTTCTTCTGGTACATAACATTGCTTCAAAGGCGGGGCCAACTACAAACAAACATAACCACGAAGGAAAAGATTTTGTGCACCGTCTACGGTACACAAAGTCATGCATAGGACACACCACGGCTCATTAAGCGTCTGTGAGAGTCACAGCCTATTGGATCATGACATGCTCTGCACGTGCGCATATGCACACGCGCAGCCAATGCGCATGCCCAGTGCACAGCTTTGTGCACTGGAGGCGGTCCACAGACTTTTCCAACCACAAAAAGAGGTCTGCATGTTGGCCAAGAACAGATTCAACACCAGGGTGGCAAATATTTGAATTTCATTTGGTTCCAACCTGTGATGCTTTAACTGACGTGTGAATCACGGGAGTTGGCAATTTCTGACATTATACCAGCATTCAATTAAAATTAAACATTGATAACATGAAACACCGAAGATCAGACTATTCATAACAGTAGTGGACAGCGATCGGTAACATCCCCTTGCTAATGAAGCCAGCAAATGTGAAATATGTATATAAAATAATCCACACTGCCTGAGAAAAGAACACTCATCGGATACATGGAAATTTATGCGGGGAAGTTGATGAACGTTGAAGCAAACCACCAACTGGTTACACAGCCAGTAGGTGTAGCAGGATGCAAGCCATCCTTTCATAACCAATGTAAGTAATGGATTGGAAGCAACCAAAACAGCTTCATTCAGCAAGATTTAACGAGTTATAGAGTCAGCGTGACTTCCAGTGAACTGAAAGAGTCATAGATATCCCAAGAATATTTGTTCCATTGTCTACTGATAATTGTCAAAAGCCTCGATGTCCCAACCAACTCTATGAACCAGAAAAGGATTCACTCTCCTAGACATAAAAGATTTACCAAAGGTACAAAAAAAAAATAAAAAAGAAACTACACGTAGACATCTTATAAACCAAAAGAGATATACCTTAATATCTCTGTATATTGTGTGTATATATAAAAGTGCTATCAGCCATGTCATGGACCTAAAAGTTTCAATGCATGGGTTGGCGAGGAGCTCGTGGCCGCACAGGTGTCTTTGATGGGCTTACCCTAAAACGTTTACAAGATAAAACTAAGACCAAGGGAAAACCAAATCCAAGAAAGGACATAAAACAAATGTAAATAAGATAAAAGAAAACATACCTTATCGGCAAGGATCCCAGAATGGCACCACTACAGTTGAGGGCAGCAGTTGCACTCTCAGCCTGCAAGGGGAATTTTTTTTTTTTAACAATGTTGGCATCAAATTTGTGTTTAAAATGAATGAGCTAGACTTTGCACAATATAGGTATTAGAAGAATGATGTCAAGCATGACAAGACCAAATCAATAAGTGGATAAGTAGAAGGGAGACAGGAGGAACAGAGATGTCTTAGGAATGATAGATATTGGAAACCTGACACAGCTTCCCAGATTTCATATGCTCGGAGTTCCAGAAAGTGAGAAAAAAATAAAATCTGTACTCAGCAAATCCAATGACTCACAATACACAGAAAAGACACAAATCACATCATTTAATATATGATAGCCTTAAGAAATGAGCTCTAGATCCTTTTTCCATCCGCAACAAATGAACCAGGCCTATCCTCTTTCTAGATTCGGTAATGAATGTTCGAATTCTACACCCATAACAACAGATGTTGCATTACAGTACTTTTTTAATATATTACTTTATCATTAATACCTTGATTCACAATCAACTGAATTTTCTCCAATTCTTCCAATAATTCTACCTGATTCTAAGCTCTGATAAATCTTCCATCAGAACTTCCAAATATTTCAATAGAAATATGCCAGTGTTAATCATGTTATAGAAACCATCAGATGTATCTAAGAAAGGTGATCCATCAATGACATTTAACTCTCATACCAATTTTCCTTGGTGAACTGAAAACACCAAGTAACGTATAGGCATAAAACATCCAGTGAAAATCACCAGAGAAATACTACATGTCCTACAGAAGCTACCTGAAAAGGATGTAAATTGATTATCAACCAGTTCACAAGGATTTGGGTGTTTTTTTCCATGTGAAAAAGCCTATTTTGCTGTTGAAAGTTCATGAGAAACAAGGTCTATACCTTTCTTGAGTGACTTTTCTGGGGCACGTCATTTTCCTCTCACAAATATATTGCACATGGGGATACTTTGAAAATTCTACGTTTATTTTGGAGTAATAAAATTTAAAGTGCATCAAATTATCTCATTAACAGCAACATTAAACATATTTCCCAACAAGTAAAGCAAAATCTAGTTTTGTGGGACTGCTAGTGAGAAAGTTTTTACAATAAAACATCCACACAATCAAGAACTAAATCCAAAGTCCATGCTTTGGTATTTCCTAACTAAAAGTGCAGCAACCCAAGATCCAGGTCTGGCAAGGCCTGGAGAACCCAATAGCATGTCACCAGTACAGAATGACTCCAATACGCTCAGCACAACAAATATGGTTGCACAGTGGCCAGGCCTGGGATTGGCTGAGCTTCTATAAAGACCAGCCTGCTTTTAGAAATATCTTAGCATAACACAAAAGCGAATACATTTCCCAAATTTCAATTCTCGTTATTAGCTAATTAGATTTCTTCCTTAGAAATATCCAAACATGACTTTCCTAGAGTTGGAATTTCGACGGCTTTACCTATGTAAGACCCTGTGTCCTCCACAATCCAAATATGGTGATTTGTGGGTCATAGCAAAACTCAAGTTATCTAGTTTAATAACATAGTATGCCAAATAAATGCTCAATGGCATCACGAAGAAGATAAATTAGCACATAACTGATGTTAAAATCCTCTTAGAATTTATTCTGTATCTAAAAATTTCGGTGGTAACCATATCTGTTTAAAAACCTATTTATAATGCATGTGCATTTGCACATGCATTATAAATAGGTTTTTAAACAGATACTAGATGAGCTTTGACCTGAACATCATTTCTTTACACCTAGGAGTTAAAATTGGACCATTTGCAACCACGGTTAGCTCCATAATGGTATGGTAAAATCTTTATGATGGAAATGTCTTTATTTTTTTTTAATAACAAAGATGCCTTGTATGATGTTTACAACATCAAACGAGGAAGGTAGAATCTAAAATTTTAATCCATAACTTACCAGTTACCTTCCTAATTCCTTAGAAGTAGGTAGAACTAATCATAGTTTAAGTTCCTCAAAAAAATATATAACTTTTCCAAACTTGCAGGTATTGAAAGCATTAAGAGGACCAACCCAATAAAAGGACCATGGCCCCTCATTAAAAGACCAAAAACACGTGATGTAAGACCAAGAGAAGGAAAACTATCGTTTAGATCACAAAAATTACCTTGCTGTCATATTCACAAAACAAGGCAAATAAAAGTTTTCCAGTGATTATAAAATTTAAAAAAAAAAGGAGAAACTTTTTTGTTTAGGTTCTTAGATGGGTAGAAGTCCAGAGAACAAGCTTCTACAGAATGACTGTCAATTGTTTAGTGGTCTCTAAGTACTCCTTAACAGATATTCATAAAGCAGATGTCATATTTATGTTAAAACAAGAGCAAAGTGAGACTTGGAAGAAGGAAACCGGGGCTGATATTAGCAGAGATTGAAGGTAAGATATATTAAAAAGCAGGGTAAGATATATTAAAAACCAGGGGAATGAGAGAGGAAACAAGAAGGCTGAACATGGCCAAGATATATTAAAAACCAGGGAAGGAGAGAGGAAACAAGAAGGCTGAAGATGGCCATAATTCTTTTTTCACAGGAAATACTCACATGAAAGTCTGAAACACTCCTTATAAAGACAAACTACGGGACTTTTTTACTCAAGGAATGACTCAACTTACCTATTATAACTATAGGACTGTTTTAATATAGCTCGCACCAAAAAGGTCACCCCAAACTGGGAAGTGGAAACAAATCAACAACTTATTTCACAAAATTTAAGATCCCAAAAGATTAGGATCTAAACTATATCCTATCAACCATTTATTTACCCATTTTGGACTTATAAAATAAAGAAAGAAAGGATGTAGGTTTGGGCACTAATCATTTTTTATTATATTGTAGCATAAAATGTGTTGAACTGTAGATAATATAATAATAATAATAATAATAATAACAATAATAATAATAATAATAATAATAATAAAAGACCCGACAAAAAGTTTCAACTCAATCAAATAAAAAAGGACTATAGACTAAATTAAATAAAAACTTCTAGGCTCCAAAACACATCTAGTCACAACTATAGCTTGGATATAAGCCTAATGAACATGTCCACATCCACAAGTCCAAGCTAATCCCTGCATAAAGCTAGCAGGCCAAAGCCCACCTACTAAATTGCATCAGTCACTGTGTCACCCGATGAGCCAAGCCCACGCACACTCTGGGTCATGAGATGCAATAGCAAAGCAAATCTTCGCAAAGGACCTCCCATTGAACCATCAACATCTACTACCAAAGCATTAATGTGCAGCTAGAGCAATGAGTATCCATGAAACAAATTACTAACAACTAACTGGTGTACTTGTAACCACCTGCATTAGCATCATGGGACCATGATGCCTTTAAGGACAAGGCATCAGAAAGTCTTTTCAATTTAATCCATTTCACATCAATTACAGATATTCTATTTTTAACATAAAGTATGTGTTTTCATACGAAACACACCAAAAATATAGATACATAATCAATTAAAGGAAAAAATAATATACCCAATAGCAGGAATTAGTGACATAAATGGTAACAAATACTGTTCTTAGATTTTCATCAGCAAAATAAAATCACAAAACATTTTAAAGAAATTAAATTTTTCAACTTTTATTTGGCAGATTCTTGGATCAATGCCATGAGAATTCCTACAGTAACCAAGAAACAGAATGGTGAAGAAAGACTGCCGAAATCTAATTAAAATCATGAGACAGAAAACAATAAAAGACAAGAAACACATTCATGCACGCTATGATACAAGCTGTCAACTTTCGGTTTCTTTGAATGCTTTTCTTTTTGTCATACTTACATATCATAAAGGATCAACACTAAGAAAATTTCCTTGTGCCAGACAATTATCCACTTTTGAAGCAAAAAGTTACATATGTGGATGGTAATAGTCTGTCATTAACTCAGAAAGCCATAAATACTAACCATCACAAACTCGACAAATGCAATGCGGGTGGAATGGTGATAGTCTCCAAGCAATCTCAAGCGGTAGACCTGTACCAATACAAGATATGTCACAGCCCTAAATAATAATAACAATAAGATGATGATGATGATTAGGGAAAAAAAACAAATGACTAAAATTTGCACATGGCAAACCTCTCCACATAAAGTCTCGAAGAAGAGTTTAACTTCTGCCTGTGAAACCTGAAGAAAGTAACAGCATTGATGGGAAAAGTTTTTCTGAAGATGCATAAAAGACGTAATATAAAATTTGAAAGAATGATTCAACAAACTTATATTCTACCTTCTTGTCAATATTTGTACAATAAACGGTCCTTGCACACATCTCGCGTTCATCATCAGACTGAAGGCAATGGCATCAGTTATATGGTTAACCACTAATATATAAGATAATAAAGACAAGGAATAGATTCAATGCATAATAGGCATGGTATCCCTGGAGAAAAAGCATAAAAATTTCAAACTCTTACCCTTGGCAAAAATGTTGGGTTAACAGGTGCAATTGCAGTCTTGGAAGGAAGCACCCTTACTGGGTAGTATCCCAGCACAGTTCCTGACAGATTTAAAGCAGCCCTTGCACCTTCTAAAGTTGCCTCAGCGCATGACAACAATCAATTATATTTCAACTTTATAATATTAGAAGCTAAGCATGAAAGTACATGTAAATATTGGTAATTACCCTCGTCAGTGAACTCTATGAAAGCAAATCGAAGAACAGAGTTTGGATCCCCACACATACGGCAGTCAACCACCTTTGGCAGTAAGGAAAAGATTAAACTTTATATGCATTAAATTCCACACAAACTCAAAGGAGATGAAAGAAACTTACCTGTCCACAGTTAATGAAGAGTGTTGCAAGCTGTTCTTCAGTAACCTAAATCCCAAAAGTTTTATGTCAAACTTTCCCATCATTAAAATGGACAAACGCAGCAGGGTAAAAGAACTTTTTAAAAAGAAATGCTAAAACTGACATAAACACAAAATAAACTTCCTGGCCATGATGCAGAAATTGTATAAATCAAGGATTGCTAAAGTTTTTAGGCCTATTTCACAAGTGATGCAAAACTTTCATAAATGATAACCTATCAAAACAAAGTGTAAACAACAATCAGCTGCACAGAACATACTAACAATGTTTCCCACGATAATTCAGTCCCCTGTTCTTTTCTCAAAACACCCAAGGGTTGGTTTCTTCATGCCCTTTGACTCAATGTTGAGTAAGGGCAAATTAGGCCTACCCACCTTCTGCACTGTGGATTAAATATAGGGCTAGTTCAAAAACCATTTTATTTTGAAAAAAAAACTGGAGGCAAGGAATCATCACATAGGCCTTGGAAATTTGCTTGGATCACCGATAGGGGTACTTTTGATCAAGGTTTTAAATTTCATGGGATAGGATTGTTCCGATTTTTTCATGAAATGGGATATACCCTGCCATTCCATCCCGTCTCAACATTTAGGACAAGAAGTGTCCCAAAACACATTGATTGGGATGCTAGAATGATGGAGGGATAGTCCCATCCAGATACTTAGGCCAGCAACCTATTCCGGCATCCCACGGGACGTCCCACTGGGACCTAAATCCTACTTTTGATTACTAGGTGCAGGCTACAGTTTGGTTAAAGAGAAACAGAAAGATAACTAGAAGGACAATAAGAATCTTAAACATTTTATGACAAAGATAGATAGAAAGCAGCAAATACTTCAAATCTCATGTGTGTTTATATAGATATGTACCAAATATGTATACTTATCAAATACTTCTTGGACACATGTCAAATAATTTTGCTAAATATTTTCAAAATTAAAAACAAAATTCCAAATACTTTTCAGATACACTGGAGACACTTCTTTGATAGTTGATACCTTCAAAAATGAGGAGGTTGTATTCTAATTTTAATATTAAACTTTAATGATGAATAGTTAGTTTTGTAGTGTATGATATTAATATAAAATATGAAATATGGATAAGGATCTATGAATTTGAATGACTAAATGATAAACCTGTAGAAGATGATGCTATCATAGAAAATATAGACTTTGTTATTGTGATAGCCTACTATACTTTATCATTTGTATGCACAAACATGTAAGCATGTGTGTAAATGTACATACATATTTATATTCATATGTAAATACATGCATACATTGATGTATCTTAGTAGCATTGCACCTAATTTTCCAATATTTGTTTTATCAGTTATCCAGATTGTGTCGTATTTATATTCGACATCCAAATCCATGCTTCATTGAAAATCAAGTGGGTAAATATAAAATGAAATGTTTAAAAAAGTCTATGTTATATAATATTCAGATTTGACATTGCGTAAATGTCGAATGAAATTTCTACATGAAATGGCTTTATTTCGCTGAAAATTAAGAAGGGATTAGAAGAAGAAAAGGCTGACAAACAAGAAGTAACTAGAAGACAAAGCTAACGCATTAGTCATGAGAAGAGACCAATGGATGTATAATTCAATGAAAACAAAAGGGAAGATGATATTTTTGCTTTAAATTCAGCTGAGTAACCGATCCATACAAAAGAGACACCATACAATTCGAGCTCCATTTTCTAATGCTCAATGTGCTTCAACTTGATTGACAATCTACCACAAACTTCCTCGTTAGAATTCTAACAAAACTATTCTATTAGAAGTATTTGTAAGCTATCTTTTCCCTCAAATAGATAGTCCACTGTGAATTGATCGACTTCAATGATCTCCAGTTCTCCAACTCCTAAAGAAGAGAATAGTTTATACTAATTTTGAAATACAATCATTGGTTCAAACTTGAAAATGTCACAAACATTACCAAACTTAGGACCGCATATGGTCATTCTGTGAAGAAATTCTCACTTAATTTTGCCTAAATTTTAATTACAAATCTTGGTCATCTCTTTCTAATCTCTGTCCAGATATTCACAGTTTCATATAGTTGAATTTTCATTTTTCCTTGTCCAAGATGGATTGCCAAGGTTATCACAATTTGTAACATTATAACCATATGACTTTTTTTTTAATAAAATAAAAAGTGCAAAAGCTGGCCTCTCAACTATGCTCTCCAACATCGAAAGGGAAAAAGGGAAAAGAAAAGGAAAGGCTTATCCATTTTCACAAGTTGCAAAGGGATTTTATTCTTCTGCTTTTCACCACCATCATTTGTTATAGACACCAAATGACAAAAATCAATGGTGTTAACTCTCTTTAGCAGGTATTTCATCACTAACCCTCGAGATTTATTTGAAACCAGCATCCCCTTGCCCTAAGCTTCAGTTTTAAAACAAAACTCACTCATTGCATTGTTAAACAAGCCTAATACTTTTAACATTTTAAGTCAGCAAAAAGAATAAGTGAACAAAGTTAAATAAAAGATCACGATCGAATGTGAACAAATAGATCTAAATTATATTGGACAACAGTGAAATATTTAAAAAGATCTAAGTAGTCAGATATTTAGAGTGAACACTAATAGACAAAAGAGAGATGAAAAAATCAGATTCGAAAGCAGTACATAAAGCCAATTATAAATTAAGGTCCAATTAGTTTTTGTAATCTGAACTATCAATGAACTATAAGAGCTATAATGAGTGAAGGCCTCAATAACTCAGATTAACTCTACATAGCAATGAGCAAATGCAAACTGGACACTCTGACAACAATCACAAGAAAACTACATGCAAAAATTTCATGGACTATAATTTGCAGAGAAACTAATCTAGGTGGTTTAAAGGACCAGTATGCTTCAGAATTAGAAAGATTTTATACATTCATATGTATGCATGTATGCATGCACGTACTTGGATTCATAATGAGACCATTGCATGATATGTATTATTTAGATGCCCAATTCCATGGACAGTGCACTTGCCCTATACAATAGAAATTTAGCCATGACAGCAAAAGGCAACCGCGTGAGATAATTTTGAGATGCAAAGGTGGTTGAAGCAATAAATCACTTATCAATAGGAAGGAGGGGAGGAAATAATAGCCTCATTACTTGTCTCTAGGAATAAATGACAATTAATTTTGACTAGAAATGTAAAAATAAAAACCCTTCACAGCTTAAGAACATTACTTAAATTGCAAATTTGCACCATTCAAGTACATCCTGCTTCATAATGAAGGTTCACCAATAAATGTGCAATTCTGTGAGCAGCTGTTAGTCAAGATAGAGTGGTAAAGTGCATATATCAACAAAGCAGGGCCCAAAGTGCTAGAGGATGTCAACTTTCTTCTCTAATTTCCCACAATATGCTACGGACAAGGCTAAATTCTAAAAAGATGCAGAAAGTGATAGGTAGAGCCAATACGCCAAATGCAACTTTTTAGGATCCTTAATTATACCTTATATTCAAGACAACTCTAATTGGGCTATATCCCCAAGTGTCATGAAGATTTGACCAGTTTCAAAAATACAAATATATTTGTACAGCTGAAAACAACCTCGCCATTCCATAAATTAGGCTGGTGCTTATGTCCAATAATACAGGAGCCATTTCAGATTTTGCTAGTGAAGAAATTCAACATGCAAGCTTAATTTTTAGTGGAAGAAATTGCAAGGTACTCATATGGTTCAACTGTTTTTTTTTTTTTTCCTTTTCTAGAGTGCAATTTTGCATAAGTCAATACAAAGAGAAAACAGAGGGATATTCAACAAATAAAAAGGGCTAGCCTTGATGATGACTGAACAGATGGTCAAGCATTTGGTTTTTTTTTCCAGTACATTGTCTATTAAAGCATCCTTGCCTTCTTTTGTCTAAAATATATCCATCGGCTCTGAAAAAACCAAAGAAAGAAAATGCAGAAAGAACACATTTCACAACTTTTGGCACGCACAACTCTCACAATAGGTGCAGATGCTGTTAATTACTAGATAAGCTGTCTTGACCACTACAAGACAACAATAAATCTTACCATAGCTAACCTGGAGAGCTACTGTAGTAAGAACTTATTATCATTCTTAACCGAAAAAAAGAAAAAAAAGTTTAAAAAAAAAACTAGCATCATTAAGTGTCCAAATTGAATAACTTCATCGTCTATTTTTTAATAATGCATGCATTGTAAAAGATTAGCTAATTCAACTCTAATGCATGCTTCTATTATTCACTAAATCTTGCATTATCCCAAATTATTCCATTTTCTTGTACAATAAAGAACAAACAAAAAACTAATTAGAAAACTGCATATCCTAACATTTTCCATTCAATCAGTAAATATCAAGATAACCACAAAAAAAGAGTAAATTTTGTCTTATTCTAATATTGGAAAATTCCAAAAGCATAGCACAACATACTCAATTTTGTTGCGATTCACCATGGGAACATCCTATCTAAATAACAGCTTTCCATATCCTTCAAACTATATTAAATAGATTTAACCCAAGTGGATTTACAAATTTACTTCTTTTCCCTTATACAGTCAAAAGAAAAGTAAGACAAATTGAACGGACCCCTTCATTTTTAATGAAGTGGAATTTGAAAAATTTTGAATGAATGCTAACATTTTTGAATAACAACATGGACATTTTCTCTAAAAAAAGAAATAATATGATCATTGGTTAAGCTTGTTACACTTGCAATACTTATAACATGTGAAATGTTACATTTTATATGAACTTTTGCTTAGTTTAGATATGCAGTAAGAAACAAGAGGAGGAGGAGGAAGAAACAACTGAGCGTAAAATTCACAATACATATCACTACTCAGAACTTGAATATTGATTCAGTACTTCCCAATAATCTTCTAGTCATGGAGTTCAAAGATTTTATCAAAGTTGGATAAAACTGTCTTATAACAGATTTTAGCTGAACCCAGTCCTCTCCTTTTTCACGTGGCTGGCACTTACAAGTTTCTGTCCATGTTCTTTCAAGCTGTGTGCTATATATAAGATTACTAAGTGGCATAACACTTTCCACAACCGTGCACTACAACAATACTCCATTTCCCCAACCTACTCCCACCATAAACAATAATAACAACATCTATCATCCAGCTTACAAGTGTTAAGACTATTGAAACCGAATATGGCACTAAACTATTATTGCATCAAATATCTTGCATGTCTCAACATATTTATATATCCACCGTGTCCATCTAATGCACATGCAAACCTGTTACTCTTAACATTGATCCATAATGGGGCATTTTTTCCTAACAATCTTACATATTTTTCTCAGCAGGTAGACATTGATCATCATTCCACACCCTAGAAGCACTATACAGTTATTGTGACAAACACATAACTTTGATGACCTCTCCGCCATCGCATTCTGCTGAAGCCTAGCCTACACAATTTTCACAACTATACCTACACCAGATGCCACCCACCGATTGAAGCATTCTCTAAATTACTATGTCATTGCCTCTATGGCATTTGAAGCACTTCCAAACTACAGCAAACTCCAATGAAATGATGTAGGGGAAGGCAAAAAAAAAAAAAAAGGAAAAAAAATCAAAATCTTCATTCATTGACGTCAGTTAGCTCCTAGTAAAGCCTAGTTATGTGAAACGAAAACAAATAACGTCTCTCAATCAGTTGAGGGACAACCAGAATAAAACTAATTCCAGAAGAATTAAAACACTGGCCAAAGAATCAATACCTGATGATCAATTTCAGCAACATAAACCGTTCTCCTTATCACTTCTCTCGCTGTGCCAAATTAGTCCGGCTGTTCATTCGACGTTTTCCTTGGCCATAGCCGTTCTTCTTCTTCTTTGATTGAGGGGGGGGCAAAACATTGTAAAAGAAGAAAAATAGAAATCATAACATCAGCTATATTAGGGAGAAAATACACGGTAGCAAAGGGGGTCAAACCCTTACCCTCCTTCCGCCAACGCCATTTGCGCCGCCGTTCGCCCCATCGTTTTGCGCCCCAAAGCCATTAGAATAAAACCCAGCGGCTGCGTAACCTTGGTTGGCGAGGGAAGGGGGCACGAACTCCTCCGCCATCGGATTCAGCTTCGAGAGCAGCTCCTCCAAATCCCTCATCTCGCGCTTGAACCCCTCGCCAGCGCTGGCAGCCGCCGCCGATTCCCCGCTCCTCCCGACGACGACTCCATCAGCACCCTGCGCCACCACCCCCGCGCCGCTCCTCGCCAGGGCCTTCTCCAGGCCGGCGCCGCCGCCCGCCGCGCGGTGCTGCGGGTGGAGCTGCTGCACCCTCATGTGCAAGGCGGCGGCGGGATCGTGGTGGGGACGGAGGACGGGGAGACCGCCGGCGGGGTCCACACCCGGACCACCGGCTGGCGGGCGTCCAGATCCTCGGGACCGTGCGGGTCCTGCGCTCCGCCGGTGTCGAAATCCTGGCTGGAGGACCTCGCATTCGCCCCAAGGTCGACGCCGCCCGTGTTCTCAACAACGGCCATGATGCCTCCTTTTCTCTTCCTTTTTCCCTCTCCGCAGTCGCTATGTAGACCAAAAAAAAGATGGAAATGAGAGGGAGAAGAGGGGTAGGTGAGCCGATGGGATCCCCACACCGCCGAGACGGGAAGTCACTCGAGGATTGGAGATCAAAGGGAGAAGAGTCCTCGTTGGTGAAGCAGAGGGGAGGAGATCATCGGATCGTCCGTTCCCTTTCTTCCCTTGAATTTTTTTTGGGGACCTTCTTCCCTTCCTCCTCTATTTTTAAATTTTTTTCTTTTTCTGTAACACTGCGGCTTTCGGAAGGGCAGCTATAAATAATCTCTCTCTATTTCTTCGCCCATCGCAGTCTTGAGCTCGATGGAAAAGCTACCAAACACCCTGTGAACCATATACTGCGCCAGCTACCTCACCGCTAAGGCATCATCCATGGATGAGTCATGTGCATTCATGAACTTAGCATACGTGGTGCGCGTGGAGTGGCCTTGATGGGGGCATGTGCAAGGTGGGCGACGGCGCGTCCAGCTGCCACGTGTGTTCTTAAGTCTGGGTAGAGAAGCGGGGAACTGAACGAAGGAGTCCCCGCTTCGGAGTCGCAGAGGCCGCAGGCGGCGAGGGTCGAGCTGCGGCGCGACGTTCCGACCCTGGCGCTGTTGGACCCGGCCGGACCAGGCAGGGGAGCGGATCGGCTGTCTTGTCCAGACAACAAACATTCGTTATGAGGTGACGTGTCGGTCCGTATATGAGCACAGGATACGGCCTCTAAGGTGGTGCAATGCTGCCACGTGTCCTCTGTCCTGTAATTCGAACCTTTTATATAATTCTAAAATTAATATCATTATTAAATATTAAATTAATTTCTTCAAAATTTCAAATAGTAGCTAATTTTGGATTTACTATTTACCACATGGGCTGAGATTTAGTGCTTTTTTTTCCATAATGGCAAACTTTAGAGCTTTTAGTTATTTCAACTCGGCCATCCAGCGGGACTGCCTAAATCATGGCCATTCAAACATCTAAAATCATGACTTTTTTTTTTTTTTTTATGAATCCCATCTTTTAATTGTGAGAATCTAAGGCTGGGTTTGATAACTTTTTGGTATCCCTAGATAAATGTACAGGATAGCATTTATCCAAGGAATAGCTGAGGGGATAAGTACCTTTTTAAAATTACCACTCTACCATCAAGGGATAACTTTAGTTATTCCTGGGTTCCCTAGGGAATAAGTTCAGGGATAACCCAAACATGGGTTATCCTCTTTTGTTAAACTTTTTCAGCGCTATCCCCTGTAGCTATAGCATTTGAGGATAAGAATATCTAGGGGATATCCCCTTATCCACCATATCAAAACACCCTAAGACTTTGTTAATGAATATACTCTAAGATACAAAAAAAAAAAGGGTTTAATAAATAATATAATTAATGGAGTAAAACAGTAATTATTTTTAAAATTATTAACATAGGATATATATATATATATATATATATATATAGTCATGATAAGTTTGAAATATTATATCTGAAAACCTAATCCGGTATAATATATGAAAAAGGTATGTTTAATTTAGCATTTGATTTGATTATTTTAGAAAGAATCTTTATTTTTTAAATTTAAATAATAAAAATTTTGCATTAAAGATTTAGACATAATTTATTATCTTTAAAAATGCTTCCATATCAACTATTGAACCCAAAGAGCCTTAGCCATACTATAAGAGTTTAAATATATATATATATATTATATTAATATATATATATACACATACATATGTGTATATGTACGTACATGCATACATAACACAAATATAATAATATACATCTTTGTATGCATGTTTATCTTTTTTTTAATATAATAAAAAAATCAAATAGAGTGGTGAAATTATAATCCATCTTTTTTGTTAAATTCTTACCCATATTTTTTGTAGTGGTCTTTTCACAATTTACTTGTAAGAGTTTACTGTTTAGATTGTAAGCTTGATTATTATAGGATCTTTTTTATGCTTTATATCTTTTGCATAAAGAAAGCAATAGTTGATAGATTCCTCTTTTAAACATATTTATTTATACTTTTTATATCTTTTTTAATGTTTACGACTCATGAGATAGGGTTTTGGATGTATTAAATAATTTGAAAGCATGTTAGGTATCGTATGCCTATCTGACCTAATAGTCAAATGATTAAAGTTACTAGCACCCTATCCTTAGTCTGACTAAGATTTCTATATAAGGCCCACCCCATTTAGACCACCCTGGTATGGCCTAGCTTGGCCCATTTAACACAACCCAACCTATATAATTATAAATAGGAAAGTCTTTGTACATCGCCCCCGGTGCAGCAAGTTCTACGTGGACTACACCGCCTCTCCTGATTAGTCCACGTGCATCCTACGTGGCTGATATTGCGAAACGGTATGGCTCTGCTACGATGTTACGTTCTGATCGTAACGGCCATTAAAAGTGTTTCGCCTTTATTTTAAAATTATTGTGCAGACGAAAATGCCCTTTCCCTCCAGTCTACTTCTATCGCCATTTTTTCTTGGATTACATCTGTGCAAGAAAAACTCTTTCTTTCCCCTCGCTCTGGGCTTTCGGATGCAAGGAATCAGTCTAATTTGTCTTGAGCAAGATCCTGAGCCCTCGCTATAACAGTCCGTCGGAAGAAAATATTTTAGCTTCGAGACTGGAATACGTAGCTACTGAAGTCTTTATACAAAAACTTCTGGAGAAAATGTCATCCGCAGAAGGAAGTAAAAAGTCCTTGTTTCCACTTCTTTGTAAAGCTCCTTTATTACACAACTGTTTTTTGTCGTTAGAGGAAGTTAATGCTTTAGGAAACCGTTTAATGCGCAGGTAACTTCCTTAGACCAAAATAGTTATGACATTCTGGGAGTCATAACTGTTTAGAGTTTAGTATTTTGTAGCATGAATGTCATACTGTATAACTTATGAACTGGGTGTCGTCAGAGTATTTCGGCAGCCTATATTCTCTGTTATTTCCTTTCCATATAGCTCTAGTTACAAACCTACGACACCCGTGCTCCGGGGTGTCGTCATAAAAGCTACGACACCCCATATTTACTGTTAAGACACTGTAGTTACAAGCCTATGACACCTGTGCTTATAACTAACCATGGAGAGAGCATGGGAATGGATATAAAGAAGAGGAGAAGAGGGGGGAGGGGCATTCTACGGAGGGCCAAGTGGAGAAGAGGGGGGAGTGACACCCCAGTTTAAACCTTAACAGTCCCTACACGGATGTCATCGCCTTAAAGCTAGGATATCGTCAGATGAGAGCTGGGATGTCGTAATAGCCTAAGTCGGGGATGTCGTCAGTCCCCGCCTTAACAGTCTCCGCACGGGTGTCGTCGCCTTAAAGCTAGGGTGTCATCGCGCTAAAGCTGGGGTGTCATAAGAGCATAAGTCGGAGATATCGTCGGTCCCCTCCTTAACAGTCCTCGCACAGGTGTCGTCGCCTTAAAGCTAGGGTGTCGTCGCGCTAAAGTTGGGGTGTTGTAAGAGCCTAAGTCGGGGATGTCGTCGATCCCCGCCTTAACAGTCTCCGCACGGGTGTCGTCGCCTTAAAGCTAGGGTGTCATCGCGCTAAGGCTGGGGTGTCGTAAGAGCCTAAGTCAGGGATGTCGTCAGTCCCCGCCTTAACAGTCCCGGCACAGCTATCGTCGCCTTAACGTTAGGGTGTCGTCGCGCTAAAGCTGGGGCGTCGTAAGAACCTAAGTCGGGGATGTCGTCGATCCCCGCCTTAACAGTCCCGGCACGGATGTCGTCGCCTTAAAGCTAGGGTGTCGTTTGTTTAGAGCTGGGGTGTCGTAAGAGCCTAAGTCGGGGATATCGTCGGTCCCCGCCTTAACAGTCCCGGCATGGGTGTCATCGCCTTAAAGCTAGGGTGTCGTCAGATGAAAGCTGGGGTGTCATAGCAGCCTAAGTCGGTGATGTCGTAACAGCCTAATTATGTTGTTGTATTTCTTCAAGTGAGGTGTTGTATTTTTTAACCTTGGTGTCCTAATGCTTTGTCAGGATATATTGACAGCTAAATCTATGGATATCATTGTTCATGACTGTGTGCCTATATTTCCACAGACGATGCTGAAATTATAAATCGGAAAGAAATCGAGCACACTCCCGGCCGTGCACCTTCACCCATCGCTCCAAAAGCAGGGTTTGATACTGTAGTTCCTCAAACTGGAATGGAATTCAATTCAGCAGATGATGTATATACTTTCTATAATGGATACGCAAAAAGAGTTGGTTTTGGAATCACAACAGTGTGTAGCAGGGCCAACAACAACAAACAACTTTGTTTCAAGCACCTGGCGTGTTGGAGGCAAGGAAAATCTAGAAAAACAGAGAAGAGCATGAATCATAGGGATACTGGGAAAGTTGATTGCATGGCATTTATAAAAGTAAGACTGAATGCTACAAGTGGTAAGTAGATATTGGTTGAGGTTTCTCTAGAACATAACCATGGGATGTCCATAACATCAACTGGTTATCTACGGTCGCATAGGAGGATCAGCACACCAGAGAAGGCAGAGATTAGTAATTTACATGCCGTGAATGTTCAGACAACTCAGATATACTCTGCCATAGCAAGGAGAAAAGGGGGCAGAAGACAATTGGATTTCACCGAGAAGGATGCTTGTAATTTCATTTGTCGCGAATGTCAGTCTAAGCTAAAAGAAGGAGATCTCAGTCGATGGTAATACATTTCACCGAAATGCAACTCAGAAATCCCAATTTCTTCTATAACTTAGACCTCAATGATAATGGTCATCTCAGGTCTGTCTTTTGGATTCATCCAAGGTCAAGATTGGCATGCACATACTTCGGTGATGTTCTAAGCTTTGACTCAACCTACTTGACAAATAGATATCAAATGCCTTTTGTTCATTCGTCGGGGTCAACCATCATGAACAGTCCACCTTGCTTGGTTGCGCATTGTTGTCTAATGAGAGTACTGAGACATATAAATGGGTTTTTCAGTCATGGCTGGATGCAAGTGGTGGTCAAGCACCTATTGCCATAATAACTGACCAAGATAAGGCAAGGAGATGATCAAAGAATATATCGTGTCATACGATAGAAATATTGAGGATGTCCAATGCCAGTATCGATCCTTTCAGTTTAAGGGTTACCTGTGTAGGCATGCTTTGTTGGTTCTTCATCAAAGCGACGTATTTTGTTTACCAGATAAATACTTCTTAAAGAGATGGTGCAAGGACATGAAATATCAATTCGACGATTTTGACTACAATACTGAAGGTTGTGATAAAAGCACACGAAAATCACGGTACGCAGTGACAATTTTTCTTTGAAATGTTTTAATATATGTTTTCGATAACATTATATTATTGATTGTAGATATAGTTTGCTGAGTCATCGGATGATGAAGCTCACAGAGATAGCCTTCGTGTCTGAAGATGCATTTAATTTAGTTATGGATGGTCTAACACCTATATTCAAAATTGTCGTGGATGCTAACTGCGCAGCTAAGCCAAGAATAGAGCTTGTAATTCAAGATCATCAGCAAATTAGGATGAAAGGTTGCCCAAGAGAGAACAGATTAAAGAGTGGAGTCGAGAAGAAGTCAAAAAGATCAAGGAAAAATCTGGTCAAGGCAACCGTTGATGCTCCACCAATGCAAAATGAAATAAGAGATGCTTCAAGCAACAGACAGACTTGTATGCAGTCAATTAACACCGGAGAGGACATGGAAAGAATTATACCACCTTTCGAAACTTTGATGGACGAGTTTGATGCTTATGTATTGAGTCAACTAACACAGGAGCATATATAAAACACGGGTGTCGTAACTTTGTAACTAGGGTGTCTTGGTCGCAAATGAAGTGCTTTGTAACTAGGGTGTCTTTTTCAGCCAAATGAAGTGCTCATCTCGTCTGCCAAGAAGATTTGATATTTTACGAATATGCTTGCACTTTTACGACACCCCAGCTCTCGCCTAACGACACCCTTGCTTTAAAGTGACGACACCCGTGCGGGGACTGTTAAAGTGGGGGGAGCGATGAGACCACCGCTCTTGGCTAACGACACCCTAGCTTTAGCTTGACGACACCCGAAAGGCAAAATCCTGCGACACTCCTATTTTCATGAAAGGACACCAATGCTTTTAGCGCGATAACCCCCTAGCTCTAGGCTAACGATACCCTAGCTTTAACTTGACGACACCCGAAAGGCAAAATCCTACGATACCCCTATTCTCACAAAAGGATACCAATGCTTTTAGCGCGACGACCCCCCAGCTCTGGGCTAACGACACCCTAGCTTTAGCTCGACGACACCCGAAAGGCAAAATCCTACGATACCCCTGTTCTCACGAAAGGACACCAATGCTTTTAGCGCGACGACCCCCCAGCTCTGGGCTAACGATACCCTAGCTTTAGCTCGACAACACCTGAAAGGCAAAATCCTACGACATCCCCCTGTTCTCACGAAAGGACACCAATGCTTTTAGCGCGATGACCCCCCAACTCTGGGCTAACGACACCCTAGCTTTAGCTCGACGACACCTGAAAGGCAAAATCCTACGACATCCCCCTGTTCTCATGAAATGACACTAATGCTTTAGCGTGATTACCCCCCAGTTATGGGCTAACAACACCCTAACTTTATCTCGACGACACCCGAAAGGCAAAATCCTACGACATCCCCCTATTCTCACAAAAGGACACCAATGCTTTTAGTGCGATGACCCCCCAGCTCTGGGCGCTAACGACACCCTAGCTTTAGCTCGATGACACCTAAAAGGCAAAATCCTACGACACCCCCCTGTTCTCACGAAAGGACACCAATGCTTTTAGCGCGATGACCCCCCAGCTCTGGGCTAACGACACCCTAGCTTTAGCTCGACGACACCCGAAAGGCAAAATCCTACGACACTCCCCTATTCTCACGAAAGGACACCAATGCTTTTAGCGCGATTGTTGAGAATTTATTGAAACATAATTGCCCCAACTTTATTGATTTTGATGATTTCCAAAAGCCATGAGTATCTTAAAGAAAACAATGTGTTTATTTATCAAAAACCTTGAGCTTATTCAAATTGAAAGGAATGAACTATCAATGGTCATATTAAAGAGTTTTGAATCTATTAGAAAAAGGAATTTCAAGTTCTATGCTTAAAAGAATTCTAAAAGGAATTTTACACTTTATATTTCAATCGATGAATTCTTGAAACATGTCTTGAATCCATGATAAACGTCATATTTAATGTATTCAAGTCAAATTTATATTTTAAATTTAATTGGGACAAGTTTTAAAGTCAATCAGAACATTTTCTGA
This sequence comes from Calamus simplicifolius, assembly GCA_900491605.1. Classification (NCBI taxonomy): domain Eukaryota; kingdom Viridiplantae; phylum Streptophyta; class Magnoliopsida; order Arecales; family Arecaceae; genus Calamus; species Calamus simplicifolius. The sequence goes on along the minus strand of UESW01001615.1, from coordinate 235,119 downwards.
TTTTTGTATCGGTCCCGAGCCGACTCAAGGGTTTCCGAGTCGACTCCCCAATTTGCCTGAGTTTCTCGAGTCGACCCTTGGTTTTCAAGAGTCGACCCCTGAATTCTTGCGAGCCGACTCCTGTCTGTGCGAGCCGACTCCGCTCAAACAACAGAACCCATATTTTTTGAGCACTTCTCGAGTCGACTCCCCGTTTCCTCGAGTCGACTCCCGACTTTCGGAGCCGACACTTTGTTTTCGCGAGTCGACCCCTCAATGGTTAAAATGTTTCTATTTTTGGTAATCGACCTCGAGCCGACTCCCTCAGAGCTCGAGTCGACTCCACGAAATCTGGGCGCGATTTTTAACGATGACACATCAGCCCCAACGGTAAGATTTTTGAATAACGGCTATTTTTCCCTGTCTCTAACGGATATATTTTTGCAGATTCTATAAATAGAGGAGTTCTTTTCAAATCAAAACAACCCAGAGAAAATCAAAAAGAGAGAAAAGAATATCTTTGAAAAGAGGGAAAAACAGAGCATATGGAAAATCATTTAGCTCAAAGGAGAGAGTTTCAAAAGGAGTGAAATCCAAGTGAAAGATTCGTCTACTCCTTCTCATCAATCCACAAGAGCCAAAGAAAATCCAAGTGCGTTTCAAAGGTCAAATCTGCGGATTTTCAAAAGAGAAAAAGCTTCATCTCAACTCCAAAGTCTTCAACGGTCAAGAATCTTGCTGAGGCGTGATTCAACACTTCAAGAGGAGTTAAAGAGAAGAAGGAAGAAAGCCCAAGCATCTACCATCTGCAATACAATCAGGCTTTTCTAACCTTTTAATATTTTGTACTTCATTTGTATATTTGCTCAAGGGGAGCACTTTATTGTTCAAACACTCTATTATTATTTGTTTGCTGATTCAATCAGTGGATTGAATCAGTGGAGGTTGGTATACCTCGTTACAAGCCGGAGTGCTTGTGTTGGGTTAGTTGTGAGCCCTAGAAAAACAACGTGTAGGGTTTTGTGCTGGTAAGCCGAGTTAAAACCAGCTGGGTTCGTTGTGCACCCGGTAAAACAACAAGTTTGAGTTGTGAGCTTGGAAAACAACTCGGCTGTAATCTAGAGAGATTATAGTGTGGACCCAAGTGAATCTTGGGAGTGGACGTAGGTGTTGGTTGCACCGAACCACTATAAAATTATCTTGTGTTTGCCGTGCCATATTTTCTCTATCTCTATCTCTCTTTATTTGCTTGTTATTGCTTATTAGTTAATCTCACTTGCACATCTTGCTAACTAATCAATTAAAGTTAAAAAGTCTTAAATTTTTAAGAACCCAATTCACCCCCCCCTCTTGGGTTGCCATCTGGGCCAACAATTGGTATCAGAGCAAGTGCTCATTTAGAATTTGATCTCACGATCAAGGGCTAAAGATCCATATGGCAACACAAATTGGTTCAAGTTTTGCTGAAGGTCATTCTACGAATAGACCTCCACTTTTTAATGGCTCAAACTATTCATATTGGAAAGCTAGAATGAGGATATTCATTCAAGCTTCTGATTATGAGCTTTGGGGTGTTATAATAATGGACCTAGTACACCCACACACCTTATTGATGGCACTATTGTTCCTAAACCCGAAAGGGATTGGAATGATAATGATAGGAGAATGGCACAACTAAATGCTAAGCCATTAATATTTTATATTGTTCCTTAGACTCAAATGAATTCAACCGAATCTCAACTTGTAATTCCGCAAAAGAAATTTGGGATAGGTTGGAAATACTCATGAAGGAACAAACCAAGTAAAGAATCAAAGATAAATATTTTGGTTCATAAATATGAATTTACTATGGAACAAACTGAAACCATCACATGCATGTTCACTAGATTTACTGATATTGTGAATGGTTTGAAAAGTCTTGGAAAATTTATACTAATGCTGATCTTGTGCGCAAAATTCTTAGGTCACTACCAAGATCGTGGGAAGCAAAAGTCACTGCCATCCAAGAAGCAAAGGACCTCAACATCCTACCTTTAGAGGAGCTTCTAGGATCCTTAATGACCCACGAGTTAACAACAAGCATGTTGAGGAGGAAAAAAAAGAAAAACATGCCCTCAAAGCTGCAGAAATGGAAGAGAGCAGCATGATGAAGATGATGATGATGATGAACTGCTCTCTTGGCCAAAAATTCAGAAATTTATGAAAAAGGCCCTTCCAAAAAGAAATTTGGAGCAAAAATGAAGGAGAAAAGGATAAGGAAAGAAAAAGGAAAAGGAAAAGAAAAAGAGCCCTTAGTATGTTATGAGTGCAAAAAGCCAGGGCACTTTTAGATATGACTGTCCTTTACTGAAAAAGGCCTACAAGAAAAAGAAAAAGCATACATGGCAACTTGGACTGATATGAATCTTCTTCGAAGAAGAGAACAAAAGAAGTTGCAATATCTGCTTCATGGCCAACGACGACGACAACGACAATGAGGTAAGTTCTGAAAACTCAAATGATGAATTTACATTTGATGAAATGTTTGAGGCTTTCAATGAACTTATGATTGATTTTAAATCCTTGAAAAAAAGTATAAGTTTTTGAAAAATGACATTAAGCTAAAAGTAAAAATGAATTAGCTTTAGAAGTTAAGAACTTAACTAATGAAAAAGAAGAACTTAGGAAAGAAAGAGATAATCTTAATCAAGAAAAGATTTATTAAAATCTGAAACTAAAAACTCAACTAAAGATTTAAAAGATCAAATAGAAACTTTAGCTTTAGATAAAGAACAGCAAGCTAAAGAAATGACTCTCTTAAGAAAGATGTTAAAAAATATAAAGACATTGTTGAGAAATTCACTTAAGTTCAACTAAACTTAACATGATCCTAGATAGTCAAAAAGCTGTTTTTGACAAAGCTGGTTTAGGATATAACACATTAAGGAAACAAAATCTTAAAGAATATTTTTATAAAAGCCAACCAAAGTAATATAACTTGTTTCAAATGTAATGAAAAAGGTCATAAATCCTTTGAATGCAAAACGTTAAATAATAACAACAAGTTAAATATTAAAGCTAAGAAAATATGGGTTCCGAAAGGAACAATTTTTATTGCTGCTAACCATGAAGGACCCAAGAAAGCTTGGGTACCTAAGCATAAAGTTTGATTATATTGCAGGAATGTCTTGTAGCCAAAAGATCAAAGAAAAAGTGGTACCTTGATAGTGGCTGCTCAAGACATATGACGGGTGACAAAGATGAATTCATCACCCTAGAAGAAAAGAAAGGTGGAGTTGTGACGTTTGGCGATAACGGTAAAGGTCAAATTATGGGCCTTGGTAAAGTTCGCATAACTCCATCTATAGTTATTGATAATGTACTTTATGTTAATGGTTTGAAGCATAATCTAATAGTATAAGTCAATTATGTGATAAAAATTTTAATGTTTCATTTAAATCTTCTTATGCACTGTAACTAATTCTATTGATGATAGCATTGTATTTACTGGTTATAGACATGGCAATGTTTACTTAGTTGACTTAGAAAAATTATCTTTGAGTGATCATTGCTTAATTGCTGACAATGCTAACATAAATGAAATTAGTTGGTTGTGGCATCGTAGATTAGGTCATGCAAGCACACACCTTATTTCAAAACTAATTAAAATGGATTTAGTTAAAGGATTACCTAAACTAGATTTTGAAAATAATAAAATATGTGATGCATGTCAATTTGGAAAACAAACTAGAAGTTCTTTTAAATCTAAAAACATTGTTTCAACTTCTAGGGCACTAGAGCTACTTCACATGGATCTTTTCGGACCAACTAGAACCACAAGTCTAGGAGGAAAGAAATATGGTCTAGTGATTGTAGATGATTATTCTAGATATACTTGGGTAATGTTTTTAGCTCACAAAGATGAGACTTTCTCGATATTCCTGAAATTCTTCAAGAAAGTCACAAATGAGAAAAACACTACTATAGTATCTCTAAGAAGTGATCATGGAACAGAATTTGAAAATCACTTATTTGAAAATTTCTGCACTGAAAATGGAATTAATCATAATTTTTCAGCCCCTAGGACTCCACAACAAAATGGTGTAGTTGAAAGAAAAATAGGACTCTAGAAGACATGGCCCGTACCATGCTATGTGAAAGCAACTTACCAAAGTATTTTTGGGCGGAAGCAATTAACACAGCATGTTACATCTTAAACAGAGCTTTAATAAGACCAATATTAAAGAAAACACCTTATGAATTATGGAATGAAAGAAAACCAAATATAAAATACTTTCATGCATTTGGATGTAAATGTTTCATTCATAATAATGGTAAAAACAACTTAGGAAAATTTGATGCTAAATCTGATGAAGGAATTTTTCTAGGTTATTCAACAACTAGTAAGGCATATAGAATCTTTAACAAGAAAACCTTAGTAGTTGAAGAATCCATTCATGTAGTTTTTGATGAATCTTTAGCAACTGGATCTGAAAAGATTGATGATGAGGAAGATACAAACATAATTGAAAAAGATCTTGAAAAACTTAATATTGAAGTATCTTCTGATCATGAACAAGAGGCTAAAGATGATGATTCACATAAGGACGATGATGTCAATATTGATCATAATGATGTAGATCTTCCAAGAGACTGGAGATATGCTCATAGTCATCCTAAGGAATTGATTATAGGCGATCCATCTCAAGGAATAAGGACTAGATCATACATGAGAAATATTAGTAATCATCTTGCATTTGTATCACAAATTGAACCTAAAACTATAGAAGAAGCTGAAAAAGATAATAATTGGATGTTAGCAATGCAAGAAGAACTAAATCAATTTACAAGAAATAATGTTTGGACCTTAGTTGAAAGACCTAAAAATCATTCAGTAATAGGATCAAAATGGATTTATAGAAATAAACTAGATGAAAATGGCATTGTAATTAGAAACAAAGCTAGATTGGTTGCTAAAGGATATAATCAAGAAGAAGGTATTGATTTTGATGAAACCTTTGCACCTGTAGCTAGATTAGAAGCCATTAGGCTATTACTTGCATTTGCATGTCATATGAACATTAACTTATTTCAAATGGATGTAAAAAGCGCATTTTTAAATGGATTTATAATGAAGAAGTTTATGTAGAACAACCACCAGGTTTTGAAGATCACGAATTTTCAAATCACGTTTTTAAATTGCACAAAGCTTTATATGGTTTGAAACAAGCACCTAGAGCTTGGTATGATAGGTTAAGTAAATTCTTAATAGAAAATGATTTTACAAGAGGAAATGTTGATAAAACTTTGTTTTTGAAAAGAAAAAGTAAAGATTTACTTGTAGTACAAATATACGTAGATGACATTATTTTTGGTGCTACTAACGATTCTCTTTGTCAAGAATTTGCAAAGTTGATGCAGGGAGAATTCGAGATGAGCATGATGGGAGAACTCAACTTCTTCCTTGGACTCCAGATCAAACAAAGCAAAGAGGGAATCTTTATCAACCAAACCAAATACACAAGAGAACTACTCAAAAAGTTTGGTATGGAAACAATGAAACCCCTCGGAACTCCAATGAGTCCTTCATGCAAGCTGGACAAAGATGAAGAAGGTAAAAAGGTTGATCAAAAGTATTATCGAGGTATAATCGGATCCCTTCTTTATTTAACAGCAAGTAGACCAGATATATGTTTTCAGTATGTTTATGTGCTAGATTTCAATCTGAACCTAAAGAATCACATTTAATAGCTGTTAAAAGAATTTTAAGATATCTAAATGGAACTAAAAATGTAGGTTTATGGTATTCTAGAGACTCCACATTAAACCTAATTGCATATTCAGATTCTGATTATGCTGGATGTAAATTAGATAGAAAAAGCACAAGTGGTGCATGCCAATTCTTAGGTAGTAACTTAATCACATGGTTTAGCAAAAAGCAAAATTCAGTTGCATTATCAACTACTGAAGCTGAATATGTAGCAGCTGGAAGTTGCTGTGCGCAAATCCTATGGATTAAGCGACAACTTGAAGACTATGGTATCACACTTGATAAAACACCCATAAGATGTGATAACACTAGCGCAATCAACTTAACTAAAAATCCAATTCAACACTCAAGAACAAAACACATAGAAATTAGATATCATTTTATAAGGGAACATGTAGCTAATGATGAAATTTGTTTAGATTATGTAAACACTGAAGAACAATTAGCTGACATATTCACTAAACCTTTAAATGAAGAAAGATTTTGTTATCTTAGAGGAGAGTTAGGAATTTGTAATCCTTTTGAATAAATTTTGAAACCTCTAAGGAAATATATCTAGAATTCTTTCAAATTCTCAAAATCTTAAGGAAATTTTATCTAGAACTCATATCAATTTGATCTCTCAAATCCATGATTTTTAATCATACTCAAAGATCAAATTTCGGACTTAATTCGGATTCTCTGAATCTAATCTAATTTTTCTCTGAAATTGTCCGGAGCCGACTCGAGAGTATCGGAGTCGACTCGAGTTTCTGCTGAAACTCAGGAGTCGACCCCTCCTCTGAGCGAGTCGACTCGAGATCGTGTCCGTGCTCTGTGACTAGTCGCGAGCCGACTCCACACTTTGCGCGAGTCGACTCGACGTGGTCCCAGTCGATTTATTTAGGGCACGAGTCGACCCACGGACATTTCATTCTTCCAAAATCTTCCAAATCCTCTCCAAAACTTTCCCAAAACCCTCCAAACCTCAATAACCTCTGATTAAACAATCCTTCAAGATCAATGGCACCCAAAACCCGAGGAGCAAGCTCGAGTGGCGCCGGTGTGAAGAGAAAAAGGACCGTCCGACGACCCGTCCGCGAGCCGTCTACGGATTCTTCTTCTACACCTTCGGCTAGTGATCCTCCAGCTCCAGCTCCAGCTCCTACTCCCCAGGTAGATCTTCTAGCCAGTAGGATTGTAACCACAGGAAGGAAAGTGGATTTTGAATTGTTTGAGAATGAAGGATTCATCATTGGTAGACAACTAATCGAGATGGGATTTGAGTATATTTGTTCATTGGATTGTCCAACCTATCCTGCTTTGGTAAAGAGTTTTACAAGAATTTGTCTAGAGGAGATGATGGCTTAGTAAGCAAGGTTAGAGGCATGGTTTGAACATTACATCCTCCATTCTTTCTAGATTATTGAATTACCCTTGTCTGGACCTTCTACATTTGCCCCTGAAGATAGGTCTCCAGCTCTCACTCGACTTTTGAACCGAAATTTGAGGATTTGAAGAAGTCTTTGCTAGTCAACTGCCATTGGAATTAAGATTCTCCACAATATTTGCAGCAGGATTCTATTTCCCAAGACAGGCAGATTTGACTATGTTTCTGAAGAGATATTTTTGTCATGGATGCAGTTGTTCTGGGAAACCCATCAATCTACCTAGGATGATGATTTGGTATATTGCAGATTGTAGCGGGAAAAAGAAATCGAGCTTGCCCTATGGCATGGTTTTGACTAAATTATTTCTTAGCCAAGGGATTGTGTTCAGTGATTGTGAGCCAAAGAAGGATTAAGACATACAGATTATTATACTTTGGCTACTATTCATCGCATGGGTTTATTAAGAAAAATGGAAGTTGGGAGAGAAAGATGTTACTGAGGATAGAGACTTAGATGCAGAGGCACCCAGACCTTCTTTGAGACATTCATCACCGGAGCCTCCTCAGTGTTCATCTATTCCAGAGTCTGTTCCTGCTCCTGCTCCTACCCCTGCTCCTATTGCTCCTGCTCAGTCTTCACTGTTTCATCTGTAGTTTTTCTGATACACAGTTAGATCAACTTCGATCTTTATTCAAGTCTGAGTTAAGTGATCAAAAAGACTGAAAGAAGAATTTAATGATAAGTTATGAACTTAAAAGAAGCTTATATTCTCTCAGTGATCGGTTGCATTGATTGAGTCCACTCTCAGTTCATCTACCGGTTCCTTAAGTGAAAATTTAAAGAATATCTTTGGAGAACTTAAGGATATCTGCGGTGACTCGGAGACATACTCCCAATGCAACGCAGAGCTTCAAGATAAAATCTGCTTGTACTTTTGTTGATGAAAAACTCAAAGACTATGTTAGACTTCAATGTGAAGGGATGAAGCAAATTGTAGATCATTTGAATAGAATTACTAGAAGAAATTTTTAAGTTTTCATGTAATCTCTTTTTGATGTAATCAAATTTACTTTCAATGCAATGTACAAGTTTACATTTCATGTACTTTCATTTTGAAGTAATGAGAATGTTTGATGCTTCACTTTTGTCTATTCAATTGTAAGTACCCTTGAATATCTTTGAATGAATTGATATAATGTCAATTGATAACTTAGATGAATGAAGAATGTTTAATCAAATTGATGCTCTTGCATCTCAACCTTTTTGTTGATTACAAAAAAGGGGGAGAGATTTTATATTTAATCGTATATGCCTTGCAATTCTCATAAGGGGAAGAGATAAATTGAATTTCAAAAGAAAATGCTTAAGTTTCTGATTTTGAAAAATTTTGAATGATTTATAAAATTAAGGTTCATAGGGGGAGCTACCTCATTGAGGGGGAGCCTTTCCATGAACACAAAGTTGATTTTGGAATCACAAATTTTTCAATTTTATAATGCATATACTCAATGTTTTTGTCATCATCAAAAAGGGGGAGATTGTTGAGAAATTATTGAAACATAATTGCCCCAACTTTATTGATTTTGATGATTTCCAAAAGCCATGAGTATCTTAAAGAAAACAATGTGTTTATTTATCAAAAACCTTGAGCTTATTCAAATTGAAAGGAATGAACTATCAATGGTATATTAAATGAGTTTTGAATCTATTAGAAAAAGGAATTTCAAGTTCTATGCTTAAAAGAATTCAAAAAGGAATTTTACACTTTATATTCAATCGATGAATTCTTGAAACATGTCTTGAATCCATGATAAATGTCATATTTAATGTATTCAAGTCAAATTTATATTTTAAATTTAATTGGGACAAGTTTTAAAGTCAATCAGAACATTTTTCTGATTTTTGTATCGGTCCCGAGCCGACTCAAGGGTTTCCGAGTCGACTCCCCAATTGCCTGAGTTTCTCGAGTCGACCCTTGGTTTTCAAGAGTCGACCCCTGAATTCTTGCGAGCCGACTCCTGTCTGTGCGAGCCGACTCCGCTCAAACAACAGAACCCATGTTTTTTGAGCACTTCTCGAGTCGACTCCCCTTTCCTCGAGTCGACTCCCGACTTTCAGGAGCCGACACTTTGTTTTCGCGAGTCGACCCCTCAATGGTTAAAATGTTTCTATTTTTGGTAATCGACCTCGAGCCGACTCCCTCAAGCTCGAGTCGACTCCACGAAATCTGGGCGCGATTTTTAACGATGACACATCAGCCCCAACGGTAAGATTTTTGAATAACGGCTATTTTTCCTTGTCTCTAACGGATATATTTTTGCAGATTCTATAAATAGAGGAGTTCTTTTCAAATCAAAACAACCCAGAGAAAATCAAAAAGAGAGAAAAGAATATCTTTGAAAAGAGGGAAAAACAGAGCATATGGAAAAATCATTTAGCTCAAAGGAGAGTGATTCAAAAGGAGTGAAATCCAAGTGAAAGATTCGTCTACTCCTTCTCATCAATCCACAAAGCCAAAAGAAAATCCAAGTGCGTTTCAAAGGTCAAATCGAGGATTTTCAAAAGAGGAAAAAGCTTCATCTCAACTCCAAAGTCTTCAACGGTCAAGAATCTTGCTGAGGCGTGATTCAACACTTCTAGAGGAGTTAAAGAGAAGAAGGAAGAAAGCCCAAGCATCTACCATCTGCAAATACAATCAGGCTTTTCTAACCTTTTATATTTTGTACTTCATTTGTATATTTGCTCAAGGGGAGCACTTTATTGTTCAAACACTTTTATTATTTGTTTGCTGATTCAATCAGTGGATTGAATCAGTGGAGGTTGGTATACCTCGTTACAAGCCGGAGTGCTTGTGTTGGGTTAGTTGTGAGCCCTAGAAAAACAACGTGTAGGGTTTTGTGCTGGTAAGCCCGAGTTAAAACCAGCTGGGTTCGTTGTGCACCCGGTAAAACAACAAGTTTGAGTTGTGAGCTTGGAAAACAACTCGGCTGTAATCTAGAGAGATTATAGTGTGGACCCAAGTGAATCTTGGGAGTGGACGTAGGTGTTGGTTGCACCGAACCACTATAAAATTATCTTGTGTTTGCCGTGCCATTTTCTCTATCTCTATCTCTCTTTATTTGCTTGTTCATTGCTTATTAGTTAATCTCACTTGCACATCTTGCTAACTAATCAATTAAAGTTAAAAAGTCTTAAATTTTTAAGAACCCAATTCACCCCCCCCTCTTGGGTTGCCATCTGGGCCAACAGCGATGACCCCCCAGCTTTAGGCTAACGACACCCTAGCTTTAGCTCAACGACACTCGAAAGGCAAAATCCTACGACATCCTCCTATTCTCACAAAAGGACACCAATGCTTTTAGCGCAATGACCCCCCAGCTCTGGGCTAACGACACCCTAACTTTAGCTCGACGACACCCGAAAGGCAAAATCCTACTACATCCCCCTGTTCTCACGAAAGGACACCAATGCTTTTAGCATGACGACCCCCCAGCTCTGGGCTAACGATACCCTAGCTTTAGCTCGACGACACCCGAAAGGCAAAATTCAATGGCATCCCCCTGTTCTCACTAAAGGACACCAATGCTTTTAGCGCGATGACCCCCTAGCTCTGGGCTAACGACACCCTAGCTTTAGCTCGATGACACCCGAAAGGCAAAATCCTACAACATCCCTCTGTTCTCACGAAAGGACACCAATGCTTTTAGCACGACGACCCCCCAACTCTGGGCTAACGACACCCTAGCTTTAGCTCGACGACACCCGAAAGGCAAAATCCTACGATACCCCTGTTCTCAATTTACGACATTCTAGTTTTCAATTTACGACATCATATATGAAAACTTAAGAAATTGTGAAGTAGAAAAGGCATAAAGATGAATAAATCGAGGACACCCCTGTTCTCAATATAAAATATTTGCATTTGCATTAAATATGAAATGGTGTCAATATGAATAAATTACATTAAATTTTCAATGAAAGAAGAATGAAAAAATTAAGAACAGTTTGCGACAAGGTCGTTGATCTTTTGGTTGAGGCTCTCTCTCAATATCGTCGCAGCTAATTATCGCCGGTATTCTCTTATTTCCTCCTTCGTGAAATCCATCTTCATATCAGGATTGTCCCGTCGAGTAAGACATTCCATGTATCTCAGACAGTATAGGCCACAATCCAGCGATCCGGCCGATTGACTTGGCAATCCGAAATCTCTTCCATCGGCCAAGTCATCACCTCCTCCTTATCGCAGTAGATATGGAATATGTGGCCAAGAATTGTATGCCATTTCTTCGCATTGGCCTTGTACCTGGCATTGTGTTTTAATGAATTCAGGTGCATGAACACCTTTCTTTCCATGTCGACAGCAACAAGATGCCGGTGTGAGTTATCGGAGTTTGTTATGGTGAATAGAAACCGGAATTGGGCCTTATCTTCATCGGATACATTGTCAAATATCGATGCCCCTGATATTGCAGCGAGTTCATGAGGAGTTAATGGAGAAGTCAGACACAAAGCGGCTATGAAAACTGATGCAAAGATGCACTTATGGTATCGGTCCGGATGCTCTATCCAGTTGCACATCAAAAACTCCTAGCCGGCATCAATTATCTGCCAATGGAATGTAAACCAATTAATATAATTCTAAAATCAACAACTAGAAAAGGTTTCTTGAGATACTTACATCATCTATTATCATATCATTGTTAATGAGATCCCGAAAACTTTTCCTTGTTACAACGCCACCTAACTTATTAGTGTACACGATCTCGTCGGTTAGTCGTTCGCTCAAAAAAAATTATAATTATTTGGTCATCTTCGACCGTTGTATTGGGCTTTGATGTGCCCACTATCTTCGACGACTTTCTATGACGGATTGTCTCATAAGATTCTCCTCTGACCTTAGATGCCTTTCGCTTTCTCATCTCTTTTTTCACCCTCTTAACAAGAGAAGGCATTCCAACGATTTCTATGTCAACATCATCACCTTTTGGAGCAGGGGTGCCAAGTTTATTATCAGATTTGGACTCTTCTTGGCCCTCCGTAGATTTTCCCTCTCCGCTCTTGTCCTCCTCTTTATTTTAAATCCCATGCTCTATTTTATCGTCCAAGGATTCCTCCTCCATCTTATTCTCCTCAGTATTTCCTTTAACAGGCTCGAGAAGACACTCCAGGGAATGCCCCTCCTCTATCTTCTCGTCTCTCTTGTCCTCCGCGTTTATTGCATTGCTTTCCTTTCTGAGGAGTGAACTGAGGAGGCTCTCAGCAATGGACAGCCTGTGCCTGACATCGTCGAGTTAATCCTTAACGCAGGCTAATTCAATTCTCAACTCAGCACAGCTTTCGTCTGTTGGTTCAGGCAATGCTACTATATGTTGACTGAGAAGCCAGCGCTCCTCTGACAGTGGTACAGCAGCTCCTTCCAACTGCAAAGCAAGACAATAAACAAATTAATATTAAGTGAAAATATTAACACATTAAGTGAAAAAATATGGTCAGAGCAATGAAGCAATATATTAGCTTACCAAGTCGTGAGGCTGCATGTTGGCAACCCGAACCGACTAGATCTTCATTTGGTTGTCATACCACTTCAACAGCCGGGGCAGTTTATTGGGATATGCTGATGCTCTCGTTGATGTATGCTCGAGGAACCACGCCTGAATATAATAACTTTCGGATATAAAAAAATGTAATATTAACAAAAAATTATACTAAGGACACCATTTCTGCATCTCAATAATTCTTATCACCAGCGCTGCCGAGCATCCGAACAGGGTAGGCTGCCTCCTAACCTTTTGTACTCTCTTTGAGTGGACCGGCTCCTCGAAACACAAGCAAACAGCTACTTCTGCGAGAGCCAGAACAATCAACTCCTTGAATGTCGAAGCCCATTGGATCCTATCCAGTTGACTTAAGTCATCCAAGTGCTGGATGAGATACCATGGACATATCTGATTAGACTTTGGAGCCAAAAACATGGCAAACATGTAGGCGATCCAAAGTCTGACGGTGTCCTCGACATCTTCCTGTACCTTAGATGATCGGAGTTAAAAAATTAACTTCTCCAAACCTTATTGATAAAGATTTAAACCTTGGCCAAATCGTCTGAACAACCTTCCGTTGAACAGCTGGCTGGACATGTCGATCTTCTTCCCATGAGTTGGAAGACCCAGAATAAGTGTGACTTCGTCGGCACTAAATAGAACCGGCTTGCCACAAAAATGAACTTGTCGCCTCCACTGTGACATCTTATGATGTCTGCTAGCAGTCGTCCGTCGACTGTGAACGTCTGCATGTCGACGAAGGCACCAAATGGGGTCCTTCGAATAAGTTTTGTATGCTGTCTAGTAAACCCCATCTTTCAAACCTTCTGAACGTAAACGGCCAGCCTGCAACTATTCTTAAACAACTAGGAAGCCTTCACATGGGGGACTGGAATAATTTTCATGTCATCTGAAACATGGGGTAAAACATACTAGTCAGCTGGGTGCCATTATGTATGAACTAGGGTGTCATGACATTTTAAGAGAGGATGTCATAATATCTTAACAAAGGGATAAACATACTTGAAGGAGATGCATCCTCATTCGAATGAAGAACGATGTCCTTGCTTTGTTCCGCCATTTTCTCCTTTTGGTTCTTTTTTTTTCGCTGTCTTCATCCACAAACGAAAGCACTCATCTCCATGAATAAAGTAGATGGAAGAAAGAACTGTGGAAGAAATTTAGAATACCGGTGGCTTCTCGAGCAACAAACGAAGGACCTCTAGGGTTTCAGAAATTTTTTTATGTCGACCTCAGAGAAATATGAAAGGACACCAGGAGCGCCACGATTATATCGCTGATACGCAAACCCGTAGGAACCGGCCACGTTATGCAACTTTTCTCGAAAAGATGACATAGCTGAGTTACTAGGGTGTCGTCGAATTACAACTAGGGTGATGTCAAAATTCCCGCATGGTTCAAATTTATCATAGTGGTGTCATAAGATTACACCAAGGGTGTCGTAACGTTTCAACTGGGGTATCATGAAGGAAACCCCATGAAATAACTTACGACACCCCAGCTCTCATCCGACGACACCCTAGCTTTAAGGCGACGACACCCGTGCATGGACCGTTAAGGTGAGGACCTAGACATCCCTGACTTAGGCTGTTACGACACCCCAGCTCTCATCCGATGACACCCTAGCTTTAGCGCGATGACACCCATGCGGGGACTGTTAAGGCAGAGACCTACGACATCCCTGACTTAGGCTGTTATAATACCCCAGCTCTCATCCGACGATACCCTAGCTTTAGCACGACGACACCCGTGCGTGGACTGTTAAGACAGGGACCTACGACATTCTTGAGTTAGGCTGTTACGACACCCCAGCTCTCATCTGACGATACCCTAGCTTTAAGGCGATGACACTCATTCCAGGACTGTTAAGGCGAGGACCGACGACATCCCCGACTTAGGCTGTTACGACACCGCAACTCTCATCCAACGACACCCTAGCTTTAAGGCGACGACATCGTGGACCTACGACATCCCTGACTTAGGCTATTACAACACCCCAGCTCTCATCCAACGATACCCTAGCTTTAAGGTGACGATATCCATGGACCTACGACATCCTTGACTTAGGATGTTACGACACCCCAGCTCTCATCCGACGACACCCTAGCTTTAAGGTGATGACACCCGTGCGGGACTGTTAAGGTGGGGACCTACGACATCCCTGACTTAGGCTGTTACGACACCGCAGCTCTCATCTGATGACACCCTCACCCGTGCGGGGACTATTAAGGCGACGACCGATGACATCCCCGAATTAGGCTGTTACGAAACCCCAGCACGGGTGTCGTAGCATTGGTGCTAGGGTGTCGTAAGGTTTAAACTGGGGTGTCGCGAAGGATTTTCGGTAGAATTCCTCTTGGGGTGTCGCTGGGCTTCTCTCAATGGTCAGTTGTAAACACGGGTGTCGTAGCGTTATCGCATGGGTGTCATAAGGTTTCAACTGCGGCGTCGTAGATCTTTTTTTGGGTGAACATAACTTGGGTGTCGCAATACTTCTGACCTGTTTCCTCTTGGGACGTCGTAAAGCTTATCCATTCAGCGTGCATTTAAACCATGGGCTGCAACCATAGGAAGGGTAGACAACATCGGAGATAGTTTAAGCTAGGGTGTCGCGAAGGATTTTCGGCCGAATTCCTCATGGGGTATCGTGGGGCTTCTCTCCATGATCAGTTATAAGCATGGGTGTCGTAGCATTGGTACTATGGTGTCGTAAAGTTTCAACTTGGGTGTCGCGAATGATTATCGGCCGAATTGCTCCTGGGGTTGTAGCATTATCGCTAGGGTGTCGTAAGGTTTCAACTGGAGTGTTGCGAAGGATTTTGGCCGAATTCCTCCTGGGTTGTCGCGGGGCTTCTCTCCATGGTCAGTTATAAGCATGGGTGTCATAGCATTGGTGCTAGGGTATCGTAAAGTTTCAACTTGGGTGTCGCGAATGATTATCGATCGAATTGCTCCTGGGGTCATAGCATTATCGCTAGGGTGTCGTAAGGTTTCAACTGGGGTGTCGCAAAGGATTTTTGGCCGAATTCATATGGGGTGTCGCGGGGCTTCTCTCCATGGTTAGTTATAAGCACAGGTATCGTACCATTGTCGCTAGGGTGTCGTAAGGTTTCAATGGGGTGTCGCGAAGGATTTTCGGCCGAATTCCTTGTGGCGTGTCATGGCCGTTCTCTCCAGAGTTGTAAAGTGAGGACACTAGAGCTATATGGATAAGGAATAACGGGGAATATAGGCGGAGACACTCCGACGATACCCTAGTTCTAAGGAAGTTACATGCGCATTAAACGGTTTCCTAATGCATTAACTTCATCTAACGATAAAAAACAGTTGGTGTAATAAAGGAGCTTTACAAAGAAGCATGAACACCTTTCTTTTTACTTCCTGCTGCGGATAACATTTCCTTGCATCCGAAAGCCCAGAGCGAGGGGGAAGAAAGAGTTTTTCTTGCACAGATGTAATCCAAGAAAAAATGGCGGTAGAAGTAGGCTGGAGGGAAAGGGCATTTTTGTTTGCACAGCAATTTTAAAATAAAGGTGAAGCGCTTTTAATTTCTGTCACGATCAGAACGTAACATCGTAGCAGAACCATACCGTTCCGTAACGTCAGCATGTAGGATGCACGTGGACCAATTAGGAGAGGCGGTGCAGCCCAAGTAGGACTTGTTGCACCGGGGGTGGTGTATAAAGACTTTTCCTTATAAATAACTAAATAAGGCAAAATCAATTGAGGACTCAGTTGAGTTAGACTTGACAAATCCTACAAGATAGTTGAGAGACTTGATCAAGGTTAAGCTCTCATAACCTTGGCAACTCCATTCGGGCGTCCAAGTCTATCCATGGAATGGAGTAAGACTAGGAGGAAGCTCGGGGCTTCCTATGTAGATTTAGATCACTCTTCTTTCTTGATTTGATCTACGACTAAAAACCTTTTCTCTAGTAAAATTTCCTCAAGCCATTGCTGGAGCTTTATCAAAGACCAAAGGCCCTTACTACTTTCTCCCTCTAATCTCTAAAGGTAGGCATCCTCATTAGTTAGTTTTTGAAAAAGAATTGCTGTAATCGAGAACAGACCCTTACTTCTATCACCACCCTCTATTTCTTAATTGACCATTGTTGAGGGGTAAAATCGTCATTGCATTATTGATCGCTCATATTGGCAATGGGGTCGCGCCCAATTCAAATGCCCTGCTTGCTAGCTAGTTGGCGCGACATTCTAGCAACAAGCGTCTCCTCATAATGAAGAAAGAGAACAAGAGGGAAAAAAGGGCAACGTTATGTGCGTGGGTTCTTCCAAGGGCCACCTCATTAATATCCAGCAGTCAAGTCAATAGGCTGGAGCATTTAATGGTACATAAATGGTCATAATGACTTGTCATAAAGGAGAAAGCATGCCTCGGCGCTCTCATTCTGGCCAGCTTCATAACTCGGCCAACATGGCTCGGCCAACATAGCTCGGCCAGCTCAGCCTCGGCCAGATTTAGCATAGCTCGACCAACATGGCTCGGCCAACATAGCTCGGCCAGCCTTAGCCTCAGCCAGATTCAGCATAGCTCGGCCAACATGGCTTGGCCAACATAGCTCGGCCATATTCAGCATAGCTCGGCCAGCCTCAGCCTCCTTCAGCATACATCGGCCTTCGCAACCACGCTATGTCTCTTGCGTTAAGGCATTTATGGTCTCATAAAGGCCACATGCATCCACCTACTTTAAGGCATTTAATGCCTTATTTCCTTCCATCATTAAGGCATTTATGGCTGCCACGTTGGCCCCCCTTGGCACCTTTTGCGCGGGAAGGATGGCGTCATGAAGCCAAGACAAGGAGTTCTTGACTCCATGCTTCAAAGAAGTCCGACTCAGCATTATACTTCGGCAAATTCAACCAACCTTATGCCTCGGCAACCCGAGCTATTCTTATGTTTCTGCCATCAAGGCCAGACCATTCCTCGGCCATCTGATCCGAGCTACTTCAGACCTCCGCGGAATCTAGCACGGAAGAGTTCAAATTCATTGTAACAGAATAAGATTCCAAACAAGGAATCATGCCAAGATGTGGCCTAGGACCTACAATAGTGGCCTAGGGACCACGCAGCCACTGAGTCTCGAGCCATCGGCCAGCTCTCCCCGCCTCCCAACCGTCGATCCTCTAACTAACCAGATACGGATCCTATCGGCCTGTAACAACCTGATTCGAATCCGTTTTGAATCCCAACAACTTTCAGACCTCATCTAGAGCACGTCCAAGAAGTCAGGTGACCGCCTATAAATACTACCACCCTCAAGCCTCTTAGGTACGGCTATTTTACGCCCATTTTTCATTCACAGTTCTGACACTCCGCCATAAAAGCTCCTACGAGAGCTCGGAGGAACTCTTCCTCAGGGATCCTTCTTCCTATATTTGTTGATTGCTGGTCTCCACTGACTTGAGCGTCGGAGGGTCTTCCGCAGAGGGCCACCCCCAATGCCTCTTGTTGGGAATTGTATCCTAAAGCTAATCATTTGATAATTATGCTGATGTAAATTGTATATAAATTGATATATTAATAAAAGTTATTTGACAGTTTATTCATTACAAGAACATCTTCTTAATACTCCTGAAAGTAATGAAGCCCTTAGAATCTTCCTCACGATAAAGGAGGATTTATCTTAGAAGGTCCTTAAAAGAGTTCGCGACCAAATGATATACTATGACAGGGCCATAGTACTATCAATTATAGGACGTTGTATATCATATTTATTGGTTATCCTCTTAACCAAGGAGTGTAGAGACACTGGTATGACATACAGGTGAAAGTGTAGGAGTACATTTCACCGAACGTGACTCATTTCGGATACTCTGCTGTCAAGAGTTAATCCGAGAAGATATAGGTATAAGTATCCTTCAGACCTGAAGATCACAACCAGTGGCTTACAAGCAACTCATTGTACTTAGGTGCCGGACCACCTGGATTTCTAATCCAGCTACGAAAGGTTACTGGGTGCAGTCAAGTACTTGTGGTAGTCAGTTGTGGATCAAGATGGAATTTGACCTATCCCATTAAAAGGAGAAATGCTTGTGTTTCAATTTAGCAAGACCTTGGCCAAGGCACTTCATGTGAAAGTCACATAATCACTAAAGTTGAAATCATTTTATAGATTTGCTATTTAGAGTTGACAGGCTCTTAAGCCATCCTTAGCATTTGTGGTCAAGAGGATGAATTATACGGTAACTGTTTCTTAGGGTTCTTGGAGTTTGCTCGGCAACTCTTCGACCTATCCGGACGTCGGGTTCCATTGCTAGATGGGCACATCGATTAGTATAGAAAGTTGTTTCTATGCTACCGGCTTAGGTTCGAACCTAGAGAGTCACACGCATAGAAGTTTCCTATGATGATCTATTTGCTGATCAACGATTGAGAATCGTATATGATTTAATTAATCAATTTGATTGATTGAATTATCTCAATTGGGTTAAGTACAATTGAATAAGATTCAATTTGGTTTAAGTCTATTAGAAGGACAAGTCAATTTCAAATATTGATTTGAAATTAAACTTGATTTGAATTTAAATAGATTCAGGACTAGCCAAATTTGATTTGGGCTTGGACCATGATCTATGTGGGTTAAGTCAAATAAATTCAGATCAGAACCCAAACCTCTCAAATATGGATCTCATATGATGAGATGGCTAAAATCTCATCTCATGAGATAGAATTTAATGCATGACATTTATTTACCGAACGTCGTATTTATCCCTCGTCTCTTTGGTTTTCTCCGAACGACGGAACTAAACCAAACGCCGTGACTCCTTAGTTTTCTCCGAACATCGGAATTAAACCAAGAGCCGCGCCTTTGGCATCTCTTTTCTCCGAACATCGGAATTAAACCAAGAGCCGCGCCTTTGGCGTATCTTCGCTTTTGCCAAACGATGGATTCTTAAATGTCAGAATTAAATGTCAAGGCTAAATCTAGATTATAAATAGAGGGCATTCCCTCACCAGAGAACAAAGAACAAAAAATAGAACAACAATACAAATTGTCGTGGATTGTAATTCTAAAATGTTAGAATAGAAAATCCTGGTGATTCTGGTGTTAGCGGAAGCCTGGTGGATCTTGGAGGAAGATTCAAGTGAGGGGATTCAAGATCAGCAAAGCTATTTTTCCGCGAGCTAGCACTCCCAAAAATCTGATCATTCGGGGCTTCGCGTGGACGATACTAGAGGCCGGATGATTGAACGGCTGCAGAGCAATAAGGATTTACCTACTGTTCTTAAGGTAAGTGATTTGATCCCTAGATCTTAAGGCAGGCTTCAAGATAATAGTGCGACTAGTCATCTTGAAGATCAAGATATGATCTTGATGTTTTTATATGCATATTTTAGATCAAACGACCCTGAATATATAGGCAAAGATATGATCTTGATGCATATTAGATAGATTAATATGTAATCTTTTAATTTCCGCATTGATAATAGTTATCAATTTTTAAAAATATGCATGCCTCGAGACTATTTCTCCCTACAAATGGTATCAGAGCCATGGTTTCGTTAATGATCTAATTTATTGCATGTAAATTAATATTCTCATTAATTATGTAATTATGGCTAAAACTTATCACAAGGCCATATGGTCACATGTGGATTGAAAATCTGAATTACCCATTCAATGAGGTATTCTGTGACATATTGCCGTGCGATTGTTTTATCGTTAATGCTTTGTTTAAAGAAAATTTAAATTATGCTTTGGCATCAAAATATAGATTACACACTCTCAAAAGATATTTTATATTTGATACATATTGATGTTGTATAAAACCATAATATTTGCATGTTTAGTATAAAAACATAGATATGATATATGATGGCATGATGTCTATGTTATAAAACATACAAATATTTATGAGAGTTTTATTTGAATGTCAAATATTAGTTCATAATTTTTTTTTAGATATGATCTAAATATAGGAATTATGAGTAGTAACATTATGCTTGATTGAAATATATGACATATTAACATGAAATATATTTAATCATTTGGGTTAGCTAAATCGGGTCCATAAAGGGTTAGACTCTAAGGTTTAAATCAACTGGACTAAAAGAGTATTTATTCAAATCTAATTAGATTAGGTTAAGAATGCTCTAAATCAAACAATAGTTGTAGTTGATCAAGTCCTTCTCTTTGATTAAACCAAATGGAAGTAGATTAGGCTCCGTGGTTAAGCATGAATCAATTAGATGGTCAAATCAGAATTGGTTAACCATATGATGTCAAGGTGGGATGGCAAGTTGCTCTAGGATCAATGATCGAATGGTTTTTAATTGGGAGCTACTCGTATTGATGCGTCTTTAACGAGTTAATGGCATATCCCTCCCATCGATCTCTCTCACCTGGTCATTGTGGTGAACCATTTATGATTCAAATCATTTACCTGATTCGGGTTGACCCATGCCTGTAAGGATATCAGTATGACTGATTTAGGTGCCACTTAACCTGACTTAATCTTGTTTCATTCTACCGATTTCATAGATTCAGTGGGAGAACTTGATTAGTCAATTTATCTTCATATTATTAAAATCCTCTAAAATTATTAGGTCCTTAAAATGAAATAGTTATATAATAACTAGATCATAGCCTCCCATTAAAGTGGGTGATAATGAGTCCGATGTCTTGATAATCATTGGAGGCACTCCATGCCTGGTGCTTGTCAACCATCGGAATTATCATTCATTATATGATAAGTCAGCGTAACTATTAAATAAATAGTCAGGTGAGCCGAGCTTCACTCGGGCTTGGTTGTCTATTGATAGGTTACACTGATTATATCATTTAATGGTTGGACCTAACCAGAACTTTCAGTGGAGGCACTTCATGACTGCTGAAGAGGTACATGAGGCAAAACTGAACACTAAGAATTGTTTGGAGAAATAATTGGTTTTGAACCTACTCTTAGATGCATATGGGTTAGCCAAGCTTCACTTGGGCCTGTATGTAGTTTATGTAGATCTTAGTGCCCGCTAAAGAATTAAGAATAATTCTTCGAATTGGGGTGTAGAGGCAGCCAATTTGAACAAAATAGTGGGAGAATATTTAGACTAAAGTTCAAGTCTTTAGACTGAATCAATTTATATACTAATAAACTTTAGTTTTTTTTATGCAGAATATGGCCACTAATTTATCATTAAGGTCCCTATTGGATAGTGACAAATTGAATTGTTCCAATTTCAATAGCTGGTTCAGAAAACTTAAGATCGTCCTTGAGCATGAGAGGATTCTATATATTCTGAATAATCCTGCACCAAAGATACCTGATGCAAACACCCAAAGTTCTGAGAGAGACACTTATCAGAAGTGGCTCAATGATAGAACTAGCGTGCGTTGTATCATGTTAGCAGCAATGAATGATGAATTCGGTCGCCGGTTCGAGAATGCTCAGCCAGAAGAAATCATTCAAGCGTTGAATAAATCTTTCGGCACACCCGACGATGTTGAAAGGCACAAGACTAGTTGTGCTATTTTCAATGCTCGAATGAGAGATGGATCTCCTGTCACTGATCATGTATTATACATGATCGAGAAGATAGAACTCCTAAGCAAGCTCGGCTTTCCCTTACATGAGCAGTTGGGAAAAGATGCGATCCTGAATTCCTTGCCTCCATCCTTCCGACCTTTCCTTACTCATTTTCGAATGACAAAGCCTGCAGTCAACTACCACGGTTTGTTGGGGTTGTTATAGAACTTTGAGAAAGATAACCAGCTCTCTAAGGGTTTGGTTAATGTGGTTGAAGGATCTAAGGTAGGGCATAAACCCTTTGGGAAAGGGAAGAAGAAAAAGAATAATAAAAGGGTGCAACATGCTAGGACATCTATAAGGGGTCAGATGCAGAAGAAGAAAGTTGATAAAAGTCAAGCTGAATGCTTTCACTGCAAGATGCAAGGGCACTGAAAGAGGAACTGTCCTCTTTATATTGTCATACTTGATCCAAACATGCCAAAGAAGAAAAAGGAGCAAGATGTTGCTCAACAAGGTATTTATATGATAACACCTTGTAATTTTTCTATATATATAATCAGACCTAGGTATTGGATACCGGGAGTCCTTTTAACATTTGCAATTCATTGCAGGGACTATATATCACCAGAAGATTTGAGGACAATGAAAGATTCCTAAATGTCGGCGATGGAAGATTAGTTCCAGTACTGGCATTAGGAGTTCTTGAAATAGTTTTCAATAGAAATGTCATTATACTAAATGATTGTCATTTTTGCCCAACGTTCTTATTGAACGTAATTTCTGTAGGCCTTCTGGCCAAAAATAATTATGAAATTTCAATAAAGGATGTTGCTTTGAATATCATTATGAATGGAGTCACTGTAATGACTGGGCATTTATCTAATGGCATTTATATATTATCACAGCCTGTGAATATAGTGTACCAATCAAGTAAGCGCCCTAGAACAATTGATGTCACAGATATTTATCTTTGGCACCATCGGCTGGGTCATATCAACAAGAAAGATTAAACAGGTTAACTCAGGAGGGCATCCTTCGAGTTGATGATTGTGAATCATTAACTACCTGTGAATCATGTCTTCTTGATAAAATGACCAAGTCATCTTTTACTGGAAAAGATGAAAGAGCCAAAGAGCTATTGGGTCTAGTACATACTGATGTATGTGGACCAATGAGCACTTGTGCCAAAGGTGGATACTACTACTTCATTACTTTTACAGACGACCTTTCTAGGTTCGGTTATGTCTATCTTATGCGACATAAATCTGAATCATTTGAAATATTCAAACTACATCATAAAGAAGTAGAAAAACAAACAGAAAAATATATTAAGACCCTTCGATCAGATCGAGGAGGCGAATAACTTTCCAATGAATTTGTGACATATTTAAAGGAGAATGGGATTCTCTCCCAATGGACTCCTCCTGGAACACCGCAACATAACGGTGTGTCGAAAAGAAGGAATCGAACTCTGTTAGACATGGTTCGGTCCATGATGGGTTTTGCAAGCTTGCCAATATCATTTTGGGGATACGCATTAGAATCAGCTTGTCATATTCTTAATAAGGTTCCAAGTAAGTCTTTTCTAAAACTCCACATGAGATGTGGTATGGACATAAACCGGTTATTACCTATCTGAGAGTTTGGGGGTGTCCGGTTTATGTGAAACGTGCAAAATCAGACAAACTTGAACCCAAATCTGATAAATATTTTTTCATCGGCTATCCGAAAGAAACAAAAGGATATTACTTCTACAATACTGAAGAACAAAAGTTGTTCATTAGTAATAGAGCAATTTTTCTTGAAAAGGAGTTCCTTAGTGAAGGAATAAATAGCTCTAATGTTGAACTTGAGGAAGTTCATCAAGTAGAAGGAACAACACAAACCAGTGAACCCCTAGAATCTGAGTTGATTAGATCAAACTCAAAACCCATTTTAGATGCACCATTAAGGCGATCTGGTAGAGTACCACATCAATCAGACAAATACTTGGGTTTCTTGATCCAGAACAATGATCCTGTTGAACTCGATGAGAACAACGATGATCCGATCACCTATATGGATGCTATGCAAAGGACTGACTCTAATAAATGGCTTGATGCCATGAAATTCGAACTTGACTCTATGAAGGACAATATTGTATGGACATTACTTGACCCACCCGAAGGGATAAAACCCATAGGGTATAAATGGGTTTTCAAGAGAAAAAGAGGCGCAGACGGAAAGGTAGAGACCTATAAAGCACGTCTGGTTGCCAAGGGGTATCGTCAACGTTATGGTATTGACTATGACGAAACGTTTTCTCCTGTGGCAATGCTGAAATACATTCGGATTATGCTAGCTATAGCAGCACACTTCGATTATGAGATTTGGCAGATGGATGTTAAAACCGCTTTTCTAAATGGTGATTTAGAAGAACAGTGTATATGATACAGCCTGAAGGTTTTATATCTGAAGACGAGTCTAAAGTGTGCAGGCTACAGAAGTCTATTTATGGACTTAAGCAAGCATCAAGGAGTTGGAACATACAATTTGATAAAGTGATCAAATCTTATGGCTTTATTAAGAATAAAGAAGAACCTTGCATTTATAAATGGGCTAACGATTCTGTTATTGTATTTCTTGTATTATATGTGGATGATATTCTCTTAATCGGGAATGATATCCCTGCATTACAAGGCATAAAGACATGGTTATCATCACAATTCTCCATGAAAGATCTGGAAGAAGCATCATACATCCTAGGGATGAAGATCTATAGAGATAGATCTAAGAGGATGCTAGGTTTATCCCAATCTACGTACATTGACACAGTGCTAAAGAGGTTTAGCATGGAGAATTCCAAGAAAGGCTATCTTCCGATAGGCCATGGAATTCATCTTTCTAAGAAGGATTGTCTGACAACTCCTAATGAAAGAGAACGTATGAGTCGAATTCCATATGCTTCGGCAGTAGGATCGATTATGTACACCATGACATGTACAAGATCAGATGTGGCATACTCACTATGAGTAGTGAGTAGATACCAATCTGATCCAGGAGAAAAACACTGGCATGTTGTTAAGACAATCCTTAAGTATTTGAGAAATACTAAGGACCAGTGGTTAGTCTATGGAGAGTCTGATTTGAAACTTGTTGGATATACTGATTCTAGTTTTCAGTCAGATCATGATGATAGCAAAAGTATATCGGGTTTCGTGTTTATCCTAAATGGTGGAGCTGTTTGCTGGAAAAGTTCCAAGCAACATACAGTGGCAGATTTGGTGTGCAAAGCAGAGTACATCGCTGCATCAGATGCTGCGAAATAAGCTGTGTGGCTGCGAAAGTTCATCTTCGAGCTTGGAGTGACACCTTCCCTAGATGAACCAGTCCTGTTATACAGTGACAGCACTGGTGCCATAGCTCAAGCAAAGGAACCACGAGCACATCAGCGCACCAAGCACATACTGCGCCGGTTTCATCTTATTTGAGAGATAGTAGACCGAGGTGACATAAATCTTCAGAAGATTGATGGAAAGGAAAACCTAGGTGACCCATTTACTAAAGCACTCAGCATCAAGGAGTTTGACAACTATAAGTTAAAGATGGGTATTAGATACTGTAATGAGTGGCTTTAGGCTAAGTGGGAGTTTGTTGGGAATTGTATCCTAAAGCCAATCATTTGATGATTATGCTGATGTAAATTGTATATAAATTGATATATTAATAAAAGTTATTTGGCAGTTTATTCATTACAAGAACATCTTCTTAATACTCCTGAAAGTAATGAAGCCCTTAGGATCTTCCTCACGATAAAGGAGGATTTATCTTAGAAGGTCCTTAAAAGAGTTCACGACCAAATGATATACTATGACAGGGTCATAGTACTATCAATTATAGGACGTTGTATATCATATTTGTTGGTTATCCTCTTAACCAAGGAGTGTAGAGACACTGGTATGACATACAGGTGAAAGTGTAGGAGTACATTTCACCGAACGTGACTCATTTCTGGATACTCTGCTGTCAAGAGTTAATCCGAGAAGATATAGGTATAAGTATCCTTCAGACCTGAAGATCACAACCAGTGGCTTACAAGCAACTCATTGTACTTAGGTGCCGAACCACCTGGATTTCTAATCCAGCTACGAAAGGTTACTGGGTGCAGTCAAGTACTTGTGGTAGTCAGTTGTGGATCAAGATGGAATTTGACCTATCCCATTAAAAGGAGAAATGCTTGTGTTTCAATTTAGCAAGACCTTGGCCAAGGCACTTCATGTGAAAGTCACATGATCACTAAAGTTGAAATCACTTTATAGATTTGCTATTTAGAGTTGACATGCTCTTAAGCCATCCTTAGCATTTGTGGTCAAGAGGATGAATTATATGGTAACTGTTTCTTAGGGTTCTTGGAGTTTGCTCGGCAACTCTTCGACCTATCCAGACGTCGGGTTCCATTGCTAGATGGGCACATCGATTAGTATAGAAAGTTGTTTCTATGCTACCGGCTTAGGTTCGAACCTAGAGAGTCACATGCATAGAAGTTTCCTAGGATGATCTATTTGCTGATCAACGATTGAGAATCGTATATGATTTAATTAATCAATTTGATTGATTGAATTATCTCAATTGGGTTAAGTACAATTGAATAAGATTCAATTTGGTTTAAGTCTATTAGAAGGACAAGTCAATTTCAAATATTGATTTGAAATTAGACTTGATTTGAATTTAAATAGATTCAGGACTAGCCAAATTTGATTTGGGCTTGGACCATGATCTATGTGGGTTAAGTCAAATAAATTCAGATCAGAACCCAAACCTCTCGAATATGGATCTCATATGATGAGATGGCTAAAATCTCATCTCATGAGATAGAATTTAATGCATGACATTTATTTACCAAACGTCAGATTTATCCCTCGTCTCTTTGGTTTTCTCCGAACGACGGAACTAAACCAAACGCCGCGACTCCTTGGTTTTCTCCGAACATCGGAATTAAACCAAGAGCCGCGCCTTCGGCATCTCTTCGCTTTTGCCAAACGGATTCTTAAATGTCAGTATAAATAGAAGGCATTCCCTCACCAGAGAACACAGAACAAAAAATAGAACAACAATACACAAATTGTTGTGGATTGTAATTCTAAATTGTCGTGGATTGTAATTCTAAAATGTTAGAATAGAAAATCCTGGTGATTCTGGTGTTAGCGGAAGCCTGGTGGATCTTGGAGGAAGATTCAAGTGAGGGGATTCAAGATCAGCAAAGCTATTTTTCCGCAAGCTAGCACTTCCGGAAATCTGATCATTCGGGGCTTCGCGTGGACGATACTAGAGGCCGAACGATTGAACGGCTGCAGAGCAATAAGGATTTACCTACTGTTCTTAAGGTAAGTGATTTGATCCCTAGATCTTAAGGCAGGCTTCAAGATAATAGTGTGACTAGTCATCTTGAAGATCAAGATATGATCTTGATGTTTTTATATGCATATTTTAGATCAAACAACCCTGAATATATAGGCAAAGATATGATCTTGATGCATATTAGATAGATTAATATGTAATCTTTTAATTTCTGCATTGATAATAGTTATCAATTTTTAAAAATATGCATGCCTCGGAGACTATTTCTCCCTACACCTCTCGCGTGAGGATTGTCTTGCAGGTCCGCCCAGGAGGGAGCCCACGCTGCAGCCCGATCGCGCCCGAGCCGGAGGACGGATTTCAGCAGCAAAAGATTGGAGCTAGAGGAAGGGCCTCAAGTCCCATTAAACTTGAAGAAAGGAGACAAGGATCTCGATCTGGAAGAGAACCTCTCCAATGGCTAATCGGAGAAGGGCAACTTCTGAAGCCCAGGACTAGGTCGCCTCCCAAAGACCTGATCCATTGAGCAGCGTGGCACCGCCGCCGCCACCAGCTGAGACTCCATCGCCACCAACTGTCCCAGTGACCCAGGACCAGTTCGCCACACTGGTCCAACAGGTCCAGGCCCTAACCCGTCTGGTTCAGGAGTGCCTTACAGCTCCCCATCCAGTTATAGCTGCCCTTGCTCCATGCCTCCCCGAAGAGGCCGCAGCTCCTCTTTCTCCAGCCACTTCTTTTTCTGGTCCGCATGGAATCGCGGACCCCCCACATCGACCTAAGGAGGCCAGATCAATCCTACAAGGGGACTGCGATAAGGATCTCCCCAGATCTCGGCGGGCCCGATCCCTCTCTCCGGTGTCCTCTCGCCATGACTCGACGCCGTCTCTGCTTTCTCCCTGCCTCTGCACAACAAATCGGCTTCCATAACCGCGCTATGCGCACCAAGGCATTTATGGCCTCATAAAAGTCATGTGCATCTACCTGTTTTAAGTCATTTAATGCCTTATCTCCTTCCATCATTAAGGCCTTTATGGCTGCCACGTTGCCCCCTTGGCACCTTTTGCGTGAGGAAGGATGGCGTCATAAAGCCAGGACAAGGAGTTCTTGACTCCATGCTTCATAGAAGTCCGACGGCCAGCTTCAGCCTCGGCCAGTGGGCCTATCGCACCACCCAGAGAGTTACCACAAGCGGGACCCCGTTCTGGATGGCCTTCGGTGCGGAAGCTATCATCCCCGTGGAGATAGGACTTCCCACTCCGCGGGTGCTATCACGCCTCCAGAATCAAAGAGAAATCTTTCTCGTCCGGTGATCTTGTCCTCCGGAGAGCATCCGTCTCCAAACCGCTGGAGCAAGGAAAGTTGGCTTCGAACTGGGAAGGCCCCTATCAAGTGACGGAAGTCATGGGACCTGGCACCTACAAGCTCCAGGATCTGAACAGGAAATCCATTCCTCGGACGTGGAATTCAGACAACCTCTGCAGATATCATCAGTAGGGTACGCCTTCTATGGGCCAGCCTTATTAATTTTGTTGGCATATTGCTTTTATGATTTATGGCATGGTCACCACAATCACTTCTCCAAAAAATCATAATGAAAAAATGGATGCCACTTGCTAACTCTCGGCACAACCGAGCTGTCACCTCGACTAACAAATCTCCGAACATCGGCTGGGCCGAGCAACAAATCTCCGAACCTCGGCTGGGCCAAGCAACAAATCTCCGAACCTCGGCTGGGCCGAGCAATAAATCTCCGAACCTCGGCTGGGCCAAGCAACAAATCTCCAAACCTCGGCCGGGCCGAGCGACTCCGTACCTTGGTAGCGCCAAGTAAAATATAATCTTTATAATCCTCGGCTGGGCCGAGCGATCTCCGTACTTTGGCAGCGCCAAGTAAAATATAATCTTGAAGGCTCGGCTACAATCGAGTAACGGTCTCCGTACCTTGGCAGCGTCAAGTAAAATATAATCTTGAAGGCTCGGCTACAACCGAGTAACGTCTCCGAACCTTGGCACGCCAAGTAAAATATAATCTTGAAGGCTCGGCTACAACCGAGTAACGGTCTCCGAACCTTGGCAGCACCAAGTAAAATATAATCTTGAAGGCTCGGCTACAACCGAATAATGGTCTTCGAACCTTGGCAATGCCAAGTAAAATATAATCTTGAAGGCTCGGCTACAACCGAGTAACGGTCTCCGAACCTTGACAGCGCCAAGTAAAATATAATCTTGAAGGCTCAGCTACAACCGAGTAACGGTCTTCGAACCTTGGCAGCGCCAAGTAAAATATAATCTTGAAGGCTCGGCTACAACCGAGTAACGGTCTCCAAACCTTGGCAGCACCAAGTAAAATATAATCTTGAAGGCTCGGCTACAACCGAGTAACGGTCTCCGAACCTTGGCAGCGCCAAGTAAAATATAATCTTGAAGGCTCGGCTACAATCGAGTAATGGTCTCTATACCTTGGCAGCGCCAAGTAAAATATAATCTTGAAGGCTCGGCTACAACCGAGTAACAGTTTCCGAACCTTGGCAGCGCCAAGTAAAATATAATCTTGAAGGCTCGGCTACAACCGAGTAACGGTCTCCGAACCTTGGCAGTGCCAAGTAAAATATAATCTTGAAGGCTCGGCTACAACCGAGTAATGGTCTCTAAACCTTGGCAGTGCCAAGTAAAATATAATCTTGAAGGCTCGGCTACAACCGAGTAACGGTCTCCGAACCTTGGCAGCGCTAAGTAAAATATAATCTTGAAGGCTCGGCTACAACCGAGTAACGGTCTCCAAACCTTGGCAGCGCCAAGTAAAATATAATCTTGAAGGCTCGGCTACAACCGAGTAACGGTCTCCGAACCTTGGCAGCGCCAAGTAAAATATAATCTTGAAGGCTCGGCTACAACCGAGTAACGGTCTCTGAACCTTGGCAGCGCCAAGTAAAATATAATCTTGAAGGCTCGGCAACACCGAGTAATTTATTATTTGGAAGCCTCGGTTATAACTGAGTAGCATCTTGGGAAGGCTCGGCAACACCGAGTAATTTATTATTTGAAGGCTCGGCAACACCGAGTAATTTATTATTTGGAAGCCTCGGTTACAACCGAGTAACATCTTGGGAAGGCTCGGCAACACCGAGTAATTTATTATTTGAAGGTTCGGTAATAGTAATTTATTATTTGGAAGTCTCGGTTACAATCGAGTAGCATCTTGAGAAGGCTTGGCAGCACCGAGTGATTTGTTATTGGAAGCCCCGGCCAGAGCCGAAGTGCGTATCAAAAGCCTCGGCCAGAGCTGGAGTGCATCTCTTATTATCCAAAGCCCCGGTCAGAGCCGAAGTGCGTATCAAAAGCCTCGGCCAGAGCCGGAGTACATCTCTTATCATCCAAAGCCCCAGCCAGAGCCGAAGTGCGTATCAAAAGCCTCGGCCAGAGCCGGAGTGCATCTCTTATCATCCAAAGCTCCGGCCAGAGCCGAAGTGCGTATCAAAAGTCTTGGCCAGAGCCGGAGTGCATCTCTTATTATCCAAAGCCCCAACCAGAGCCGAAGTGCGTATCAAAAGCCTCTGCCAGAGCCGGAGTGCATCTCTTATTATCAAAAGCCTCGGCCAATCCAAGTGATACAGCACTAAAGCTTCGTTCCAGCGGATAATTTCTCGGACACTCTAGTGCAACTAAAGCACCTTATTTTACTTCAGCAAGAGGGCCGCCCAGGCCTTTCTCTAAGCTACACAGAGATAAACACTTTCTCTACAGAGGATCGAATGACATGTTTCCCAAATAAGATTGCTCCAGAATTCTATTCCCTATATCCGAAGTTACACTTCGGACTAGGGAGTGGAGGGCATGTGTTGAGGGGTAAAATCGTCATTGCATTATTGACCGCTCACATTGGCGATGGGGTCGCGCCCAATCCAAATGTCCTGCTTGCCAGCTGGTTGGCACGACATTCTAGCAACAAGTGTCTCCTCATAATGAAGAAAGAGAACAAGAGGGAAAAAAGGGCCACATTATGTGCGTGGGTTCTCCCAAGGGCCACCTCATTAATATCCAGTAGTCAAGTCAATAGGCTAGAGCATTTAATGGTGCAGAAACGTCATAATGACTTGTCATAAAGGAGAAAGCATGCCTCGGCGCTCTCATTCAACCTGGCTCGGCCAGCCTCGGCCAGATTCATCATATCTCGGCCAACATAGCTTGGCCATCATAGCTCGGCCAGCTTCAGCATACATCGGCCTCCGCAACCACACTATGTCTCTTGCGTTAAGGCATTTATGGCCTCCACGTGCATCCACCTGCTTTAAGGCATTTAATGCCTTATTCCCTTTCATCATTAAAGCATTTATGGCTGCCACGTTGGCCCCCCTTGGCACCTTTTGTGCAGGAAGGATGGCGTCATGAAGCCAAGACAAGGAGTTCTTGACTCCATGCTTCACAGAAGTCCGACTCGGCCGACCACATTATACTTCGGCAGATTCAGCCAACTTTATGCCTCGGTAACCCGAGCTATTCTTATGCTTCTACCATCAAGGCCATACCATTCCTCGGCCATCCGATCCGAGCTACTTCAGACCTCTACGGAATCTGGCGCGGGAGAGTTCAAATTCACTGTAACAGAATAAAATTTCAAATAAGGAATCATGCAAAGACGTGGCCTAGGACCTACAATAGTGACCTAGGGATCATGCAGCCACTGAGTCTCGAGCCATCGACTAGCTCTCCTCGCCTCCCAGCCGTCGATCCTCTAACTAACCAGATACGGATCCTACCGGCCCTGTAACAACCTGATTCGAATCCGTTTCGAATCCCAATAACTTTCAGACCTCATCCAGAGCACGTCCAAGAAGTCAGGTGACCGCCTATAAATACTACCACCCTCAAGCCTCTCAGGTACGGCTATTCTATGCCCATTTTTCATTCACAATTCTGACACTCCGCCATAAAAGCTTCTACGAGAGCTCGGAGGAACTCTTCCTCATGGATCCTTCTCCCCATATTTGTTGATTGCTGGTCTCCACTGACTTGAGCATCGGAGGGTCTTCCGCAGAGGGCCACCTCCAATGCCTCTTGCGTGAGGACTGTCTTGCAGGTCCGCCCAGGAAGGAGCCCACGCTGCAGCTCGATCATGCCCGAACCAGAGGACAGATTTCAGCAGCAACAACCGTCAAACTATACCAACCCATTAGTTAGTTTTCGCTACCCTTTCTCTCACATTCCTAGCCAGTTATTGGCTTGGAATTGGTGGTCACGTGCTAATGAATAGATTGAGTTAAAGCTCTATCTTCATTCCCTTTGTTCCCTAATTACGGATAAGGATATCGATCCTTCCCAACGGGCCAATATTGCTATGAGGCTCAAACATCATTACTAAGATCGAGCATCGAATCCCAACTGCCAAGCAGGCAAACTAAATAAAGAATCGATGCCCACAAATTTTATTTTTATTTTGTCCCTCATCTTTATTCTTAGATGATGACTCAATGTCGTAACCAACCATCAATAGTCTTCGATTGCTGATGAAGAACTTGCCACCTATTATCTCTTTCTCTTAATAAAGAGCAAGAATAAGTGTTCCAAACCAATCCAAGGCCTATCAGGCCAAACTAGCTTCGAGTTGGGCTATAGAGTGAGCTTCCCTATATTCATATCAGAATTGGACTAAAAACTAAGACTCATAATAATTTAGGGCTGGGCTCACGTAAGTATTGGCTCAACCAAAGCTCGGCTCAAAGTAGACACAACTATAAAACCTAAACTAGGCCCGAGTATCGAACCAAAGTATTGGATTTTATATTTAACCTAGTTATATATATATACTTCTCGTTCCTTCTTCTTTCTCTGTTTCTTCTATAAGTTTCTTGACCCAAGGGAAACTACTCTTCAAAACCCCATGCCATGTCACCTTCCTTTGTAAGCTAGTTGCCGTCTAGTTTTTCCTCCTTCAATGGGTCAGTCTTCCTCCTTTATGGCACCAAATGGTGTTGTGGTAGCATGCTAGCTCCTTGGAGAAATGGCTAAAGGCATTGGCTTGGTTTATAATCAATGACTGGGCCATCTCCATGTCCTCATTGATTTTGACATTCAATGCTTTGGACATGTCGACCACCACATGTTTAATGTTGTTAAAGATGAGGGTGGTGTTCTAGGCTATCTTTAGCATCTTCATCAACTAGTAATAGGTCAATCCCACTAGTAGGCTTCAAATACGAGGATGATGCGTCGTACGTAGTTGGCCTATAGGACCATCAAGCCAACGCAATCGTCGATATAAGGAGGATGTTATACTTATTCTTAAACTTCATCAATATGGTGATGGCAACAATCTCTTCAATGAGGATGCTAAAGCCTTGAATGGCAAAGATAATGGTGATAAAGGCACCCCTAAGTCTTCTTATCAGTATACTATAACATGATGGTGGTTGAGGGCGAATAGTCACTCCCAATGCCAAAATTGAGTCAAAAGGAATGATATATGTATGTATATATATATATATATATATATATATATATATATATATATGTGTGTGTATGCATGCACACGTATATGTCTATATGTATATATATATATATATATCATAGATCCTACCACTATATTCTGATTTTTTTATTTCATAATAAAATTTGTAGTATTAAAAGTTATTAGCACTTTCGAGACTTAAAATTAGTTGATGCATGAATTGCAATAAGTAGATTACATCCAATTGTTTAGCTACATATTTAATTTGTAAATGTTTAATTATAATTAGTTTATTGAACATTTTATGCTACAATTAGAAATTTGTTATGGTAGCTTCAACCTATAAGCCTGTATGATGTAACTCGAATGCTTGTTTGGTTGCAAAATAAATGATTGATATAACTCTACTCCCTCTACTAATTATATTAAATAATATTTTTATATTTGGCACCGATAAAATAGGGTTATTGGGCCCTACTAATTATTCTCGCACTTATGAATTTTTGAGCCTACACTTAGATAGCCTTATTTTGGTAACTAGAAACTTATTCTTAATTACCATGTTACCCTTCCAATTACTCTTTTATCTCTATCTACTCTCTAAATCTATATTAAAAAAAGCCAAAGAAATTTTTTTTCTAGTGATAAAAACTAAATCATTGTTAAATTATATATATATATATATATATATATATATAATGTGCTTTATTCCTTGCTCTCATTTTATAAATTTATACATCCTATCCCATAAGATAAGTCTTTCTATTTAGCATTACCTAGATAGCTTTTTCTTATTTTCTTAAAATTAACATTTTTTCCTGCACCGTAGGTGATGCAAGAAATTCGTATCACTCATAGCCATTAGTCTGCATGAGAAACCCGCAGTGCCTAACATATGGACCCTGGTGTGGATCAATAACCGCGGATGGTGCAAAATTTTCTGCACTACTAGTGTTACAGAAAGACTTTTTTCTCAAAATTTATGTCATGAAATGAGTCGTTAATAAAACTTCACAAGACAATAACCATTTTAGCTATAGAAAAAATCAAGATAACCAAAGAGAATTGATAATTTGAATAATATTAGCAAAAGTGGTATCATACACATGTACATACATATTTAGGAATCAATATTTGTAATTTTCAATATTTGTAATTTTAATAATAAATCATTTATACTTTGTTAATTCTATTGAGTGAGTAAAATAATAAATATGTTTTTTTCTAGTTGGTGTATTATTTCTATACCTTGAAAGATAAGAATAATAGAATTTATTTAGATGGGACATGTGTAAGCTTTATAGAAAAAGTGTGAAAATGAAAACATTACTTCTCTTTCGCATTTCATCATGCATGTCTCTTTATTTATTTAATAGAACATGTAACGTTCATTGTTATCTTAGAAATGCCTTTCTACCCACTCTACTAATTTTTTCACTAGCATGATAAGCTTTAGGCATTAATTCCAAAATTAACTGCATATAGGAAAAAATCAAGATTTATTCATAAAAATGAAAAAGAAATAATTAATTAAGAAAACTATGCATACACAAAATTGGAGGCTAGTAGCATAAGATGATGAAAGGTAAGATGTGAGAAAAAAGCAAAACAAATTACTCATCACAAACCTTTCCTGGATGCTAAGCGGCTTAAAATGGAGGGGAAAAAAAAAAGTTCTAGCTCTTTAAATAAATATCATAATATATCCGAATCGAAGAAAAGAGTCACATAATTTAATTCATTTGCTACTGGAAACTACAAATATTTACTCATCATCCAATTCAATAATTTGCATTTGTTGGCTAAAAAGTTCTTTTAATGTGAATAATTGAAGCAAAAGATAAATGGCTACAAATAGGTTGGGTAAAATTTAAGCATATCTAGATCATATTTCTGGATCCAAATACAATCCAGATCTGGTAAGCCTAACAAGTTACTACAATCTAACTCTTTATATTGTAAGAATATTATTTTTGGATTAGTTAAAACTGATAAAAAATAGTCAACGGATCACCCTAACCCATGAATTGGTTATCAAAATAAAATATTAGCAATTCTGTTAACTTTAATTAATTTTATATAATAAAAGTTAAAAATATAATTTTTAAATAATATATGAAAGATTGGGATGAAAATAAAATTTGAGTGAAAGTTTGAGGATCCAAAGTATATTTTCACCCTCTTTAAACCTTATTTTTTAAAGAAAGATGCAGAAAAATCCGTGGTGATCATCAGGAGTGGCTGGCTGAAAGAAAGAAAGCTTTTAGCGTGCAAAAAAAAAAAAAAAAAAAACCAACGTGGATTTAAAGTCTACAAGATCTTTAATTTTACATACACCACCTCCTCTCCCTGCTCACCAGTCACCACCATCCTGCATGTCAATCGCTGAATCAATATCTAAAAGATTACACGCAAAAAAATTTCAATCCTTCCCCTACCAATCCATCCCTCAAACGATCGGAAGAATCCGGCCACGAGTCATCTCACGCAAGCCGGAGGACTGGACCCAACACCACCGTCGCTATAACCACCGACAATGTGTCAGCCCACTGCCGGCGTCCCACCTTCTGTTATAAAAGTTGATGTAAATAAATTTATACCGACCGTTGTTTGATGAAACAAAGGAAAGGGAAAGGCGAAGGAGAAATCGTTTACCATCGCAGACGAGATGGTCGTGTAATAGCCGACGGACGAAGCCCCCGGCGATTGGGCCCCTGCCCTGCTGCCGGTGGAATTTCCGGCCGGCGCCGCCGCAACTCCGAGCTGGTAGGCAGGGGTGCCGTCGGGCTTGAAGAGGCCGTAGTGGCGCTCCGAGGCGGGGCCAGGCTTCAGGTTCTCGTTGAAGAGGGCAAAGACGTAGACGTGGAGCGGCGCCTCGGGGGACATCGGCGTCCCCTTGCCCTCCGACACCATTCGCATCAGGTTCCCGTTGTACCTCCCGGCGTTCGCCGGCGTGGCCCCGACCTCGTCGTCGTCCCCGCCGACGGCCACCCCGTCTCCGACACCTTCACTCCACCCCCTTCCCCCCGCCCGCCGCCGCAATCGCCGCCCGGACGGCGTCCACCTGGGCGTGGAGCATGTTGGAGTAGCGGAGGCCGGATCCGGGGTCCACCACTCCCTGGTTGGACTGGAAGAGGACGTAATCGAGGGCCACCCGCTTGGGGTCGGCCTTGTATGCGAAGTAGGGGTAGGCGTTGATGAGGAACGGGGATCCTGTCTTAGATAAGAAGGAGAGGAGGGAGGAAACGTAGGGGAGGAGGTCGCGGCGGAAGGCGCCGGCGGAGGGAGGGTAGGAGGTGGAGAGGACGGCGAGGGAGTGAGCTGTGGTGACGGCGACCTGGCGGTCGAGGCCAAGGGTGGCGAGGGCGGAGTGGACGGACTGCATCGCCGGGAGGAGGGACTGGATGAGGGCGGTGTCGTTGCTGGAGAGGACCTCGTTGCCGACGGTGACGGCGGCGATGCGGGTGCGGGGGAGGTGGGGCTGGAGGTTGGCCTTGACCCAGGCGAGGGCGGCGGCGGGGTCGCGAACCTTGGGGATGAGGCGGTCGGGGAGGCCCACCACGAACTCGACGCCGGTGTCGGCGAACGCG
Source organism: Calamus simplicifolius (assembly GCA_900491605.1). NCBI lineage: Eukaryota > Viridiplantae > Streptophyta > Magnoliopsida > Arecales > Arecaceae > Calamus > Calamus simplicifolius. The sequence goes on along the minus strand of UESW01001615.1, from coordinate 197,605 downwards.
CGGAGGACGCGGGGGTCGGTGTCGTAGAGCTTCACCTGGCCCACACCAAGGGAGCGGAGGAGGGGTATCACCTCCTCCGGCGTGGGGAGGTTGTCGGCGACCTGGCCGTAGTTTATGCCAATCGCCGCCGACGAGGAATTGGAGGCGGAGGACGGAGAGATCGCCTGGAGGACTAGGAGAAAAGGTATCAGGGAATGGACGGCCATCATTGAATCCGTCGACGGGGAGGCGCGGAGATGGAGTACAGGGTAGTGCGTGGGGAACTGTGGGCAAGACTGAAAGAGAAGCTAGCGAGAGTGGAAGCACTCTAAATGACGGTGCTTAGGCGGTGAGGCCGTTGGATTTAACGGTGCGTTAGTGCGCTATTGCTCACCTATTTATTTTCTATTCGTACGATTGAAGGATCTCGACCGATTTGAAAATATTATAACGGCGTTCTTTCGAACACTTTGATCTCAAAAATTTTAATCCCATCTATTAATTTTATAAATAGATCCGACTATCGTTATTAAATATTAATACACTTATGAAAAAAAAAAAGTTAAACTATATATTTGTGAAGTATTATCGTCACCAAATAATTGTTTAAAAAACCTTATCTACAAAATATTTAATGAATATAATAAATTCTAAAGAAGTGCCGGTGATGATTCAGGATTTGTTAGTCAGTCAACATCAGAGATGAGATACATTGATGGACTGCATTGTCAATATACATAGATTAAAGGGATTAATTAAAATTTGAATATGAGAGGCTTGCTCGACCAAATGGAAAATTTATAAGGGGAAGAGAAAATATAGTTTAGCTCCTGGGAAAGATAAAAATTCTCACAATATCCGTACCATTTACGTGGGCTATGGAAGGCTATGGAACGAGGAAAAGTCTATTTGGCTTGATACGATGAAGCTTTTTTTTTTTTTAGCATGATATGCATTAATATTTATTAATTTTTTTAAAAAAATTTATGTGCAGATCAAAGATAGTGCAATGCATATTTTTTGAATGGATCTCATAATTTTAATTACGATATATAATTTTTTTAGCTCTTTGAATGAATGTCATCTTTTATAACTACAATGTCGTAATTTTAGGCATCATAATTTTTTTCGATCGATATCATAAAGTTTTGCTTAACATTTTCTGAATGAGTGTCGTAATTTTATAACTACGATGTTATAAATTTATAACTTGGGTATCGTAATTTTTTTTGACTTTTTTAATGGGTACTGTAATTTTATAACTACAGCTTTGCCTTAACGTTTTCTTAATAGGTATCGTAATTTTATAACTATAGTGTCGTAAATTTACAACTGAGGCATCGTAATTTTTTTTTTGACTTTTTAAGTGGGTACCGTAATTTTTAACTACTGTGTTGTAATTTTACATTTAGAATATTATAATTTTTTTCGATCAAGATGTCTAAAGTTATCTTAGTATTTTTTTAATAGGTATCATAATTTTATAACTATGATATATAATTTTATAATATTTTTTTGAAAGATAAACCGTTATGTTTGATCAGAAGTCGCATATCATTTATAAATAATCATGATCTTTATTATTTATTTTATCATATTAAATTATATAAATATACGTAGACCAATAAAAATAATAATATAAACTACATAGAATTTGTTATACCCAAACGTTGTACAAAGTCTCGAAGCCCATGTGATGTCTAGGTTTTTTTATTGCTCTTGCCCCCCCTTCTTTTCAGAAGAAAGAATGATGGATTAGAGAATGGGGGAAGCTCGCGGCGGGGAGGAATCTAATCTAGTGTCAGAGCTTTTATGGGTGGGAAAAAACAACATAATGGAGGAGGCTGCTGGTAGCTCGATAACAAGATGCAATCGGTTCCTCCTTGCGTTCCTTTTAACATCTCTCATGTGGGTGCCATCCGGCGTCGGCTAGAAAGGAGACGTGCCTTTATTCCCTGGCGTGTAGCCTGGGACCCATCCAAGAGACCCGGAAATTTCAAGGTGTAAAGAAGGGGGGAGTGCGGATGCCTCCAAAGGAAGGTAAAGCATCCATGTGCGTTTGAAAAGCCTCTTCTTTTCCATTCTTTTGTGCTTCATAGTTGGGGCCACCGGTGAAGGCCGGCCTTTGATTCGTTAAAAATATGGCCCATGGTTCAAAGAAGTTTACCGTTAAAGCAAACTTTAAAGTAAAACGAGAGGCTTTAAACGAATTAAAACAATCTTTACAGCCTAGAATTCGGTCGTCTAGCGAGAGCAGCGACGTTGAAATATTTATTATTCCTGCTTTGAACCCTCCCCTCCTCCGTCCGTTGTTAAATATCTCACACTCACACTCAGTTCGTCGATGATGCCGAGAGATGTTGGTTGTTGCATCGCTTTTCTCGTGGCATGACAAGTCGACGAATGGCACGCATGACCGGTACCTTTTATGTGGGCCCCTACCCACCAAACGTTCGACGTACACGATGCACGCGGTTGGTGGAGGGTAGAAAGAAATGCCTCCGGTAAAAATAAGGCCGTTTGGTAGCGAATTTTTGAATTAATTTTTTAAAAATAAGAAATCTAATTATAGTAGCAAAAAAATATATTTAATTAAATTATTTTTAAAAATACTTTTTAAAATAATTTTAAAAAATTGAATGAATCTGGAAAAACATTAGAGTGACATTTTTTTGGATTCATGCCAAACGTTTTTTAAATTTTATTCTTTCTTCATTAAAATGTATGAAACTCACGGATTCATCTTCTTCCTTCTTCTCGCGGCTTTCATGCAATTTGCTGCTACCTTTTTGAAAAAAAAATTTAAAATACCAACCAAACATATTCTTGAATACTAAAAATCAACATAATACAACTCAGATTTTTGGATGCAATCCATATTTTTAAAATAATTGTTTGAATCACGAATCAAATAGGAGCTATAAACGTTGGTTTAGTTTTTTTTTAAGGAAACTAATTTACCTGGGAGAAAAATGATAAATTTTATCCATAAAAAATTATATAAAAAGTAACTACAATTATTTTTTTTGTTTAATTGATAGTAATTTTACATTAAATAATACTAATTTGACTTTAATACCTCTAAAAGCTAAAATGTTGCTTTTATCATGAAAAAAAAAAAAGATATATGATGGCTTCATTATCTAATTTTTTACTACTTTCTAATTAAACATTAAAAATAAAGTAAAAAAATATAAATTTTTTTAAATCAAATAAGCATCAAAAATTTGAAAGCCAAACAGATCAAATACCATGTTTTTGTTGGAATTTGTGCACCTGAATTCATAAATAATCACAAATTAATTTATTTTTAATGAAGAGAGTTTTTTATTTCCATTGTTCTTTCCCTTGCCAGAAAAATATCGCGGAAGGGAGTTCATCCCTCTTGAGAGAGTGGGGGGGCTTGTCAGAAGTAGTAGTCAGAAGGGCTACCAATTGGTTTTGAGAATCATATAATTGAGAATATTTTAGGAGGGAATATTTACGAGAATGCGAAAGTTAAGTTAAGAATAAAGGCATTGCAAATGAAGAAATTGCCGAGAATAAAACATTAAGGATGCTTTTGAAGCGCGGTATTCTTGAGGATAAGAAAGAGATGCTATTGGTTGCCTTGGGAATAAGAGAGTTTTTACATAATGCAAAGGTAATCATCGTATTAGTGCTCGTCTAATGTTTCTCAAAAAGAAGACGATATGTACAAACGTAGATCGCTTATATAATAATTTGCACACTGTTATGATATACTGGATTGATAGTACCATGTCAGCAGGCAATTAGTGTTCATGCCGTTCAAGCCAAATTTTAGACCAAATTTAATAGCAATGTGTACCACCGATTTTCTACGGTTGCCGCAGAAATTTGTTTTTCGACTCAGGTGCAACTCGATTCCAAATCTGAACGTTGATTTTTCATTCGGATAAAACTTGCAAAACAGTCCTCATACAAAGGGTACCTGTGATGGCCCTTTATAGAAGATCCTCCAACACTCAAGTTTGTGAAAATTCACATCAAGAAGATGCGAGAAGAAGGCTCTCGCAGAGAACTCAGAATTATGTTCGAGCTTCAATAGAGTTTTCAGTATGAATGTCACTGAGAGCATACTTGAGATACTTCAGAACTATGATATTTATAAGCGATCACCTGATTCCTTGGGTACATCGTACGGGTCCGAAAACCGTTCAGATTCGAATCGGATTCGAATCAAGTTTGTTACGGGGCTAGTGGGATCAGTATCTAGTTAGTTAGAGAATTAACGGTTAGGAGAGTTGGTTGATACTTTGAGCCCTAGGCCGCTTCTATAGGCCTTAGGCCACTTCCGACATAATTTGCATAATTTTTTGCTCAAGATGTTATTTAACTATCATAATTTGAACTCTCCTGCGTTTGGCTCCTCAGAGATGCTCAAATGCCATAGAAATAACTCGGTTTGCCGAGGCGTGAGAATAGCTCGGTTTGCCGAGGAATGAAAATAGCTCGGTTTGCCGAGGCATGAGAATAGTTCCATTTCGCCGAAGATGGTTTGACTCTACCGAGGGCGATTCGGCTCCGCTGTTTTCCAGATATGACAGCTAGTTGATCGGATATCGATATTAGTCTTGATCTTTTTGTAGTGTGCACAAGTGTTGGCGCAATAATAATTTTACCTCTCATCACGTACCAACATAGATTCTTCTAGCAATGAAGCACACATCTTAGCCATGCCAACTATATATGATTTGGATTTTGGACTGAACTTGTGCCCAAAGATTTCTTTATCGAGCTAGGTTCTAATCAACGCTGGTTGACCAAAGTTTGAGTTAGGTTTGATATTTTGAGCAACATTTTTTTTAACTTTCAGCCCAATCCGAGCTTGGCTTATACCTATTGTTAATTGTAACTTTTTTATGGATACGTCTCTCTTCTCTAATTCATCACTGCTATTGTTTGATCCTCTACTTAAAAAAGACAAAGGGATAGTAATGGCAAGTATCAAAAATGAAGGTGGAAGTAAGGCAGGTTAAGATAGGAAGTGATGGCAACATAAAGAAAGGCAACACGATGACAAAAAAAAAAAAAACGAGGTCATTAAAATCTTGAAGCAGCCCAGGGGTGATACATATCTACTCAATATTTTAAAAAATAAAAAACATAGTTTTATCTCCAATGTCTTTAATTTTACCATCTATATTGGACACCAAGACAATGTTGATAAGGTTTGGCACCTACGAATTCCTATCATTGGCTAAGTGACATGGACTTAGAAGTGGAGACTCTAGACAATCAAATTGTTAATATTCAATATCAATTCAACTAGAAGTTTCTAGATGGGCAGCATTAGAGACTCTATCAAAGAAAGACTATATTATTCATGAAAATTTGTAGAAATTAAACTCGAACTTTTATATGAAGTGCTGGGTGTTACATTCACCAAAGCTAAATCTTTAAATATAGGATAATTGATGTAGATTAAAGATGTATCAAGAAGATGAGGAGTTAGTTGATAATAATTAACATCAAGTAAGGCTTTATATGGTTTCCTGAGAAGTCTAGATTAAAAAAAAAAAAAAAAATCAATTGACTTTAACATCAAGTAAATCTACTATCAGTATCAACCAGCAGTACTACTACTGACTTCATCTTGGACAAGGTTCTATGATTCTAATCACAACTAATTTATTGATAAAAGATAGTTATACATGAGACAACTTATCATTAATTAAATTGATAGCATACTAACTATCATCCTGAATAAACAAATGTCTCTTTGTACTGTCAAGAAAATTTTTGTTTTTAAAAAGTCTTTTTGTAAATTTTTTTTGTTTAATTATGTTAGAACCATCCCTTTTGATTTATAGCCAAGCTCTAAAGAACTCTTACGAACTTCCTTTGATATAAGAAACCTAAAATATAAATTTCTCCCTTTGTCCTTCTTTTTAAAACAAATGATTCAACAAAACTCTATGAGATTTTCCCCAATTCTTCTATAGTGCAGAATTAATCAGAAAGCCATGGTATGAGATCGTGTTTGGGAGAACATGTCGAAATTCTGCTACTAAGAACTTATATTGTAGGTGTGAGACTAATGGTTTAAAAGGAAAAAAGATAAGTGAGGCCTTCTAGTTACTAGTTCTAATTCTATTTTTTTTTCTATTTTTTTTTATTTTCTTTGAACTCATGCAGGTTAAAGATTAGAGGTATGATATAAGAGAAATATACAATGAAAAAGGTTCTACCATGCTATAGGAACGATATGGTGCATATATTTTTTTTTCAATTAATCATGCAAAAATAGAAAATATACCTTAAAATAGTGTTTAAATTTGCAAAATGAAAATCCCATGATCACATTTCTAATTAAATTCAATGTATGGCTTGTAAACTTCATACAAGTACTAAGTCCCACTTGTGTCTGCTTAGTTAATCAAAAGTTCCTCAAGAGAGTTTATTTGATCTCTCCTATCATCGCATAGAACCCAAGAGAGATTGCAAGAAAGAGGTTGAGAGATTTCTTATCAATTTTGATTTTTAACTCCCTTTTGCATATTTATAAAAAGAAGGGGGGCTAAAAGTCAAAGTTAGAACCATCAATTCTTTTTTTTTTTCAAAGGGTAAATTAAAATGACAATCAACGGTACACACACAAAAAGGAGGGGGCACCCAATTAATGTTGTTGCTACCAAATCACGAACAATAAACGTCGGGTAGGCTAGGATGGCTGCGTGCGCAGAGAGGTTGCCGTCTTCCTTCTAGAGCCTGCAAAAAGTCTCGGACCGGTGGTTCCGGTGGGGACCCTCCGACGCCCAAGTCAGTGAGTCATCGAACATGGATATAATTTTGGTAGAATTCTTAGAGAGGAAGCCAGAGAGAGAGTCCCTTCGCATGGAGCTCGGGTCCTCTCTTTATACCTGTTGGGGTCCCGTTTACCTCGCTTGTTGGAACCATCGAATCTTTCCCGTTGCGATGTTTTATCGAATGGCAAGTTGTTGGGCTGTTGCTGGATAGTGGCCGCTTATAGCGGTAACCGCTGATCAAGCTAACACTCGTCCGTAATTTTGGTGGGCGAGGTGCTCGACAGTGGACCTCAGATCACGGGATCCGTTGTGTGAGATTGGTCTTTATGCACGTGGATAGTGCTGAAGGCCAACGCTGGGAGTCGGGGCTGGAGGCCGGAGTCAAAGTCTTAGCACTGGAGGCCGGCGCTGAGGGCCGTCGCTGGGGGCCGACGCTGGGAGTCGGGGCTGGAGGCCGGCGCTGAGGGCCGTCGCTGGATGGCCGTCGCTAGAGGCTGACGCTGGAGGGCCAGAGCCAGTCTCAGCGCTGGGGCCGACGCTGGTGGCCGGCACTGAAGGCCGACGCTGGAAGCCGGAGCCGGAGGCCGGAGTGGAAGGACAAGTTCTTCTTTACGGACATCAGTGGGGTTCGTGGAAGCTGGGGGATACCCAACATTGACGCCAATAGGGATCCCTCCATCCTTCCACGAGACCGGATGGCATTTGGGCAGCTTCTGACTGCCGACATCCCTCGGTGTAATATGCTCTTAGCCGAGGAGAACCTCCGTCTTGCCGGCCTAATTCCCGCGAGGGGTGAGCACCCAATCACTCGCCTCTCTTCTCCTCCCTTTGCTTTTCTTTTTTTTCTTCCCTTTTTCCCCTCTTTTTTTTTTTTTTTTTTAACCATCCTTCGCATGTGTAGGGATGGCGCCGACACTCCATGAGCTTAAACAGGCAGCCACCCGGAAGAGGAAGGCTGCAGGGAATGCGCCCCCTGCCGAAAGGAGGGCCATTGCTAAAGTTCCAAGGAGGGCCGACACGGGGAGGGTTGGTGCCGGGAAGGCCGACGCGGGGAAGGCCGACACTGGAGGGGCTAAAGTCGTGAAGCCCCTGCGTACAAAGGTTTTGAAGAAGGGCGGCCCTAAAAGGGCCGACGCTGGGGAGACCGAGGCCAAGGGGGCCAGAACTGTGGAATCCTCGTATGCAGGCGAGGCAGCCCAAGCTCAGGCTGACGAACCTGCCATGGCAGACGCGGGAAGGGCCGAGACCGGCGGGAGGTGGAACGGAGTCGACCAGAGAGAGGATCTCCAGCTTCAGCTCCTCCCATTATCCTACTCGACCTTTCTCCCGAGGGGGAGGCACCGTCGCCCTTGCCCAAAGCCTTAGAGACGGATGAAATTCCTGCGGCAATGGTGACGACTCCAGCCGCTACCCTGCCCCCCACGGGGCAACAGCCGAAGTGCCTCCGCCAGCCAAGGAGTCGGAGGCGGCAGGCTCAGAGGCAGAATCAGCCTCTGTAGGCCCGACGCCCAGGGAAGAGAGGGGCGTCGACCCTTCCTTCCAGTCGTTGTTGGCAAACCACGGCCGCTGGGCTGCACGGACCATGGAGGAAGCCGCGGTGGTTGAGGTGCAAGAATATCTCCGGGGTCAGGGGAGAGTCGCCTTCTTCCGCGAAGCATCGGTGGCGCATCTCTGGGTAAGCTTCTGCGCCATTATCATCTCTTTCCCTCCCCCTTTCTTTTTCTCATCTTGACATTTCCTCCAGGCCTTGAATTCTCTTGTCGCCCTTAAAAACCTCTGGCCCTGAGCGATACCGCCATCGAACAAGCACACGAGGAGATGTTGTCCCTCCAAGTCAAGGCGGAGAAGTCGGCAATGGCTCTGGAGGACACTCGGGCCACCCTGAAGGGTGAAATTGATGTCGCCCGGCTACAAGCCGAAACGGCTGAGTATGCGCTAGAGATTGCTCAGCGCCGCGCAGCCAATGAGCTAGATAATGCTCAGGTGGCTGAGGAAAAACAGAAAGTGGCCGAGGAGAATCGGAGGGCAGCCGAAGAGAAGCTGAAGGCGGCAGAATTGGAGGCGTGCATTTTGAAACCCAATTAAGTTCTGCCGCCGCTGAGACAAATGCAACCCAAGAAGCCACCCGCCAGTACATAGCCAAAATTGCAGATCTGAAGGCGACAGTGGCAGAGGCCCAGAAGAGGGCCATCGAGGCTGAAAAGAAGGGGGCCGAGGCCATATAAGATTTTAAAAAATCTAAAGCCTTCGACAAGGAGGTGGCCGAGTCAGCGGCGCTTGCTTATGACGCCGGCAAGACTGCAAAGATAAAATCCAGGAGCTCTACGACCTGGAGGATATTGAGGGACTGAAGCCTGATGATGTCCCTGAGGATGATGCCCCGGCTTCGGATGACCATTAACAGCTTTTGGTTTCTCTTTTTGTATCGATCTGTGCCTGACATGAGTCGGCGACTTTGTAACCTTATAACTATCAATGAATGCTTTTAATCCCTATTTCGCCTCTTTGGTTATAATTAGCTTTATTTGTTCAAGCTGTCATGAATCACCAACTAATAGGGCTATATAGGATAGGTTACGCGAAATAGGATCGTAAGCCGTGACATTGTCTCAAGTGTTGGTATAAGGCCAACATTCGGTGGTGACGCAGGACGTCAGTCTTTATTGCCGACGGTGGGCGCCGGTCTTTGGCTGTCGGAGTGGGTCTGGCTTTCGTTGCCGACGCTGGACGCCGGTCTTTAGTATGCCGACGCTGGGCGCCGATCTTTGTTGCCAACGCGGAGTTGGTCTTTGTTGCCGACGCTGGGCGCCGGTCTTCGGTGCCGACACTGGGCGCCGGTCTTTGGTGCCAACGCGGAATTGGTCTTTGGTATGCCGACGCTGGGCGCCGGTCTTTGTTGCCAACACGGAGTTGGTCTGATGCCAACGCGGAGTTGGTCTTTGTTGCCGATGCTGGATGCCGGTCTTTGGTGTTGACGCTGGGCGCCGATCTTTGGTGCCAACGCGGAGTTGGTCTTTGTTGTGCCGACGCTGGGCGCCGGTCTTTGGTGCAAACGCGGAGTTGGTCTTTGTTGTGCCGACGCTGGGCACCGGTCTTTGGTGCCAACGCGGAGTTGGTCTTTGTTGTGCCGACGTTGGGCGCCGGTCTTTGGTGCCAACGTGGAGTTGGTTTTTGTTGTGCCGACGTTGGGCGCCAGTCTTTGGTGCCAACGCGGAGTTGGTCTTTGTTGTGCCGACGCTGGGCGCCGGTCTTTGTTGCCAATGCGGAGTTGGTCTGATGCCAACGTGGAGTTGGTCTTTGTTGCCGACGCTGGGCGTCGTCTTTAGTGCCGACGCTGGGCGCCGGTCTTTGGTGCCAACGCGGAGTTGGTCTTTGTTGTGCCGACGCTGGGCGCCGGTCTTTGGTGCCAACGCGGAGTTGGTCTTTGTTGTTAAGCATACTCATTTAAGAACAAGACCATGTTGATTATTCATGTATCAAACCAATTCAAATTAATGACAATAGAGTTCTATTGATAGTACCGGTGTAAGTTGTCAGCATTCCAAGTGCGAGGGAGCGGTTTCCCGTCTAGCTCTTCGACTTTATACGCCCCATGGTGAAGTGTCTCCTTGACACGGTATGGTCCTTCCCATTTTGGTGCCAGCTTGCCCCCCTCTGTCGGCTTTGATACTTCAGCTCTTCGCAGAATGAGGTCTCCCGGACGAATGTCTTGGGTCTCACCCGAGAGTTGTAGTGCTTGGCCACTTGCTGACGGAACGCTGTCATGCGAAGCTGTGCTTGATCTCGCAATTCTTCCACCAAATCCAGATCAGCCCTCAACTGGTTTGAGTTGCTTTCTTCGCAGTATAGCTCTGTCCGGGGACTAGGAGCTCCTATCTCCACTGGGATGACCGCCTCAGTCCCGAAGACCAAGCTGAAAGGGGTTTCCCCTGTAGGTGCTCACGACGTCGTGTGGTAGGCCCACAGCACGCTGGAAAGTTCTTCCACCCAGCGCCCTTTGCAGCTATCTAGCCGAGCCCTGAGTCCTTGGAGGATGATGCGATTGGTTACCTCTGCTGCGCCGTTGGTTTGAGGATGCCCTACTGAGGTGAATCGATGATGGATGCCCAGGCCATCACAGAATTCCCGGAAGGCCGCATTATCAAACTGTCGGCCGTTGTCCATAACGAGGGTGTGCGGTAGCCCAAACCGGCACACCACGGATTTCCAGAAGAAAGTCCTTACTTTGGCTTCCGTGATCTTAGCAAGAGCTTCCACCTCGATCCACTTAGTAAAATAGTCGATGGCCACCACTAGGAACTTACGTTGTCCGGAGGCAGGAGGGAACGGTCCCAGGATGTCCATGCCCCACTGTGCGAAGGGCCATGGTGCAGCTAGAGGGTCAGTTGAGACGCCGGTTGATGTTGAATGCTGGCATGCCGCTGGCAGCTGTCACATCTCTTAACGAGTTCGGAGGCATCCTCCTTCATTGTCAGCCAATAATACCCCTGACGTAAACCTTATATGCAAGAGCCCTGCCCCCCAGTGGTTTCCGCATATCCCTTCGTGTATCTCCCGTAGTATATAACTGGCGTCGGTGGGACCGACACACCTGAGAACAGGGTATGAGAACGACCTTCGATAGAGCTTTCCTTCCATAATGAAAAACTTTGGGGCCCGTCTTTTCAGTTTCCTAGCTTCGGCAGGGTCTTCTGAAGGGTGCCCTCAGTAAAGTACCGGACATAGGCGTCCATCCAGGAGGGCTCCTGCTCCACTGGTGCAGTTTCTCTTGGTACTTCAATACTCGGGGCTTCTAAGTGCTCCACATAAGCCTTTCCCAACATCCCATCAGCTGAGGCGGCAAGACGGGATAAGGCGTCGGCTCTAGCATTCTCCTGTCGAGGAATGTAGCTGACGCTGAAATGTGTGAAGGGGGAAATTAGCGAGTGCACCATTTCTAAGTAGCGGGCCATGATGGGATCCCTTGCCTCGTATTCCTTTGTAATTTGGCCGGCAACCAGTTGGGAGTCGGTGAATGCCCTAAGGCGTTTCACCCCAAGCTCTCGAGCCAACCTCACGCCGGATAGCAAAGCTTCATATTCCGCCTGATTGTTAGTGGCTGGAAAGAGGAAGCGAAGTGCACATTCGGTCACAACCCCATCCAAGTTGGCCAAGATGAGGCCTGCTCCGCTCCCTTGAGAGTTTGATGCCCCATCCACATGAAGAACCCACTCATCGTCACTGGTTCCGAGGGGCTGAGTGTCCGTAGGAGGTTCTTTAGGTGGCTCCATCCCCCAAGTACATTCAACCAAAAAATCTGCCAGGACTTGAGACTTCATGGCCGAACGGGGGCGAAAGATAGATCGAACTCCCCCAGTTTGAGGGCCCACCTTGCCAGCCGGCCGGAGGTATCTGGGCGAGCTAGGACTGTCTTCAGAGGCTGGTCTGTGATCACCGCGATCGGGTGGCTTGGAAGTACGGTCGTAGACGCTGGGCAGACACGATCAATGCAAAGATGATTTTTTCCATGTTTGAATATCGGGTCTCTGCATCATGAAGCACCTTACTCGTATAGTATACCGGCCTTTGCATGCCACCAGTGTCCACACGGACTAGCACAGAGCTAACAGCTTCAGGAGAGGCCGCAAGGTATAGAAGGAGTTCTTCTCCACCCTTCGGCTTGGCCAGCAGTGGCGGGGTAGATAAGAATTTCTTTAACCCTTCGAACGCCTCCTGGCATTCTTTCGTCCACTCGAACTCGTTGATTCTACGAAGCGCCTTGAAGAAAGGCAGGCACCTTTCAGCGGACTTGGATAGGAAGCGGCTTAGGGCGGCTACTCTTCCTGTTAGGCGCTGTATTTCCTTCTTATTGGCAGGAGGCCTCATGTCCAAGATGGCTTGGACTTTGTCTGGGTTTGCTTCGATCCCCCTCCGGGTCACCATGAAACCCAAAAACTTCCCAGCTGTTACCCCAAATGCACACTTGCGAGGATTCAGCTTCATCTGATACCGACGAGGCTCTCAAAGGTTTCTGCTAGGTCCGCGATGTGGTCACTGGCATGGACGCTTTTTGTCAGCATGTCATCCACGTACACTTCCATGTTACGCCCTATCTGACTTCAAAGACCTTGTTCATCAGCCTCTGGTAAGTGGCTCCCGCATTCTTTAACCCGAAAGGCATTACTTTGTAGCAATATAGCCCCTTTTCAGTTATGAAGAAGGTAGCTTCTTCATCCGCCGGATTCATCCGGATCTGGTTGTATCCAAAGAAGGCATCCATGAAGCTAAGGACCTCATGGCCGGATGTAGCGTCCACCAGTTGATCGATTCGAGGCAGGGGAAAGCTGTCTTTGGGGCATGCCTTATTGAGATCGGTGAAATCTACGCACATTCTTCAGCTTCCATTGGTCTTGTGGACTAGAACCACATTAGCCAACCATTCGGGGTAGTGGACCTCCCGAATATGGCCCGCAGTCATTAACTTGCGGGTCTCCTCGTCAATAGCTTTCTGTCTGTCTGGAGCAAAGTTTCTCTTTTTCTGTCGGATCGGCCGACACCCTGGCTTGAGGTTAAGCTGATGGATGATTACTTCTTCAGGGACGCCCGGCATGTCGGAGGACACCATGCGAAGACGTCAGTATTGGCACGCAGGAAAGTAAGAAGTTGATGGCGTGCTTCCTCTGGGAGCGATGCCCCCACCTGAACAGTTCTTGCCGCATCATCCCCCAAGGGGAGGGTTAGAAGGTGCTCTGCCGGCTCTCCCCTTCTTCCCAACTCCCTAGGATCGAGTGATTCAGAGGCTGTTGCTGACGCCGTGTTCAGCGGGCTGGGAGACAAATGGTAGCAAGGCGGAAGTGGGCTTTGCTCCCCCTTCATTTCTCCGACCCCTTTGTTGGTGGGGAACCTTACCAATAACCTCTTAGTGGAGATTACGGCATCCAGCAGATTCAACCCTGGTCTTCCTAAGATGGCATTATAAGCCAGTGGGACCCGGACCACCAAAAAGTTTATAACCACGGTGCTCTAACATGGAGGGGTTCCAGCCGTGACCGGGAGGGCAATTTCCCCCTCAACACTCACTGAATCTCCCGTGAAGCCCATTAGCGGTGTGGCAACGGGTCGGAGCAAAGACCTTGATAAGTTCATCCGAACAAAAGCCTCATAACTCAAGACATCGACAGAGCTCCCACTATCAATTAAAATTCTTTTTACAGGGTGTTTGGCTATAGTCATGGACACCACGACGCTGTCGTCTTGTTTATTAACTACCCCATCTAGATCCTTTCCGAAGAAAGGAATTACAGAGTCTATTCCCTCTCGCGGCCTCTTCGAACCACCATCCGCTCCCCAGGAAATCATAGCTATAGTCTTTTCAGTTGGGGTATTATCCACGCCAGCAGGGCGATTCGGAGGCACCGGGGGACCCGATGCGGGGAGATTTCCTCGTCGAACAAATTTGCCCAGGTGACCTTGCTGAACCAGCTCCTCGATGGCCTTTTTTAGATGGCGGCAGTCCTCGGTGTTGTGACCGTAGTCTCGGTGGTACCGGTAGTAAAACTCCTTGTTGCGGGGGGCCCCAGACTTCAAGGGAGCCGGACGCTTGAAATAAGGTTCCTCCTCGATCTCCAGCAGGATATGAGAGATGGGAGCCATGAGGGTGGTGAACTGCTCCTTGGGTACCAGTGTCTGTGACCGGCGATCTGAGCGGCGTGGAGGCTCGGGCTTTCGAGGTCGTGTGCCGGCGTGATCAGTGGGCGGTGGTTTGTTACTGGTGCTCTTGTCGCCTTCCCTCCTGGAAGAATCCACCTCGTCGGCGCGGATGTACTTTTGGGCTCGGCTCAGAAGCTCAGCATAAGAACTCGGAGGCTTCTTATCCAGGGAATACGCGAACCTGGACGGGCGAAGTCCTCGTTTCAGGGCCAAAGTGGCTACGGAATCTTCCAGGTTGTACACCTCCAACGCCGCCTCCTTAAATCGAGCGACGAAATCCTTCAAGGTCTCGCCACTCTTTTGCTGAACAGCAAAGAGGCTATCTGCCACTCGCGGGATCTTTCGATAGGCATCAAAGTGAGCCAGGAAAGATCGCTCGAGCTGCCGAAATGAGTTGATGCTGCGCGGGGGCAAGCGGGAGTACCACGCGCGTGCCGCTTTCCTGAGAGTGGCCGGAAAGGCGACGCATAAAAGGGAGTCCGTCGCTCCTTGGACCTGCATAAGGACCTTGTAGCTCTCCAGGTGGTCAAGGGGATCAGTCGTCCCATTGTATGGATCCAGTTGGGGGAGACGGAACCGTGGCGGGACCGGCTCCTCCATGATATGACGGGAAAGCGGGGGACGGCTTTCATAAGCCGTCCCGTAAGGGTCGGTGATCCGGCGGCTGAGCTCGTCCAGCCGTCGGTTGTACTCGTCGAGCCTTTGCTCGGCCCGGTGAGTGGTTTTCCGGAGAGTGCCATCTTGGGACGAATCAGAGGAAGGAGGTGAAAAAGACCTCCGGCGCAAAGAATGCGCCCGCCTGGACTCTCTTTTCCCCAGCCGGTGGTGGGAACGACCGGAGTGGCGAGAGGGAGACCGCCGCCGCTTTGAGGTCCCTTGGTGACGAGGTTCGGGGGGTGAGCGGTGGGAGACCTCAGGCGGGGTCCCTCCTTGGTGAGACTGAACTGTTCCCCGCACCCCTTCGTTCAGCGTAGGGCGTTGAGTTACAGCAGCCAAATAATGTTCTTGCAGCCCCCGGACCATCGTCGTCGGGTCCTGGACCTGGTGGGCTAGAACTTCAAGCCGGTCGGGTTGGCTTGTCAGTGCAGGGGGCGGAGCATGGAGATTGGCCTCCGAATGCTCAGCTCTTGGGATGCGCCCGGTTGCCTGACTGGAGGAAGCCTCTTGTGCTCGCGTAGTCACCATCGTCTTCCTTGCAAAAATTGTAGGGAGAATGTTCGTCTATTACGTGCGTTTCCCCCTCTACCTAGCGCGCCAATCTGTTGCTGCCAAATCACGAACAATAAACGTCGGGTAGGCTAGGATGGCTGCGTGCGCAGAGAGGTCGCCGTCTTCCTTCTAGAGCCTGCAAAAAGTCCCGGACCGGTGGTTCCGGTGGGGACCCTCCGACGCCCAAGTCAGTGAGTCGTCGAACAGGGATATAATTTTGGTAGAATTCTTAGAGAGGAAGCCAGAGAGAGAGTCCCTTCGCATGGAGCTCGGGTCCTCTCTTTATACCTGTTGTGGTCCCGTTTACCTCGCTTGTTGGAACCGTCGAATCTTTCCCATTGCGATGTTTCATCGAACGGCAAGTTGTTGGGCTGTTGCTGGATAGTGGCCGCTTATAGCGGTAACCGCTGATCAAGCTAACACTCGCCCGTGATTTTGGTGGGCGAGGTGCTCGCAGTGGACCTTCAGATCACGGAATCCGTTGTGTGAGATTGGTCTTTGTGCACGTGGATAGTGCTGAAGGCCGACGCTGGGAGTCGGGGCTGGAGGCCGGAGTCAAAGTCTTAGCACTGGAGGCCGGCGCTGAGGGCCGTCGCTGGGGCCGACGCTGGGAGTCGGGGCTGGAGGCCGGTGCTGAGGGCCGTCGCTGGATGGCCGTCGCTAGAGGCTGACGCTGGAGGGCCAGAGCCAGTCTCAGCGCTGGGGCCGCCGCTGGTGGCCGGCACTGAAGGCCGATGCTGGAGGCCGGAGCCGGAGGCCGGAGTCAAAGTCTTAGCACTGGAGGCCAGCGCTGAGGGCCGTCGCTTGGGGCCGACGCTGGGGTCGGTGCTGGAGGTATTGGGTTTTGTTGTCGCATCATTGCTTTCGAAAACCGCGCGAAAGATAATACTACTCCGGAAAAACGGCCAGCCGTATCAAATGTCACCCTGCGTGAGAACGAGGAGGGGGTGCATTCACCATGATGCCACCTCCTTTCTTCTCGTTTATGGCGATATGATAGGGTCTTGTCTCCTTAAGCAAGCCTTTTGCTTATTTTTTAAGCAATATCCTAATCAAGTCTGGAAATAAGCTTAAACTTATTTAGAGCTATAAAATAGTGTTTGATTTTTAAAAAGTTATTTCTGGATAAGTGTACATGATAGCATTTATCTAAAGGATAGCTGAAGGGATAACCATTTTTTAAAATAAAAATTTTGCCATCAAGGAATAGCTCTAGTTATTTCTGGGTTCCCTTATGGTTATCCTCTATGGTTAAACTTTTTCATAGTTATCCCCTGTAGTTATAGCTTTTGGGGATAAGAGAGGATATTCAGAAGAGATATTTTCTTAATATCCTTCTTTATCTCCTATTTCAAACATAGCCTAAATTTTTTTATTTAGTTAATGTGCATTGCACGTAGAGCTTAACTAATTTCTTTTATGATGTATGATGCCAGTTACTCTTATCCAATTGTTAAAGTAGGCAATCAAACCGATTCCATAATCTCGTCAAGTAAGTTGATGAGTCTACATCTATATGTATAAGCAAGAGTACCATCAAGGTACGTGCATTTATCAGAGCAAACTAAATCAACTAGAGAGTATATATAATTGCATTAGTAAGCCATGTTTTATATGATGATCAAAGGCATCAGGTATATGATTAATCAAGTCTCAATTAATCAGACATATTACATTATAAGTGACCTTGTTATCTGGAATTAAAATCATCTAGAGAAATGGTGTTATGATATATAGATCTAAGACGAGAAGTAAGATAAAATCTCTCTACTTGACAGCACATCAATTTTAATCTCATTCTGCCACCTTAACCATAATTTATATCAATATTTGAAAACATAATCAAGGCATTATCTAGTCCATAACTAGCAAACTAACAGTCTTACAAATTAAACATGCATTGAATAAACCTCTCCAAAAATATTTGCAAAAAATATAAGTATACTATATTTTTATATATGCAAAATATTTTAGTATCAAATTGTTTTCAATGAACAACCAATGGATTTATTTTTGTCCAGGTAATCTTTATCCGCTATTCTCTTGATATGGGCACTAGATCTTTGTTGGGCATCTTACATAGTTTTAACATAAATCTTATATAGCCACTATAAATAAACTTGTATCTTAGTCAAAATTATTTGGCTAGTGACATGACTCGGTTTAAATCCACAGCTTGAAGGATATGCAAAAGGTTATCACATAATCAAAACATTATCAATCTTGACCATATGCTTTAGTTAGACATGTTCTTAAACTGGTTAGCCAAATGCGACATGTCACTCATATGTATCGATGCAGAGTATCTACTTTGACGATAAAAAAATGTAACCACTAACTTATGGTTATCATCCGCATTTAATAGCTATATAAATGAAATCTTCTGACATCATTCTTAGCTATATAACAATGCCAAGAATAATGATTTGGTGTCTTAATTATTCTTTGATTGGATGATTAATAAACTAAGTTTCTAACATTATACTATATTATATGCTATTATAAGTTACTAAAATATGTATGAATAGAGTAACAAGAACTTTATTGATGTCTAAATAAGGCTTTATAGTGGTACAATACTAACAATGATTCTCATAGAATTCCTTTCTTGCATCATCTTTTTCATATAATCGAAAGAATTGGGAGAGGAACCTAGGGGTTAGTGTTCCCAAAGCTATATCTTCATACGGTTCCTATCATTTTAGATAGACTATTAACCATTGCCACAAGAGCTTTGCCATGCTTTTAGTGATTACCAAGCCCTTCATATGGGTTCTTCACAATTCCCTACAATCACAAGAGCTTATGGTTAAAGATATTTAATCTGTCTTCAAAATTCACAATTTCACTTTTGAATTATAGCTCGCACCACTGATTTCCTTTTCAATAATGTTATTGAATGCTTAAAAAGTTAGATTCTTCTTCCGTTAATTGGCATATGTATATGTACTTGTATTTTGCTGGCGAGGAGGGTTGATCTATCCAGCCTAGCTGTCCACTGTGTGGCCTGAAGGCGGAGTCCACTGATCATGTCATCTTCTCTTGTCCTAGAGTGGGAAGGATCGGCTATCAGTTGGTTATTACTGTAGAGAGGATCATATGCACTCTCGGTGCTCTTATTTCTTAGATGATCTCCGGAAGGCCCCTCTGTTTAAGTGCTCATTGGGCTTCTACGGCCTACCAGATATGGTTGTCAGGAATCAGGCTATCTTTACTGATGATAGTTTATCTACTCAGAGGATCATGCGAAAAATTAGATCTCTGGCGACGGACTGTGCCCGGGCCTTCTATAGAGGTGGTTCTAACTTCTCTGGCTTATGGGATTCCCCTGCTGCTTTGGCAGCGAACCGCCATACGTTTTCATTTCTTGGAGCCTCCTCTCCAGGGTTTATCAAAATCAACTTTGATGGAAGCGTCCGAGGCAGATTAGCTGGTTCCGCTTATGTCATTCATGGGCCGGAGGGTGATCTGGTGGCAGTTGATGGTTTTGATAGCCTGGACTCCTCTGTCTCAATGTTGAGCTTCATGCTGGTTGGGTAGGTCTTTCCTATGTGGTCCGATCCTCTATGCTTACAAGCTTATTATTGAGGGTGACTCTATGACTGTTATCCGGTAGATGAGGAGGGATAATAGCTTCCATGGCCCTACCAATCCGCTTCTACATGATATATGTAGCTTATGAGGGAGGCCCATGGAGTCCAGTGTCGCCATATCTATGTGAAGCTAACGCGGCGACCGACTGGGTGGCTGCTTCAGTGGCTCATCATTCTGGTTTTAGAGTTAGAGGCAGGTGATCCTTGTCCTTTGTATTTCAGCAACTTTTGTTTTTGATAAATATGGGTTGACTCATACGCGTGTTATATGATCACCCTTTATATTTGGCATATTACATCATAAGATGTTTCTTGACACTTTTTTAATTTTTTTATTATTATTACAACGAAGAATTAGGTTCTCACAATGCGTTACCTCGAGCATCAAAAGAAGTGGCAGCTACACAGCATATCCCTGTACACTAGACGACTCGTTTCATTTAATTCATTTCACAAATCAAATAAATAGAAATATGAATCAATTATTAATAAATAAATCATCTAAGTTAGATTAGTGGAATAAAAAAAATTTCAAGTTCATTGCGGATCGCGTGACAGCCGGAGTGAGGAATGGGAACGATTTTTTCGATCCTGGCAATCGTCTGGGCATAGAGTTGAACACTAGACCGTATTAATACGGGTCAGGTCGTCGTACCTCTAAAATTATCGTGCTGTATTTATGATTCAGTAACAAATGGATCGTGCCAAATATGATATGGTAAAAAAATTTAGCCCTAACATGATCCATGACCCATTTTGGGTCATGAATCGTATCGGACCTGAGCTGTGCTAGGTCTGACATAGCTCATGGGCCATGCCGAGGCACTGCCTAAGCATTGGCCCGTTATGTACTGTGTTATGCCGAGCCAGCAATTTTTTTTTTTTGAATCTAACATGACAGATTGCTGGGCATGATTCATATGGGCAGCCATGTCGTGTCATGGACGGCATGATCCCGGCGATTGGCTGTCGGCATGGGTGCGTTTTCTAGGCGGGCGCTCGCCCAGCCCAGCCTGTGGGTTCGGCTCGAGCCAAATTGGACGGGGAGCGAGGTCGGGTTACGGCGGGCAAGAGAAAAAAGGGGGAAAAAAAAACGGGAGCGATAATTTTAAAGTAAACAAGCAAACAAACCCATCTCACCCCAGATCGCTCACCCGACCTAGGGCACGCACGGGAGAGGATTCTCTGCGTCTACCGCTGTCCTACCTCTTCGCTCGATCTCGGTGGACGGTGGCAGGCCGGCGAATTTTTCAAAGGTCGGAATCGATCACTCCACTGCTCGACGGCTGACTGAGGTGAGTTCTTCTATATTTCTTTCTTTCTTTCTTTCTTTCTTTCTTTCTTTCTTCTCTTTTCCCTCTTCTCTCCCTCGCCGCTTTCTTTCCCCCTTTATTTATTTCTTGCTGCCCTTCGTCTGAGGAATAGGATCGATTCAAGACTCAAAAACAGATTGGGACTTTTATTGCTCACCCTCCCAAGAGCTTCGAACCTCTATTCAAATTTAGGATATAAAAGATTTCTCATGTCTTTTAGATATTCTTAATTTTTTTAATGATTTTCCCCTTATTTCTGGTATGTTTTACATTTGGAAATCTTTGATATATTCTTGTGTGCCGTCAATAATGGTAATTAATATTTTACTATGGTTGCGAGAGGTTAGACTGCTCTGGCAAACACCTAAGCTAGTCTGTATTTAATTTCCATTGGATTCTCATCTGACGAGAGAAATTCATTTTTTTAATATAGTATAGATGGGCAAAATCGGCATGTACGTATATCTATTTGTATAAAAATATGACTATGCTTGATTATATTTCAACATGTTTTGATTATTTTGAAATTTACACGAGGATACAAAGTACCAATGAGATCTGCAACGCGATTTCAATTAATTGTCAACCTTGCAGATATACAACAAAGTAGCATTTGGATATTGTCTCTATCAGCCCTGTAAATTATCATGATTTCATTGCTCATAAACATGACTAGAGTTGAGGTAATCTATAAGTTTCGTACTTCACACATATTCCAGGTCTAGTTTATGTGAATGCTGTTGTGAAGAAATCTAAACAAGGTAAATCAATAGATCTTTTGAAAGTCTTGTGCATCTTGTAACACACACACTTCCTTTATGATAGATGAAAGATGCTGGAAATAGGAGCTTTGCAGCTGTCACTAGGACTATAGAGGAGTGGGAGAATTCAGTGGAGTAGTAGGTATTTGATAGAGATTCTGGCATGTAAAGAGGAGCTCTACTCTGCATCTTGATAAAGTGGATGATTTTTTCAACATATATTTTCAATTATTTATAGCTATGGAGCCTTTTGGAGGATATGAGCAATGGAGCTTGTGGAGCACCATTCTTGGTTTGCATCACAATTTTCATTTTTTTGGCATTTTATAATCATTGTACAGGATCCATATTGCTGTGAATGGCAATTGTCAGAGTGGATTGAGGATGTTATGTAGACTTGTTAAGAGGTTATATTTTTAATGTATCTTTTCTCCTTGTACAGGTTCTACTATCTATCGTGTCAGTCATGAGTGGTCGTTTAAGTCGTACCATCTATGTTGGCAACCTTCCTATAGATATGCGAAAATCAGAAATTGAAGATTTATTTTACAAGGTTGGTATTGGCTATACTGTCTCCTATGTTAAGTTTTGCATAGAGCAGTGTTCTTGTTTTAGTGTTGAATCTCTCCAGGTTTGCTTCATATAACTTTTCAGCCTTACACTGTGTGTGGCTTTACTTGGAGTGTTAGAATAATGGTATCTTTGTTGATTGGCTATCACATAAACATCATATGATCCTGTTGTGATCAAATGCATTGGTGTATATCTTCTATGGTTCTTGTCTATTCTCATCTATTTATTTGTGTCTGTGAAACATATTTCTGAGCAGACTAAAAGATAATAAAAAAAATTGATGCCGAATTTTAAGGGCTGATGAGACATTTCTGTGGTTAGCAATGAGAGTGTAGTGCCTCTTTACTTGCTGTTTTAGGATAATGATATCTTTGTTGATTGGCTATCACATAAATATCACTTGATGTTATTGCAATCACATGTATTTTTGTGTCCTCTTTGGATCTATCTGCTTCCATCCATTTATTTATGTGAAGGGTATTTGATGAGAAGACAAGTTATGATTAAAAAAAAAGATATTATGTTGATTTTTTTAAGGCTGATTAAACATTATTCTGATCAGGAGACAGAAATATTATAAAATCTAAATAAAATGATGTATTGAAACATAAGCTCTAGTTATTAGTAATATTGAATGTGTAGAAGTGTATTTAAATTGTTCTAAGTGTGGTAGACATACAAGGATTTTGCTCTTGTCATTTACCAATAGCCTTTTAATACTGTCGAGATTTGTTCTTTTGTTTAGCTGCTAGTATTTGCTTGTCAGTTGAGTCTCTAGTTTCTCTCTTGTGGCAACTTCACTGCACTCTCTTGCGCTTAAAGGCTGTTTGGAGTCCTACAAGTGGAGTGCATGCAGTTTAAGTTGCAAATACTGTCTAGTTTGCTTGTTTGGATGCTTGCAACTCAAATTGCACGACAGGCTGAGTTGCTCACTGGGCTGGAGCTTAGAACTATCTTATAGTAGTTCAACTTGCAGTCAAAATGCTCAGGGGACGAGATGCTGCAACTCAACCAGTTATCTTAATTAAAATAGAAAAAAGAATTTTTTTCTCTTCCTTCTTCCCTTCCCCTCTCCTCCCACATGCCATTGCCAAGTCCCTCTTTACTGCTGCCCTTGATATTGTTGTGGACCCTGCTACCTTTGGGAGGTCCATGATTGTCCCCTCTTCCTTTGAAAGCCCTCCTTTTAACTCTACTTATCCTCCATCATCATCCACCCCCTTCACCCCTCTCCTTCACCTTCTCTGCCCTCCTTAAGGTTTGCATCACCACCTGCTTGCTTTGATCCCCAAGATCCTCACCCATGCATTTACCACTGGTGTTTCTGATGTTGATTTTTACATCTAAATCGTTGTCGTCTCTGTGTATGTTGAGTGCTCTCTCACATGGCATCTGCTTGTGCAAGGTATTTGATGGATTGTCTATAACAAATGCTTTTCTTTTTCTTCCACTCTTCTCAAAACATGACAAGTAGGATTGCTTATAAATCAACTACTACTATTTAAGCTGCAATGCGACTTTAGTTGTAGTACACCTTCAACTGTAGGGCTCCGAATAACTTCTTATTTTTGCTGGTAAAATGCTTTTTAGTTCGGGCACCATGAGTTATTACATCCTAGAGAGTTGACATCATCCGATCTCTTATTGCTACTTCTGTTGCAACCTTGGTTGCCCCAAAGCAGTTGTAGCTGTGGTGTATCTTACCAATTACACATCTAGAATAACTGCTGGTTGCTCTCTTTTTTATCATCTATATTCCTAGCCTCTTTATTCTTATCAGTTTCTTTGGTTGTTAACCTGTTTTCTTTTCTTCCTCCTGTTCATTAAACCAATTATATAGCTATGTGTGCTTTGTACATCTTCCCAGGATTAAATCTTGAGCACACAACCTATTAGTTTGATGCTTGCATGGAGCATCAGCTAAGGGCCGCTGAGATGTTACTGGTTTTGAGCATCTACCCTGTTATGCTATTCTTTGTCTGCTGTTTTAGCTCTCCTTCTGTGGATGGTAATCTTGTTTTCATGAGTGGCATTTTGACCTTTCTTTCTATTTCCAAGTTTCCCAGCACCTGTATTTATGCAATAAGCATGCACTTTATCTAGGTAGTTGCTCATAAACATGCTGATTCTCAATTGTTGGAGGCTATTGCATTTTCCTAGGTTAAGTGCTTGAAAAATCGTTCTGTCTGCACTTGGAAGATATCTCTTGCAAATATATCTTAAATCAGATCATGATGATTTGATGGGGTGACATAATGCTTGATTCATCGATATCTCTTGCAAATATATCTTAAATCAGATCATGATGATTTGATGGGGTGACATAATGCTTGATTCATCATTCATGGCTTCACCCAAGTGTAACATGTGGATTATTGGACCTTGGTTCTTACTTCTTATAAGATAACTACCATCCAGCTGTTCATATTGTTTGTAATATGCCACAGTGGCCTTTTAGTTATACGTGAGGAAAGTGTTTCTTTTGAGTGATCTTCGTGAGCTCTATGTCCATCCTTCATCTATTTTCCTTCTCATCCTACCAACATGTGTCTAGCAATTTTGATACTAAATGAGCTCCTTGGACTTTTTCTTAAAAACTTAGTCCAGCAGTCTTTATGGTTGGGTTTAAGTAGTCATGCATTGTCATGCTACCAACATGATTGTTATATGGAATGAACCACGACATATTAAACTTGTCTAGTAATATCATCAAAATTAATTTGATGTTCACTTTGGTTTTTGATGTAATTTCCTTAGCCTTAATCTGACCCATAGTTTTTGAAAATCTCTGTTTTCTCATCATAAGTAGATTATTGGCATCATTTTCATTCTCACTTTGTAGATTGTTGGATGGTGTTTTCCATAACAAAATCTTTAGACACTTTGGCTTAAAAGAGAAAGTATCTGTTTTAGTTTATGGATTACGGTTTGCTTGTTGACAGTGTGGACTGTTTGACAATCTCTTAACTAGACAATGCCTAGAGTCCATGTGGCACGTCAGTTTGTAACTCTAGTATGGACTATTTGCAATGTTTCTATTTGTATTATCTGTCATCTATATTGTACCACCACAATGCACTTTCCATTTTGTCTTCTTTGGCACTTCAACTTTAAGCCTTCTTTGATGCATGCTAGTATGATGATGTACAGCCTCCACGCTGTCTTACATATCTTTCTTTTGCTTTAACCTCTCTTGGAACATTAGGAAGAGAGTTGAGATATGTATGTTGCGAAATCCGTCAAGCCCCCTCATCCTTGAACCCCAAATGCCCGATGGGATACTCAACCAACAGTTTGTCATCAGATAAAGCTTTCACAGCCACGTCATGATGGCAGGAACCCCACAGGGCTTGTACTCCTGGGGAAATTGTTCTCCATTGCCTTGCTGATTTAATCTTTTTTGACATTCATATTCCTCCTCGCTGTGGCAACAAACGTATCCTCTAGGTTGTCAGCAATCCAATATGTTGAATGTACCAGGCACCACAAGTTTATTTTTTTTTTTTCTCCCTTTTTGACTTTATTCAAACCTTGGTTGGGTTCTTTTCTTACTACCTATATCCCCTAACAATTGTAGTAGATTCTCTTTTCTAGGCAATTGTTTAGTGTGTGATCCATTGGGTTTGAGGTGTACTGAGTAAGTACATATTTGAAAATTGCATGATCTTTACCTTTTTCGGTTCTTTTGTTGTTTTATTTACCTCCAATGTATAAACAATGTGTACATTTTATTTATTTGGTTATATCTGAAATTGAAAATTGTACAAAGCTCTTGTCTTGCTTTCTTTGCTTTTTTTTTTTTTTTTTTGAATAACAATTACAAGCTAGATGGAATGGTGAGGACCTGAGGGCAAGTAAGAGATGGAGGGTAGCATAAAAACGAACATAGGGTCCATAAAAGCTTATGAATTAGTAAAGGAAAGAAGACTGAAAATGGGCAACCAATGTGCAAAAGGGCAGTTGAGAGCTTCTATGTGCTAGTGGTGAAGCATGCTCCTTAAGTTGGAAAGAACCCACCCAAAGGTTGAAATCAAGTGTATCAGCCTTGCACTGGTTAGTCCAATACTATTCAGACATGATCTGGTGGGGGTCGATATTGGGCAAATCAGGGGTGTTTCATATTGTATTGCTTAGTCTCATAGCAAGGCAAACAAAGTGTATTGACTTTATAGCACCTGGTGCACTTTTTTCTTGATCATTTGTGCCCATGTGTTACTGCCCGTATCAAAGTTGTACTATGTTGGTCTGCCATTATGACATTACTAATCCTTAGGATTTATACCTTTTGTTGAGACCTCAGATGTTGGGCCTTATACATAAAAATAAGAAACAAATACTATTGCCAACATTGCTTTAAAGCATGGTTTGCTGAATTGTCCCGAACCAATCAATTCGGGATTGAACCAAACCAAACCAGCCAGGAACCAGGTTGGTTCGGCTATTTATTTTGGTTCACTCTATTAGGTGTGGGATTGCAGGTTTGGATGGTGGCTTGGGTTTGACCCGTTTAACTTAAATAAAAAGCTTTATCGCTCGCCTTGCATTCATCCATTTCACTTGATGCCTACGAAATCCTAGCACAGTCCCTTGCCGCCCTTTGCTTGCTCTGTCACCGGTTTCCATTCATCGGTGTTGCTTGTTGCCGGTAACCATTGTTCATCGTCCCTTGTAGTCCGTCATTGGAATAGTTTCCGCAAGGAGGAAAAGGGTCATTCATTGCTTGTCAGGCAATTTTTCACCCTTCTCCGCTCCTTTTTTTTTTTTCCTTTTCAAGCCTTTGCCCTTTCCATAAAGTTACCCTCTCTCTCCTTTTTCCTTTTCTCTTCTCCTCTCTCTATTCTGTGGTGTCAATTTGCCGTGGTCCAATATGCCGCCGGCCAGTGGCTAGTGCAGGGTGGTGGTTCAGTTTGGTAGACTTTGCTTAGTCTTAAACTTTTATGTGGACTAGCTACTTGGTAGGTGCCTAGGCGATTTTCTTAATTCTTGCCTAGTCTGCTTTTTGTATCTTTCTTTTTAGGTTGGTCAAGGTATTAGATGTATTAAACAAGAATATTAAACTCTCATTGTTTTCTATAACCATCATTGATAGTTTAAAAATAATAACCATGACTTTTCTTTATCACCATAGTTTATTTGATTGGGCAAGGTTTTAAATAGCATGGGATGGGGCCTTGTTCATGGAGTGGGACACCCCGTGTCCTGACACTCGGGACGATGGATGTCCCATCCCATCTTCATCCATTTGACGACTTAGTTCTATCCTGATACCTGGGATGGTGGGACGCCCTACTACTACATTGATTTTTAAAACCTTGCTATTGGGATTTACCTAATGAATGGTTGAGCTCAATGATCGGGAGCTCTAGCACCATGTAATATGAAAGTTTGGGTGGTACATTGTGTTATCTCGTCCAGAGATAATCCAATATAAAATCTTGCATGACTTGAACCAAATGATAATATGACTCAAGTATGTCGCCTGTATTGCATAACTGCTTTGTGAGGCGAATACTTTTGAAGACATCTACTTTATTTCACTCATTTGGATTCTTAAGTAGATATTCTGTTGTTAGTTTGATATGTGAAAGTGCTAGTAGTCATAAAGTTCTGTTCTCTACTTAATGGAACATATAACTTATTAATGATTGTACTTCTTAGAAGTTACAGCTTTTTACACTTTGATATCTTCTTCTATTTTGATTGCAGTATGGTCGCATAGTGGAAATTGAATTAAAGAATCCACCTCGCCCTCCTGGTTATTGTTTTGTGGAGGTAAACCTATTAGTTAAAATTCAGACCCTTAAGCAATTATTTCTTTTTCATGGTTAACTTGTTATTCTGCAGTTTGAAAGTTCTAGAGATGCTGATGATGCAATCCAGGGTCGTGATGGGTATACTTTCTATGGCCACCGTTTGAGGGTAACTGAGACTATTTTGTGTCTTTGTGATTGATCACAATACCCGCCAGTCATTTGGTTCTTGTTGGGTTCCACCCTACAGGTTGAGCTAGCCCATGGTGGCAGAGGGCAGTCATCTTCAATCGGACGGAGCAGTGGGTATGCAAATGGAGGAGGCAGCAAATTCGGAATTCCTCGCCGTTCTGAATTTCGAGGTGCTTTTAAGAAATTGAATTTCACATTTTAATGGGGTTATCATTTCCTGTTGTTATAGCTAGACATGATTTGATAAATGTCCCATAATCAGTATTTCTTATTGTCATGGAACTGTATTCTAAACTCTCGGCCTTTATTTACTTGTAGTTGTTGTACGTGGGCTTCCTTCTTCAGCATCATGGCAAGATTTGAAGGTGCGAGCAGGGTCACCAAAACTAATTTGCCTTTTCCTCTCTGAGCTTGCGGTTTTTAACCTTTGTATTTCTTAGGATCATATGAGAAAGGCGGGGGATGTATGTTTTGCTCAAGTTTTCCGGGATGGTGAAGGTAGGTCTTTTGCAACTATCATGCTCTGCTGTTTTGTTTTTGGCTAGATCTTTAAACAAGGAGTTTACTAGTTGGTTTGCAGTAAAGATCCTGGTGATGATTGATCATTGCATCAACTTGATTAGTCTTGTGCTATGATTCAAAATCTATGTGCAGGTCTGTATGTGCGTGTGCATGTGCACATGTGCTTTTGTTTCTGCATGCCCATGTACACCTGCACGCAAAGTATAACTGTGTGCTGGTGGGCAATTAGGTACATGCCATGTGATATGCAGATCGCATGTCCCTTGTTTTGTTTTCATTTGCTGCCAATAAATCAACATCATGGATTCATCTTAAAACTTTGTCCTTGATATATGTGCATGTGTTACCAACTAGAACATTATGAGTTGTAGACAAGTATTTGTCTCCTACTTGCCGGAATTGGGGGAGCTTGTGTGGAAGTATGCAAGTTTGTGGGTTTTGGGAGTAGACATTTTGAAATGTTTGGCTCACTGGAATGGGAAGTAGAAATGGGTATTAGTTTCCCATTGTAGTCTGTTCACATATTTGGCAACTCATTTGGACATGGCAATGTTCATTCCAATGAGGACCAAATTCCTATGAAATGAAGTAAAATCATGCCCAAGATAGGGCTTGGGTATCATTTCCCTCGTGTTAGATGGGTGCTTGGATCACAAAATAAAATTCTTAGATAATAACAAAAAATGTCAAAATATTTGTAGTAATATAATCTTTACTAGGTAATTGAATTTGTATACGATATACTGCAATGATATTATGTATTATGTTATAATTTAAATTATGTTAATATGGTATTATTATTATTATGTTATCAATTATTATAGTAATAAGTATTATAAGTTATAATATTTTATCAATAATTTATTTATTAGCATATTTACTATTGTATTTTAGATTACTATAGTGTAATTGTAATTATAGTATTATGGTAATTATTATGTTGTTGCAATATATAATTTTAATCGTTATAAGATTATATTGTGTTGTTGTATATTATGTTAAT
Source organism: Calamus simplicifolius (assembly GCA_900491605.1). Taxonomy (NCBI): domain Eukaryota; kingdom Viridiplantae; phylum Streptophyta; class Magnoliopsida; order Arecales; family Arecaceae; genus Calamus; species Calamus simplicifolius. Next base: position 168,251 of record UESW01001615.1, on the reverse strand, counting down.
TTTATAATCATTATTATCATATTACCATTCATATTAATATTAATATTATAAAAGATATTATTATTATCTTTTGATATTAGAATATTAATATTATAATGTATCTCATTAATTAATTTTATATTATATAAATTTGATAATCATTATCATAATATTTTGTAATGGGTTGGACTATACATGTTATATTAGTTCCTTATGATTTAAAATCAATAATGGATTATTCAAATGCAAGGTTGAAACCATTGAACATGGTTTGCACTACAAAAAGTACTTATAAGCCAAAATTCGAATGTTTTAATGGTCTGACCTAATCAAATGAGTGTCAAAATAAACATTTTTAATGGCATGCTACTATTTTTGCTGTGATATAATCCCCAAAACTTAATAAATTTAAATCTACGCATTTTTAATATGCGTAGATCATGATTCACATAAGGTGGATTTTCAATTTATGTGCCTTATTATGTATTTTGCCACACTAATGCAATTAGCACTGCTTATATCTTTAGAAGCTTTGATGCATTGCCAAGAAATCGTTAAAATATATGAATTCTGGTTTCTAGGTTCTTTTTTTTTGGTGATGTAGGTAATATATTATGGTTTGGATCTTCCATTCTGATGGTTTATCATTGTTTTTAAAATTGTTAAGGAGTTCACAAGTTCACGCAAAGTACATTGTCCGGCACTTATGTAATATATTTCAATATAATATGTAGTATTTTACACTAAAATATTATTGATTCTACAGTATCAATGTGACACATAATATTTATTAATTCTACCAACATTAAGATTATTAATAATAGAATTAAAAAAGAAGATTAATACTTGGCTATAGGATTGACATTAATATCACTATATCAATAACATCATTATCAAATAATATTTTATAATATTATGATAACCATGTAGTTCATGCAATAATAAATTACATATAATATATCACTTTATATCATTCTATGTTATATAAATTTAATATTATTATTATCAGTTATAGAAGATCAATATAATTAGTAATATAAATATTAATATGATGTTGATACATTATAGTATTAATTAGATAATATAGTGATGTATTTTTGTAATATTAATATTAAATGCATTAAACTTTCCACTGCAGCTTTCATGCATTACATGTTACAGTTGAGACACTTTCCATTCTTTCTGTTTTGCATATGGTTCGCTTGTTCAATATATGTCTCTAACTATAGACATTGTGACTTGGATTTTTCATATGCTATTTTAGGCACTATGGGTTTGGTTGATTATACTAATTATGAGGACATGAAGTATGCTGTAAGCATCTGCCTCTGTTATTTTCTTATTCTATGTTTCAACTTTTTTTGTCATATCTGATGTATTTGTTGGTTATCAGATTCGAAAACTTGACGATTCTGAGTTCCGTAATCCCTTTTCGAGGTCCTATATTCGTGTAAGTTCTCTTACTGCCAATGATGCGATGGATAAATGCTTAGTGTCATTCATTATCTTATAAAGCATACCCTAGTATTCTAGTATCTGTAAAAACAAGACTTTGGTTCCATGTAGTTACTATTTTTTATATTTTCAAAATCAACTAACACATTGTGGTAACTGATAAGAGGAGGGTAATCGCAAATTTTAGGCAATATGTGGTATATTTTAAGGTATTTTCTGTATTGTGTTAATATGTAGCCTTCCTAGCTGCGCACAGCCAACTTACAACTTCAAGTGGATCATCACCATTGACAGAAAAATGTTTTTAAAATTTTTCTGTGGATGTATATGGCACCGCTTCCTTTTCTTGTCTATACTTCTGTTGCCCATCAATTTTTGCCTGTTGAATTAGTGGTCCTCTTGGATGACCCACAGACTGAAAAATACAATAATTGTTTCCTGGCTATCATTGGACCTTTAAAAACAGCATAATTGGTTTCGGGATTTTAAAATCTTTGGACTTCACCTATGATTTTGGGGGCTTATAGGAAGGTGGGGCTATGTTAGGATGTTTGCATGATAAAATTTTTAAACTGTACCATGTTATTTCTAGACTAATAATGACAAACCATTGAAAACACAAATATGGACTGTTTGGATAAACATGTAAGGTAAAATATTTAAAACTGTTTTCTTGGAGGTGGAAAACTGATTTCTTGGTGGATGGGGGGAGGGTTTGTTGGCCTGCCATAAATTTATGAAGGGGCCAACACAGCATAGCAATGACCATGTTATCCTCCGCCAAATGCTACTGAATTATCTTTCCCATTTCATGTTTTTGTTCCATTTGAAGTAATCCACTTTTAAAGGTACCTGCAAATGAATCTTTGCTGCCTTTCTTTCGTTCTCATAGTACTTTCTCGATGTATTTTTAAGGCTAGCAGGTAGGATATGAAGCCCATGATCATGTTCAAAGCAGCTTCCTTGCCTGTCAGGTTGTCTACACGTTAATGTTACAGCTCCATGTCGGCAACACTATGTTGCTACCGGATTGCTGGATAAACTTCTCAACCTGTTTGATTGGAAATCTTTCAACATACTTTTAACTTGCAAACGGGATAGAGCTAGCTTTATTTTATTAAACCACCTTGAAATGCTTTAGAGGCCCAAGGTGCTTTAAAGTGGATTTGGTGAATCACTGTCCAAAATTTTTAATTGGCAATAAGGCCATGAATGTGCTTCATGAAATGGCTTACGTATTACCTGTTATTTGTTATTTTCTACTATGGTCATTAATAGATACTTTAGAATTCAGCATATTGGGTTAGCTTATGTTCTTTCCCTTGTCATTTTATCCACCAGGATCTCCTTCATCATTAGTCACCTATTTACTATGATTCTAATTTCTCATTCATGCAAAGATTAATGGCCTTTCAAAGGCAAGCTCATTAATTTACCTACCAAGTGAACCAGTTTTGTTAAATGCACCGGTAATTGGTATGTTTTGTTGATTTATTTCAGTTTTATCTCAAAATTTTGAACAATGAATAATTATGAGACCTTTATTCTTAACTGCTATTACAATCAACAGTAGCAATAGCTTCCTGTTTGAATCTTAAGTGCTTGTAAAAGTTCAAGCAACATTTACCTCGGCACTTCTTTTGAACTGGGGAAGGCTAACCTGAACAGGAAATTTATTTTTTTATATTTTTTACCACACCTTTTGTTTCTCCTGTTTACCAGGAGTTCAATATATTATCTTTTTTTATTCAATATTTACTTTCACAAATTCTTTGGAGCAGATTGCTTTTCCCTAGAAGAAAATGGTTGTCTAAGAGCATATCTAGGGTTGCTGCTGCTTTTTAAAATGATGTTACAATGAAGGAGGATGTAGAAGCTGTGTTTTCTGGCTTCTCCTAAAAGCATTTTTTTTAAAGTTTTCCTTCTTGTAGAAGAACTTTTTAGATTTTGTTACCAAGCACTCATTTTCTAGGATTTTTTTTAAAAAAAAAGTTGCAAAAACATTTTTTTAGCACGCTAAACATGCCTTAAACTTTAATTCAGACCATGAAAATTAAATCAAATCTCCCCAGTGTGAGGTTATTTTTTATTTTTAAACTTGTTTTTTTTAGGTAAGAAGCTATGAGGCAAGCATGTCAAGGAGCCGAAGCCGAAGCAGGAGCCATAGTAGAAGCAGAAGCCCTAGACGGAGTAGGAGGTGAGTTTCTAATTTTGCATATTTGCATTGATCTAGATCCTCTTTTTGTTTAAAATTGATTTCATTCTTTCTTCTACAGCAAGTCAATGGAAAGACTTGTCTCTAGATCACCATCAAAATCTGTTTCTCCAAGACCTGGATCTGTTTCTCCTGCCAAATTCTCAAGGTAGTTGCTATTTCATTTTTGTATGATAGGTTCTAGAAGCTTTGAAATGTTTATTATCAATTTATCTTGTCATTCCTTTTTTTTTTTAATTTGATTATACAGGTCAAGTTCTAGGTCAAGGTCTAGGTCAAGGTCAGGCTGATAGTGCAGGTAATGTCTTCTTGTAGTAGTTGCTATAACTTTATATATACTAACATTTTTGCAAAATGTTATCTGGTAGAGGATATTTTGGATGCCTTTCTGTTATTGAACCTTGAAAGCAACAGTGATACAATAGTCCTTTCATACAATGAAGTCACAATGCACAGACATTAATATTAATAGCACTAGAAAGAGTACTGGTTATGTTTAGACTGTATATTAGATTGAATACTATGACTTAAATAGGCAAAAATGTGAAGTAATGTAAATAATCTCATAACTGGTTGCTGACTGTTTTGGATTTTTTCTCCATTTCTGTTCTTGTATCCAAGTTACTACTTAATAGTAGATCTCTGCTTTCATCATGCTACTCTTCATTCATTCTTAATTGTATTTATTTATGGTTGCACAATGGATTGCTCCTCTTTTTGATCTCAACAACAACAAAAAATAGCTACAAATTTACTCTAGAGATATAACTCATGACCCCACCTGGTTGTCCCTGTTAGGCCCCATCCAAATTTGTTTATTAGTGGATGTGGTTTACTGAGGAAGTTCCCATCATGAGTTTATAGGAAACTATGAAACCGTGTACATGGTCATGGATTACATCCAATAACCCCCATATGTTGCTGTTGTGCCTTATGATCTTACACTGAGCGGAAGGTGTGCATGAATCATAGGTGCTGTTGGATGCCTGTCTAACAGTCGTGTTTTTGTGATTTGTATCAAGGTTTAAAATTATGATATGGAACCTCATGCCCTTTTTTCATCTAAATGGCACAATATCGGCACACTACCATGCTGATGGTGTGCTGAAACTGACAACTTTTATTGAAAATCATTGATATCGACCAGTATAGTCGGCACAATACTTACCAATACATACCGGCATGGACCAGTACAAGCTGGTACAGTCAGTATGCTGTATTGGTAAGGCTGTTTCGGCATCTCTTACTTGTACCAGTGTCGGTTTTTTGCTGGAATGGTACAGTGTTGGTCATACCATCCCATTTCAGCAGTTTTTGAAGCCAAGGTTTCTGCAGACCTGTGAGGTAAATATTGGTGCTTTCTGAGACCCATGGGTAAGGATTTTATTTTTCCTACTACCCTAGCCATGTAATAACCTGGAATAAACAGGTCAAACCTTAAATGACCTGATCCAATGCGATTTTGCTTCATCCAGTTCTAGCCCAAAACTCATAAGCTTTGAAATCCCTAACCTCTCTTTCACTGAACTTAATGGATCCGATGCAATATTGTTTAGGTTTGGTTGGGTATTATTTGTTGGCTGAAGGTTTAATTGAGGTTGGACTGTATCCTTGTTGGTGGCATTAGTAGTACTAACCACCTGTATTTGTGGCATTGGCAGTAACAACCTGTATTGACAACCTCTTATATCTCTCTTCACTTGGTATATGTGTCAGTATTGTTTTTCCTTTTACCGTAGAATGGATTAGGTACTTTTATTTATCTTGCATTAGGCTTGAACCCATCTGATCTGGACAGTCTTGAATGCATTGGTTTTGAAATTGGGTCATGCTTAACTCTGCCTGGTTAAATGATCGACCCAAGGTCATGCTTTACCTTTGTGGACCTGGCCTGTTTGTGGGCCTCAACATAACCATCCATCCTTTTTTTTCTTCTTTTGTCTTTTTCTTTTTATTGTCTGAGTGCAGGGGCATAAAGTAGATTATATTTGGAGTATCTAGCAGAAATTATGGACGCTATAAAAGAAAAACGAAAATTGGATGCTATACGAATGATGTGCAATTTGGTTTTTCTTATTTTTGAAGAGGAATCGAACGTAGCTGTGGCTTTTCGTGACATGCAAATTAGGGTAGGAAACATTATAAGGTAGCAAGGTTTTCACAGGAGCAAAGTGAGACCCAAAGATAAGAGTGATAAACAGTGAGTTAATGAACAGGGTGCCATTGGCTCTGTCAATAGGTCTGCAGGATTGTTCAAAATGTGTGCCATTCTCGTATGAAAGCGGTCTTAGTTGGCTTTGTGGATGTCAAATTAGTTGTCCTAGTACTCATTTACTCTACCATTATTGAGGCTCAAGGTGCACTGAGATGCCAAGTTCCCTTGTAGCTGGTGTCAAGTGAGGAGCATGACTTGATGAAGTAAGGTGTCGATTTTTTTTTCAAAAAAAAAAAAAAAAAAAAAAAAGAAAGGGGAAGGAAAAATAAAAAAAGAAATAATGAACTTATAATGTGAACATATTTGATAATAAAAATAACATAAAACATGCACCTGTTGCATTATAGAAGCTCCTAAGTAATTTCAGCTGCATCACATGAAGTCACACAATTAAATACAGACGTACACAGTCATCATACAAACATGTCATCACTGAAAACAATCATGCACAGAACCACAAGCAACTCAACTCAACTCATCTAAGCCTTTTCCCAACTACATGGGATCAGCTATATGAATCTGCTTCCTCTACTCTGCTCTATTCAGGACTAAGGCGACATTCAAATTACAAATAATTATATCTTTTTTAATTATTTCTGATCATATTAGTTTAGATCTACCTCTATCTCTATCTTTACCATGGATTGTTAAAAGATTACTCTTTGTAACCGGAGTATTTAAAGGTTTTCGTTATATATATTCAAACCAACATTATCGATTTTCTCTCATTTTATCTTTAATTGGAGCTACTTCTATCATTTCTCTTATATGTTTATTTCTAATTCTATAAAGTTTTATCACATATCCATCTTAACATGCGCATTTTTATTACACTTAATTTATTTACATATTTCAGTATTGTCCAACATTCTGTTCCATATAGCATAGCTGGCCTAATAGCAGTTTTATAAAATTTTTCTTTTATTTTTAATGGTATGCTTCGATTATATAATACTTTCGTAGTACTCCTCCAGTTAATCTTGCTTTAAATTTATGATTCACATCTTCATCTATTTCACCTTCTTGCTGGATAATTGATCCCAAATACCTAAAATTTTCATTCTTTGGTATCTCTTGACTTGCAATCTTCATTGTTTCTTTATTTGTATTTCTACTTCCACTAAAATTACATTCATGTATTCAATTTTAGTTCTACTAATCTTGAAACCTTTAGAACCACAAGCGCCGACAGAAAATATGTACAATACATACTATTCATAGCAGTTAATGACAAAGGCCGCTACTTATTCTTATAGTTTCTTTTAGCTACTTGTGTATTTCTATTTCCCCAAACTTTGGACAATTTCATGTTTACAGTTTTTGGCTGTGAATACCATAATTGGATCTGAAACCACTAAAGCTATCAAAATTTGAACTTGTTTATTCTGCTAAAATGCAAAGTGAAACCAATGCTTGAGACTTGAGCACATGTTTGCCTAGTCAATCTTGTCAGGCTTTTGGAATCTTGGCATCTCAGTGCAATCTTTCGAATTTGACACTATGAACACACATTTTGCGTCCTCCTTTTCAAACTCAGTTACAGGGAAAAGAGTTCTCAAGCCTGGTACCATGGCGCTTCCATGTTGATTTCCCAACCTTGGTTTGTTTGAGATAGACTCTTTGCAATTTGATTTTAAGAACCATGCGAGTAATTTTCTTTTCTTCAAACATCTGCTCATATGATAGATCGTCTCCTAATTGGAATGCTCCAAGAGAGGTCATCCCTGCAAATATGTGAAATGCGCTAGGGAATCCTCTTGATGCTCTTTGCAAGTCCATGTTGGAAACCTGATTATTGCTATACACTCCCTTCTATTTGTTGATGTACCACGCTGTTTGAAGACAAATAACTGATAAGTAATTTTGGTTGGAGAAAGTAATTGAAATTCCACATTGGTTTAACACAGTGGGGACGGTTTCAAGAGAGATTCTTGTTGCTTATCTTCTGACGGGTTCATATTTTTTTCTTCAAAACTAACTGTTCTTACAAATTTCTAATCTTCAAGGGCAATTGGTCTGTCCAAGCTGGTAAACACTTCTAAAGTTTTCGTGGTCTTTGGTTTTCCTGGTTTCCTGCAGGAAATTGTTCAGATGCAATCAGACAGTATGCAACTCCTGGGACTGTTGTTTTGTTTTACTTAAAAGAAGCTCTTGATGGCTGCTTATTGCTGTGCTTAATGGCAGGCATCATATTGTACTTTGGTGGCACTTGCTGTCTTCAGATTATCCGTGTTGACATTGGTCAACTTTCTAAACTTTCTACTTTCTTTGGTGGCAGTGATGTTAGCTTTTGGTAGCTGTGATCGTAGAATACTATGCAATTACAGTTTTGTCTATCTTGACTATCATATGCTGTGAATTTCCAGTGCTAGGTTATCACAGTTGTGTTTTCTCAACTATTATATGCTCAATTTCGTTAACTAAGTGATCAGCACATCAAAATGTGATCAATAAGTTGGCGTGTTTCATTTTAGCAGCCAATTTACTTTTCAGCAGGATGGAATGGTCTGTTCAACAATAACCCCAGCTCAATCAATCAGCCATGCGGCCCCCATTTGACTTGATGAAACCCAAGGGCTTTGATTAATTTGGGTTTTGTCATGTGTATGGAAGCAGCTCTATTGACGCGAGTCTCAAAACTCAATTCATGAGTAGTATGATACGGATCGGAAAAAAATTGCAGCCATTTTTAGAGCGTGGCCATCAAGTTCGCTGGTTGTGCCATCTGAGAGTCTCATTTGGAATTTGCCATCCAAGTCTTCAGGCTTGAATTGGTAATATACGAGATACTTTCTGAACGCACACATTCTTGATTTCATTTTATCATGGGGCTGTGCAAACACTTCTTTTTTTTTAATTAAATTTTCTGAGGGAACTGAAACAGTTTCGTCGTTCTTACTACTAGATCGCCGGCTGGGAAAGAAGTTTAAAAGTGGCTGTTGGTTTATGAATCCGATATGGAAGTTTAAGAACCTTTCTTTTTTCCCACTTCTTCCGAGAAGGTTACTGTTAGGACTTAGCAGTCAATTCTATATCTTGTGATTTCAGTTGTCCACTTTTATTTGCAGAATTATTAAGTTTCATTTCTCTTTTCATATTTCACTTGGATACAGTGTTTTGGGTTTTGGAGATACTGGATAGCGGGAGATTTAGATTCATTGGGCATTGGACTCGCTGGAGGCAGGATTTAGCCTAGTAGTCGTACGACGACTGCGATCAAATATTTAATAGGCCATGTGGAATGAGGACCAAAAATTGGCTCAGGCTAGGCAAGAATTATGCGTGCGGCGTGGATATTTTTGTTCTTTTTGCATCATACGTGTGGTTACCTGATTGCATGGATTAATCATTGTGTACGGATAAATCATGCATGATGTACGCATTTTTGTAGTATGTGCGATGCACAAAGAATTTTTTTGGGTCTAAAACTCGAGTTTGAAACTTGGTTTGGTCTTGATCCGAAGTCATGACGTTCGTCCACCAAGTTGGGCTTGAGCATGTTGGACCGTCATGCCTAGAATTTGGTTGAGGATCAGCCTTTTGGGTTGAGCTTGTGCCCTAGCCGAAAGCCTGAATTATTTTTGGCTGAGTTCAGACATGCATATGCTAAGGCCCTATCCATTATGGTTCTAACCGTAGGTGGAATGCATAGAAGAATGGGAAAGCATTTTGTGCATCGGGTGCAGGCCACATGCGTCGTACGTGGTGATTGATTGCACGTATCGAGAATAATTTTATTTTTTTACGCATTGTATGTGTATGTGGTTAATGAGCGCACGCATTGCATGCGGTGTAGGAAGACTTCCTAGAAGAATATTTCGGACATGTTCATCTACCATTAAGGTGGACAATCTTCAATAGAAAAAGGTGTAATTGTTTATTGGAAGTAAGCATTCATCATTTGGTATTATTACCAAAACAACCGATAGCATTTAGAGCAGATTATTTTAGCCCGTCCTCGTATTGAAAATGTAGTTGCTACAATTTTTTTTTTTGGGTATAGGTAGGTGATCACACCATTCTAGCACGAATCAAACCCGATATGTCAGAAAATAAAATTTATTTAAGTACAATAGGGGCAAGGGCCTTACTGCTTTCGATTTAGGTCACTGAGGCAACAACCCAATCAACCGTTGAGTTGGCTTTTCGGTAGACATATCTAATTTGGATTCTGAATGCCTCTTAAAGGGTAGACCAGATATTTTGGATCAAGGGGTTGGTTGGCAAGTGGTCACAGAAATCCCGTTTGAGCCATCGAATGATAGTAAGAGATTTGCTTTCAATGAAGACCAAATTCTTTCGTCGTCAACATAGCTCCATCAAACCCACGAATAACAAAGGCCGAACCTGCAAATCTATCCCAAACACTTCCATCGAAGTTGATTTGATAAACCCTAGAGGTGGGGGCTTTCAAGAGATAAAAACCGTATGATGGTATGCTGCTGAGGTAGCAGGTGAACCCCAAAGGCCAAGACTGTCAGAATTGAGAATAGTATGATAGAGTGTGTACTTGGCAGATAAAGAGATAGCTTTTCTTATTATCCTATGGGAAGAAACATTCTCGTTAGTGAAAATAAGTAGATTCTGACACAACCAGATCTGATGAGCTATGTAGGTGAAAGTAGCGTCCTGGAGTTGGATATCCCTCCGAATATCCTGTGGGAAAAAACATTCTCGTTAGTTGCTGCATCCTTTGCAAATACTTCTTTGCAAAAGCCAGTATATTAAAAACAACAAAAAAATGAAATTAGTAATGATTCAAAAATAAAAGAATTATATTAAAATATATATATTTATTCAATAGAAACTTGATTCAAACTCAGATCTGGCTCAATTGTAATCTAAACATGACCATTTAGAATTAGGAACAGATTATTTTTGATCTCAGCCTAACCTAAATGATACATTGAATCTAAAATGCTTTTCATGGATTAATCAATGTAACGTTTGTGTTCAAAATTATGAGTTGATTATGAAATCAAGGCAGATCCCCTATTCAATCTGGCCTAGTTGTAATCCTATCTATCTGGTGAGTGAGAATTACAAATATTATCCTTAACATCCTTTTTGTTAAGGTGATCTTTGGAATGAAATATCTATGCTCTGGCTAGTATAGAACTATGAGGTTAGGGAACCTCGATGCATTATTCTTTTGTTTCCATTTTGGAGGTGTAGCGTTAATATTGTTGATGTTGCTGTGTTTGGTGCGGCAAGGAGCCGAGATTGTCCTTGTGAGGGGCTTAATTGCCGTTCATAAGGTGCCGATGTCGCCTCTATGTCCCCTAGTGGATGGGTAGGCTAGTTGGTGCTTGCCTTCCTTGTCAGTGCTAGTGGCCGTGGGGAAAATAAAAAGGCCCTTGCCGAAGGAGGATGCAGTGTGGCCATGAGCTATGCGGATGGCTCTCTTGGGAATGAAGTGGCCATGATTGGCCTGCTCGATGCTGCTATGGCCATCACAAATTGAAATAGGGTAGGGTCGATGTCAGTCTAGGCTGGACTCACTCATGCCTAATTGAAAATTTTTTTGGGCTTCAGCTAAAGCTTAAATCTAAAGTTTTTTCAAAAGCTTTGATTGAGCCTGACCCATCCCTAGGGTTGGTCCAATTTGAAATCAGATTGAACTAAGGATATATTTGGTAGGTAGGAATAGAAGAAGGGTCGGACTTTTTTTATAATCATTCTCAAGCTTATTTTTCATAAGAACCGGATAAAATTTTATTTTATAAAATAATTAATTTTATGAAATTTTTTTTTACTTATTTCATTAAAGTAGATATTTCTCTTTTTATCCTACGAGAACCAAAGCCCCCATCATCTAAGGCCACCACCATTCCTTGCTTCAAACCCTAGCAATAACCTCCTAGGAGGAAGTTGAATTTGGAATTTCTACTGTTTAATGGATCCTCAACGATTGCACCCCTCAAACTTTGATGCTTAAGTATGCCCCTTTTTTTAAAAAATATTTTTATTTTTTATAGTTGTTATAGGTTTAGGTCAAGCATCAAGCGAGGTTTTGGGCCAATTCTGTTTTGGATTTGCACTTGTCTTTAGGTTCAGGAAAAAGTCTTTGTATACTGCTCCGGTGTAGGGTCTGCACTGGGCGCGATGATTCGCTCACGTATGGGTCTGTGCGTTTGCGGTACAGGACCTACGAGCAGACCCTCTGATGCTAGCCCACATGCGAAGGAATCACTGTGTCCGGTGCATGCCATTCTGCACCGGAGGTGGTGTACAAAGATTTTTTCTTAGGTTCAGTTTTGAGACCTAGTTTGTGCTCTGGCTTCAAGTTGGGCCCAAGCAGTCTAGTTTTGTTCGGAGCCTAATTTGAAAAAATTTTAGATCCTACTTTTAGATTTAAATCCGACGTGATTTATTCGTGATCTACCCCATGTCCCAACCAAAAGTTAGCAAAAAGTCTTGCTGCACTGGGTTCGATGATTGGCTCGCATTGCCCACATGCCAATGCAGAAAGGATGATTTTATTTCTAGCACGTGCGCGCACATGGCACACGCCAATCACCGGGGCTAATGAGCATGTGCCAATGCAGAAAGGATGATTTTATTTCTAGCATGTACGCACGTGGCACATGCCAATCACCGGGGCTAGTGCGCACTTACTGCAACACCCCGGTTCAGCAAGACTTTTCCAAAGTTAGCTTGGCTCGGGCTCACTACCCACTCTATAATTGGGAGTCACATTAACACTTGTAGCAAACCATTGTTCCCCTCCACTTTGTTATCCAAGATGGCATTCACTGTCTTCTAATCCCATTGTCAGTCGATCTCTGTTATGAGTGGAATGTGGACCTTGTCCAGGAATGCTTTCCGGAAAGCATTGCCACTGAGATCTTTCTTTATACGCTTGGAGAGGTTCACAAGTAGGCCATGTCCTTTGAGCAAGCTAACCCTGTTAGTTTTGCTTGGGCGTGGTGAATCAAAGCTCACTCAAAACTATGCTGTTTCCAATGGAAGATAGCATGAGTTGTCTTCGGAGGCTTCAGGAGCCCAGGTTGTCATCGCAGTGGCGATGGTTTAGAAAACATCCTTTCGTTGCAACAAAGTTTGAGGCACTTAGGCGATTTCGGGTTGAGGGTAAGAAACTCGTCAGTCGTCACAAAGGTCTCCTCATGTGATCGAGCTTCTGCGGGCATCTTGATCCTGTCTTCTTTATACGCTGGCACTCTGTAATGCCGAGGTTTTTTAGGGTCTCTCATTGTCCAACTAAATTATTTATGGAGCTTAATGAGTCCTTGGAGTCAAGAGACAGAGGTAGTTATTATCCATTGTGATACTTAGAATATTATTAATTTATCTAGGAATTAGATGTTTCATAAGAAAATGAAGCACATTGATATGGAGTATTGTTTTGTTCAAGATGTCATAGTATAGGTGACATCGTTGCGACAAAGATAGGTACCAAAGATAATTCATAGAAATATTGACTAAGCTTCTTTCTATAGCAAAGTTTAAGCATTATTTGAACTTGATTGTGTATATAACATTTCAGATATGCTCCTTTAAAGTCTGTTGAGAAGATGAAGAGAGATTTTAGCTATTTTTTAAGTAGTATTGAAATAATTCAAGTCAAGATGTAGAATTGTTAGGTATGTCTTGAATTTTTGAATCCGATCTAATGCATGATTCGGCCTGAATATTTTTGAAAGGAAACTTCAATGAAAATTGTATGATATTTATAGTAGTAGCATAAGGTTTTGGAATGTTTGGGTTAAGGTATTTTAGATGTCTATCGAAAAATTGGAAGTATTGGGGTTAGGATTTCTAGAGAGCTACTATTATATTTTGTATTTCATCTTTTAATTTTTTTTTAAAAAAATATCTGCTCTCCTTCGTTCGTGGGCTCAACCATGTTAATTCTATATGTTTTATATTCTTTTTTTTATTTTTAATTATTTATATTCATTTGTATCTAGGGATTGAATTGGGCTGAGCCGAGGCCACACCCCTTCTCAAGTCAGGCCCAATTTTCTTTTTTAGGTTTTGAGCTGGATTGGAGCCCAAAATTATTTTTAAAACTAGGACTTGAGCCTAATCTGAAATCTATGGGGTTAACTTGAATTAGTCCATTTGGGCTAGAAGAGTAGGCTAGCCCGAATTAGCATCATTATAAAACAAAGAAAAAGGGGTTGAGGGTTAGGGTTTATGAGTGGTCCCTTCCCCTCTATCCTCCTCACTCTCAGCCCTCTCTTCGACATGTCCCTTTCCTTCTACCAACTCCTTGCCTACCCTACGATCAAATTGACCTTCAAGGAGAAGGGGATCTCGAAGGTAGTGGTGTAGTCATCTCCTTCTTTGCTAACTCCTCCAGCAATAGAGTTGCCCTACTCATAGTCTCGTGGATCATTATCATATTCTTGAATAGCTAGTTTGAATGGTTATAAGTGGCAGCAATGAATATCTCTATCTCTTGTCTTTGCTCTTTATACTTTTTCTCGCTCCAACACCTTCAAGTTAAAACCTTGCCTCTTCGTCCCAAGCTCAGCAGGGGAGATTGATGAATGAAGGCTTCTCTAAAGGACAAATTTACTTTCGTCTTCATCGATGATCTCTCACTAGCTCCCTCTACTATTATCTCCATTCAATTTATCTTCGATGACTAGTTCGATAGCCCTTGGGTTTGTTTGCACAAAATGGCTCTCTTTCAAAACCTTTTCTACTTCAATCACTGTGTTACCTCAGATCTTTGCCATGAATTCCCCTAGAGCCGTAATCGCACTCCTTGACAAACTAGGTAAATAGGTAAGATTCTGGTCCACCATAGAAATCAAGGTGACTACAATAGGTGCAGGTGTGGAGGTAGTCGAAGAACAATGTCATGTGGGGGAGAGAAGGGAGATGGTCAAGGTAAAGGAGAGAGGGGGAGGTTGCTAAGAAGATGCTAGAGGTAGAAAGACCATCACTCGTGTTTGAGAAAGAAGATCCCAAAGGATTGCAAAGTCAAAATAAGAAAAAAAGATAGAAAAATAGGGCTAGATACAAAACCATGAGCTTAGTAACTAGATCTGGTTCGAGCCTCCCTATTAGGCTGGATTGAGCCGAGTTTGGGTTGGGCTAGTACTCTACCTGAATATGGCTTGAAATTGAAATGAGTCCTAGTTTTGGGTACAAGCCTAACCTCTAAGTAATAAATTGGGCCTATAGTATGGCTCAAAGATAACCCGGTTTGATGGACCCTAGACTGATATGAGCCCACTTTAAATTTAATCCTATGTATTGTGCCATTTCTATTTTGACATAATATCAACCTTTATGTTGGACCTCGCACGTGGGCTCCTTAGTTGACTCAATTCTTAACTAACTCGTCGTTACTCATACAATTGAAAGCCATAGTTGGGCTAGCTTAAAGGTAAAAGAAAAGTCTTTGTGCATCTTCTTCGATGCAGGAAGGCATACATCGGGCACAAAAATTTGCCCACGCATTTGTAGTGCAGAACCAGCAGGCCCTCTAGCGTGTGCCCATACATGGGCGAATCCTTGCGTTCGATGCAGGCCATCCTGCATCGGAGGCGATGTAGAAAGACTTTTCCTAAAGATAAATTTCATGGGTCCATTTATAGCCATATACTAGGTGTAGACTCTATTGTTTGCAACAACCCATGGCTTGGCCAAGCACGGTTACTACATAATTGTGCCAAGTTAGGCATGGTATGACCCCTTATCTTAGAAACTTATAGGCTACCATAGTTTAGGTATGTAACCTAACTCACACGCAATAGGCTGCTTATAGCTCATTTATATATTTTTATATTTTGCCTCATGTAATATTCCTAAGCAATTAGCTTCAATGTATTTTTATCCATTTTAAAAGTATTCTTGTCCATATTTAATTTTTTATTTAATTTCTAAAAAATTAATTTAAAAATATTAAAAAAATTGTTTAGGCTGTCAGGTTTGCATAATGGCCCAATATGTCTGGGCGTTGGCCTAAGGCTGTGCTGACGGGCCCGTCAGGCCCCTCTAGACAAGGCTGCTACTTGCAGGGCCATCCCAGGCCAACTCTATCCCAATTTCAAAGCTGTTGGTAGGACGGTTAGGACTATAGCTGCGTTCTTGTTCTCGTTCTTGCAACCAATTACATCATATCCTTGAAGGCATATTCATGACTGCCACTGCTTGTGGCTGATCACGCCCATCTACGAAGCTTCTATTTACATCGCAAAAATTGCTTAGTACCTCCTCCTCAATTTTTTTAAAAAAATTTAATTTCTAAATATCCTTAAAACCCTCGCCCCCCCCCTTATATGCTTCGCTCCAGCAACCCCCCACCCCTCGGCTTCCCCTCCTTCCCCGTTCGCTTCGATGACCCCCTCCCCCTGTTCGCTCTGACAGCCCTCTCTCGGCTTCCTCTCCCCGTTCGCTCCGGCAGCCTCCCCTCCATGCACCAACCCTCATTTCCGACTTCCCCTTCCCTGGTGCTCAAAGGAGGGGACTGCTGGAGGAACGGGAAAGAGGGAAAGCCGGGAGGGGGTTGCCGGAGCGAACCGGGGATGGGTTAGGAGGGGGAGGGGGCGAGGGTTTTAAGGTAGTTTAAAAATTAAATTTTTTAAAAAATTTAAGGGATGTATTAAGTAATTTTGCGTGCAAATAGAAGCTCCCCCATCTAGCTCTACTTCCAATATATTTTGGATGATGTCTTGCAAGCGACCCTGTTATAGAATCAGGATTATTAAAATCAGGACTACCGGAAGGTGGCTCCCTTTAGTTTATCCATGATCCTTGGTAGATTAGTCAATTGGCTGACAGGATCAAGGAAAACCTCTTCTAGAGAAAGTGTTGGCCCTGGTTGGTTTTACTACCGTCCGTTCCTTTATCATTGGAATTTTGACCAAGAAATGACATAAAATAGGCAATTTCATCAAAACGGTGCACAGAGGATCAGGGTCATCCGTAAAGAGAATACTTTGTTTTGATCTAGAGCAAACTTTTTGATTCCATTCAACTCATTAAAGTATCTAATTAAAGAGATCATTGCTACGAGTAAATAAATCTGACCCATCGAAGCCCATAGCCACAAGAGCCCAGCCCAAAGCCCCCTAAAGAATCTTCGCTTTGGTCCCAAAAAAAACCCTAACCTCAAACGAAGGGAGAGCATTGCTGCGGCACGTATAAATCCTTGCATCGCCGCTGGGACGCACTCTTTCCTTCTGCTATCGAAACCCTAGCTACCTCCGTCTCTGATCTCGGGTAAGCTCTCCTCTCTCTGTTCCGTCTCCTTTTCTTCCGTTATAAATCCTTTCGATTTGATCGCTTTTGTGCTCGCAGATCGCTCCGTCTTTCCTCCCCCTGCCGCCATGTCCGTCGGAGAGCTCGCCTGCACCTACGCCGCTCTCATCCTCCACGACGATGGCATACCCATCACGGTTCGCCCTCCCCCACCCCCTCTCTCTCCTCCAGGGTTTGATGTCTTCCTTCGCAAAGCTAGGGTTTTGAAATATTCCTTCTTTTCTGATGAATAGGGGGAGAAGATCAGCACCCTGGTGAAGGCCGCGAACTTGAAGATCGACTCTTACTGGGCGCCCCTTTTCGCCAAGCTCCTCGAGAGGAGGAGCGTCGATGACCTCATCTTGAGCGTTGGATCTGGTTTGACTCTATTTTTCATAGATTTCTTCCTTCCTTTAACCAAAAAAATCCATTTTTTGATTTGACCTTGTATATCTATTGTGTTGTATTGTTGTAGGAGGAGGCGGTGCTGTCGCGGTCGCTGCCGCCCCGGCCGGTGGTGCTGGCGGCGCTGCTGCCCCTGCCGCTGCCCCTGTGGCCGAGGAGAAGAAGGTGAATTTTCTCTTTTTCCTATTTTATCGTTGTGTTATTGGAAGGTGTGTATATCGGGATTCCAGGAGGTATTAATTCTTCCATCTGCTTGCATTTAATCGCAGGAGGAGCCAAAGGAAGAGAGTGACGATGACATGGGATTTAGCTTGTTTGATTAGAGAGGGAGGCGTTCCAGTTTCTTTGCTTTTCTATATGAAGTTTAGGTACTGGTATAGTGTTGGTAAATGTGCCTTTCTTTTAGGATTTTTGATCTAAGAATGTTTGATTATGGTTTGGATAGCTTTGTGTTGGTATTTAATGTCTCTCTTATTGAAGTTATGTGCATGAAAATGACTGCTCTTTGGGTTTATAAATCGCATGTCCTGACGAAAAGCCACTGCTTTATTACTTTAGGTAGTGTTGTGAAATTCTTCCATTTTTATTTAAGTGTGGTTATCAACGTATCATAGGCATCACTCAATTCAAATATCAAATGGGTGATGCTATTGCCTGTGATAGATGCTATCCCTGAGGTTTTTTGGTAAAAATCTCATAGCATTTGTAGTTCAGAAGGGATGATATCACTAGATGTCCCCATCCTTTTTTTGTGTGGCATACATTTGTAGAAATCTGTTCAATTGATTTGTCAAATTTCATCAAATCCTGCTCCATAGCTGACCTCATATCAGTGGGAGAGGCATGATGGTGTTGGTTTTTCTTCTTGGTGTTGATGTCTTCTCAATGATTATTATGATCTATGGGAACCATGGTTTTAATCAGGGCAAAACATCTCATGGAATGTCAGGATGGATTACCATCCCAAGTGTTAAAATAAAACCATCCTGCCCTCAATCGGCGCATCTTTGATCACCTATCATATCAAGTATTGGGATAAGGTGGAATGGTTATACGTTCCATTATATGAAAAAAAGCAAAATGCCTGTCTTGCTGATTGAAAACCTTGATAAGAACCATGTCCATCATTGCATATGCTATATTGTTAGTCGAATCAAAGTCATCCTTTATGTGGCATGTATGATGACACGTCAATCCTGGACATTTGGAATTAGGTATGTTCATAAAAATAGAGTTACTGTATCAGAGGCATCTATAGACAATTGAAGTAGTGGGGTTGCATATGTTCACAATTTAGTGTTGTGCGAGTCAGCTTTTAAGTCTCTCATCCAATATTATAGTGGTAGATTCCCTGTTGGTCTTAAATGTCTATTCATTTTGTTGAATGGTGATGCTATGATGGTATTTCTAACATTGAGCATGAAAAAGGTATGCTCAGTAAGTGAAACCAGTTTTGCCTCTTTCATTGAGTGGGGGCTTATCTCACCTAGGAAGTTCCAGAGCCTCTTTTTTTAATCTTTAGGTTGATGTCGTTGGTGGAAATATTTAATGGACTAAGTGCTTTGGAGATCTATAGCAGGAAAAGGCCACTAGCTGCAATCTGTGTACCAATAATATATAGTACTCTGTCAACTGTCTTAATTTGTCGATTGATTATCGAGGATTCATATGACTGAAATAATAGTTGAGACAAGACTGGAAGGCTATGGTTATAATTATGATACTACTGTACTAGAGACTTGTGTTTTGATAGAACTTGATTTGTGCGAGACACTTTGATGTGTGTTGCCCTTCCCGCCTGTTACCATCACTGCCACTATTTCTATAGGAGGAAGTAGGTAATCTGTAAAGTTTCATGGAGATTATAATTATGGGTCAGAAAACTTTCTGCATTCTATTACATTTTTAGACTTTGTAGTGATTACTTAATGCTATTTTGGTATGAAAGAGAAACCAAAGAACTTGGAGTTCCAGTGCTTTGATTCTGATAATATCTTGCTGGACAATCTGCATCGGCGATGGGAACAATAGGATCAACAAACGTTTCTTTGGCCAGAGAAGGTGGCGGTCATGTTTTCTTTAGAGATTGGCCGGGCTAAAGTTTTACTTCTTAGACTAAAATCTGTGCTGTCTTTTGATTGGTCCCTGGTTTTCTCTCGTTCTCCCTCGTTTTATTGGTTCTTTTGTAGTGTTCCTTTACTTTTTTTTTTTAATTATGCTCTATTTTGTTTTCCATGTTACCTTGTGCTTTCATTTACTTTCATAAACTATTAGGCCTTGCCTAATCTCTCTCTAAAAGTTTGTGTCCATATTGAATAAAAGGATTTTGTAAGAGGACAAATTCTGCCATCCTTTTCATCCATAGGTCGATGCATATCGATGTGAGCTTTGTTTCCTATGACCCCAGATTTTTTTATTTTTATTTTTGTGTTTAGTTTGGTGAGGTGGAACAACGCAATTTTCTCAAGCTCAATGGTTGGAATTTTTATTGTTAGTAGGCTTGCAAACTATCCAGGTTGGGAAGGATCTTACTTGATCCCAACCTGGCTTGGTTATTGATTTCTTATTTGGGTCTTGATATTTGGCTTGGACTTCACCCAATATATAATCAGATCATATCTATGAAAAATATTTTGGATTCAACATGCCTTCCTGGCTGAGTTGCGGTCATGTGTGGCCCGGAGGCCCCGAGCTGAATTTGGTCACGCTAACAAGAATATCACGACCGGAGTCCGAAGCAATATTTAATTTAATTTAATTTAATTTATATTATAGAAGTGATATGTGTGAAGATGTCTGATGAAATTTTATGACATCATTAAAATCTAGAACTCAAAGAAACACATGAAATCATAGACTTTTGAATGGACAATTAACCATGGGCGGGAGTTGAGGTGAAAAGCCCGTGATGGCTCAGTGGATCCGGTTCGCCGAGCCAGGTAGCTATTAACAAATTCAGAACGAACTCGAAGTACGATGTGGCATTTGATATATATATATATATATATTGGTACAAGCAATTGATCGCATCAATTTAGGATGAGCTGAATCCGATGTATTACCATACAACATTTGAGAAAGTACAAGAGGGTAAGGATAGCCCTATTGCAATTTAATCAGTCACCGAGTTGCTTCTCGATAGATGTACCGAATCTGGACGATCAAAGTTTTTTGAAGAATAGATCGAATGTCGTAGATCAAGGGGATGATAGGCAAGTGGTCGATGGATTCTTGACGGAGCTAATCGAATCTCCCTTAATGATAAGACTATGGGTTCCCTTAATAAGACTGCGGGCGCTACAAATGGCATAGAAAATATCTGCCCACGACGCATATAGCTTAGCTAGGGTCATCGAGGAATCAAGAATGCTGAATCCTTCAGCCACTAGCATCGCACCATCTGATTCACGAATCATAAAAGCTGATCCAACATATCTACCTCGAACACTTCCATCAAAGTTGATTTTGACAAACCCTAGAGATGGGAGTTCCCAGGAGATGAAGACATTGCTGAAGCAGTAGGAGAGTCCCAGAGGCCAGGCTAGTAGAATCAAGAGCTCATTGATGGAAAGTATACTCAGCAGATGAGGAGAAGACAGACCTGATTACCCTGTAGGGAGGAGCTACCTCATCAGTGAACACAAGCCGGTTCTGGGATACACAAGCCGGTTCCGGGATAAACAAATCTGATAAGCTATGTAGGCCCAGGTAGATCCCAGTTGATGGATCCTCCTCAATCATGCTCACAAAAGAAATATGCTGGGAAACAGAGCCATCCATTTAAGGGCAGTTACATGAAAGCTGCCATATCTGTCTGGCTTTAGCGCATGTGAAAATAGCATGATCAACCGTCTCCTCCTTAAGGCCACAAGGCCACATAACGGCCACGTAGGCTGGATGCTCATACCTTTCCCCGAGAGCAGGGAACAGATGGGAAGAACGTTTCATGCAAGCTTTCACATAAATAGCCACACCCTAGGGTAAAGGGAAAGATGCCATATCAACTCCAAGTCCATCGAATACCAAGTCTATGGCCTGTAAATCTTCAGGAGGTCTCTGATAGAAGCACGAGCCATACAAGATCTCCTCCAAACCTTGATGTCAGCGATGAGACCCAGAAAGAGAGGAATAGAAAGGATGCGACGATAGAGCTCATCCCCAAAGAAGCTGGACACCAAAGAGGAAGACCAGGCAGGGAGATTAAATTAGTGACTCATTCCATTAGGAATGTCTGCGCTCACAAAGGTCGGCCAACGAGATAGGGGGAGGTCTGCAATTCAAGTATCCTGAACAACATCCACAGAGGCTCCGTCACCAATCATCCATGAGATGCTATTCAGAATAGTTGGAGCGTGCCGATAGATCTCTTTCCAGAAGGAGTGCCCGCAAGTTGCCTGAGGAAGAGAGGAAGAAGTCCAGCCTCCGTATTTGGCACGCATAAAAGAACTCCACAAGCAGTGCGGCTCAAGCAAGAATCGCGTGGCATGCCGAGCAGTCAAGGCCTCTTTCCTAATAGTAAGAGGCTGGATCCCAAGCCCACCCTCAGTAGTCGGCAAACAGACTATATCCTAAGCCAGAAGGTGAACTCCATGACCATCCTGCATCGAGCCCCAAAGGAAGTCTCGGAAATATCTCTCTATCTTCCCCAAGCAAGTCAGTGGGATGACTGCATTAGATAAAAGAAAGAGAGGAAGAGAAGACAACACCGAGTGTAAAATCATAATCCTCGTCATCATAGAAAGCCCAGTGACCTGCCACCCATCCAGGCGATCACGGACCCTCCTCTCCAGGTCACTAAAGTCGGAGCTACGTGGTCGTCTCCCCGTAATAGGGATCCCTAGATAGGAAAGCCGATCAGCTTGAACATGAATACCCATAATATGCGAGATAGACCCCCGTAATGCAGGAGTCATCCTCGGGCTGAAATAGATCAAAGATTTACTGAGATTCACTTTCTGACCAGAAGCCCGGCAATAAGATTGCAAAATGGTCACAAAAGTAGTGGCATTGCGAATAGTGGCCCTGCCTAGGAGAATATAATCATCGGTGAACAAAAGGTAGGAAAGCGAGGGCCCAAGGGAATCCGCGGTGAAGGGAACCAGAGAAGAACCCAACTGAGCCTGAGATAGTGCCCGGAACAAAGCATCAGCAGATAGGACAAACATGAATGGGAAAAGAGGACTTTTCTACCTCAACCCGACCTTAGAATAGAAATAATCAGTATGACCACCATTAATAAGTAGAGAGAAGGAGGGCCGATGAACACAAGCCATAACCCAATCAACAAAAGCTAGTCGAATCCAAACTCGTGAAGAATACAGCGCAGAAAATCCTAGCTCAATCTATCATAAGCCCTATCCATATCAAGCTTAATAGCCATGAGGCACTGGCGACCAGAGGCTCTCTGAAGATCATGCATAAATTTTTGAGCTAACAAGGCGTTATCAGTGATATTACGCTCCATGAGGAAAGCCCCCTGCAATGGAGAAATGAGGCAAGGGAAGGCGAGAGACTAAAAGACGTGCACATACCTTAAATAGGGTAGTGCAAAGGCTGATAGGCCGGAAGTGCTGCGGAATGGAGGCGTCAGGGCGTTTAGGCACCAGGGTAATAAGGATCCGATTCCAATCAGAGGAAATAGTACTAGACTGAAAGACAAGTTGGATAACCCACTCAACATCCTGACCCATAATACTCTAGTAGTGGCGAAAGAATAAAGGTGGGGTACCCATCAGGCCTAGGGGCCTTATTAGCTTTCAGTTTCCATAAAGTCATCCGAATGTCCTCTGCAGTAATCGGTCTGATCAAAAGATCATTTTTCGCTGTAGAGACCTTGAAAGAGGGCAAAACAGAAAAAATAAGGGACCCCTCACCAGAATGCTCAGTCCATCTAAATTGAAAGAAGTCGAAGAGCTGATCTCTGATCACCTGGATATCCTCCTAAAAGTGTCCCTCCTCATCAGCTAAACGCTTGATATGGTTCCCTGCTCGACGTTTCAAGATGGTCTGGTGAAAGAATCTAGTGTTACAGTCCCCTTCTTTGAGCCACTGAATATGGACCTTTGCTTTCAGAAAGTCTCCTGCTGCATCAATAGAGAGTGGTAAATAGCCAAGGTGGACTTGAGGGTCGATAGATCAGAATCAGGAAGGAGACCCTCCTGATCCTCTCTAGTATGCAAATAAGAGATAATAGACTCCGCTTGTTCCACTTGCCTCACAATGTCCCCCACCTCCCTATGATTCCATCTGGATAGTTTGCGTCTAGCAAGAACCAGATGCCTCGATAATCTGTAGGTAGCACTCTCTCTGATCGGTAATCGCCATATTTGAGAAATGATGATCCTAGCTGAAGAGTAAAATATTCAGAATTTCTCAAATCTGAACCGCCTATACTGCATTTTGTCCAGCAAATTTTTTTTGCGAGTTGCACTGCTTCTTCATGATCTAAGTAAATCTTACATGATTTAACACGATGAGATAAAACATGGATTATGATTACGGATTATGATGCAACATGGATTATGATTACGAATTCGCAAGCGATATGCGATGGAACAAAACACAACAGCTTGCTTTTCAAAAAAATATTACGATATCTCGATTATAAAATTATGATACTTTATTATAAAATAATGATATCCTAATCAGAAAATGTTAAAACAAAGTTTTATGATATTTTATTTTTTTAATATATGTCAAAAAAAATTACGACACTTCAGTTGTAATTTTTAGTTATAAAATTACGACACTATAGTTATAAAATTACGATATCCATTTAGAAAGCAAAAAAAAAAATTATGACATTCCATTTGTAAAATTACGATACCCGTTTAGAAAATGTTAAGGCAAAGTTTTATTACTATCTTAGTTGTAAAATTATGATACCATAGTTATAAAATTATGACATCCCTGGAAGATCTCTAATATAGGCTGAAAAAGCTTTACGATCCCTGAAAGATTTCTGATACAGGCCAAAAAAAAAATATTACGACATTCTAGTTGTAAGATTACGATATCCTAATTGGAAACCTAGGATGCACCATTCTTGGTTTGCATACAAATTTCAAACGCTCAAAACTTAAGATTGTATCTCTACTTTCCTATTTTATCTCATCGCATCAAGTCATATAGGATGCATGTAGACCAATAAAAAGGAATGGTGCATGTAGACCAATAAAAAGGAACGGTGCAGCTCACGTAGAATTTGCTATACTGAAGGCGGTGTATAAAAGTCTTTTTCATGATATTTAGTTTATGTTTAGGAGTCTTGAAGAGTGAGTGAGCGGGTTGGGCGTTGAGTCATGGGGGACTTGAGCGTGCGAACAAATGTGGGCCTTGAGGTGTGAATGATTGGAGCAAGGAACTAAGAAGCACATCGAAGGACGTTGCAGTAGGCATGTATCGAGCACATGAATTGGCCATGTGTTTGTGCTATGGCACATGTGCTGAGATCGAATAAATTTGTTTGCACTGCATGTATGATGGTATGAATGCGCGATCAATCCATACATTCGATGTGTGCTTGCTGTATCGCTCTTTAATGTATCAAGTTTTATTCAAGAAGCAAATATAACGAACGGCTGGAGCATGGAACTAAGAAATAAATTGAATAAAAAGAAAAAGCCCTGTACGATTGGAGCAAGCAACTAAAATTTTCGGCAAATAGAATTATGTGCATTAAGAAGAAGTTTGATACAAAGAAGCTGGCGTGTGAATGGATAAGCACAAGCATAAGCTGCGCTGAATTCAACCGCTATTTTGCCATCCGCACCTTCGTATATTTCTTCACGGTGAATATGATTTATTTATTAAACAACGGTGCATTGGTGCTTCTTGTTGCCTTTTTCTAATTTATCAGCTATTTCTTGATGATGAATATGATAGATTTATTAAGCAATGGTCCATCGGTGCTCCTTGTCGCCTCTGTACTAATTTATTTATCTAATTTATCGGCTAGGATGTTCAGGGTGAAATTTAGTACCCATATCATGCGTCAAAGGTTTCTTCGTGATGGAATCTCTGTCTAGCACTACTGGCATGGATAAAAACAAAACCAAGGCTGACAAGACTACGACATGACATGATAGATCAGAAGATATTTTTCAGCTCGCCGCCGCCCGTACCATTAACCTCTGCCTACCTGGTCGGAGCTTGAGCTTCCAACCCGAATTAAACTAGCAAAATAAGGATTTTGCTAATTGACAATTAAGGATTGGCGCCACCCAGATTTCAAACCCTATTCGGAGCAGAGATGCCGTAAAAATTAGCATTCGGTATGAGCTTGTTGCAATATGATATTGAAATATAATACCTATTAAACACCGGTGGTATCACTTTATGTATGGGAGAGCTCTTACCTCGTAGCGTTTGAATGTTAAAAATTTTATAAAAATATAAATATAAATTTATCATAAATAACTTATTTTTTATTATTTTAATTTTTATTTGATTTAAAAATTAATATTTTATTTTATTTTAATGTAATTAATGTAGTGTTATTTTAAATGGTATTTGAATGACATGCAAATAAGTCTATATTTTATTAGGAATAGATGAAGATTTTTTTAAAAAATTTTAAAAATACTTTTGATCAAATAATAAAAAAATAAATTATTAATTTATTTATTAATATAATTATTTAAATTATTTTTTATTAATTAATTTATTATTACGATCTATTAAAAGTTTGCATGTTATGTACATATATTAGTAATGGTTAGCATGAGAACAGTGATTATACCATTATCATTTTGCGGTGACATTGTTATGTACATATATTAGTAATGGTTAGTCAAGACTACATTTTTTTTTTTTTATATTTAATATTATGAATTTTTTCGATAGAGAGGATAATAGTAAATTTTTTTTAGTCACTGCCCTTGAAATATGGTAAATGGGAA
Organism: Calamus simplicifolius; assembly: GCA_900491605.1. Lineage (NCBI taxonomy): Eukaryota > Viridiplantae > Streptophyta > Magnoliopsida > Arecales > Arecaceae > Calamus > Calamus simplicifolius. Next base: position 141,862 of record UESW01001615.1, on the reverse strand, counting down.
TAGGGCTATTCCATGGAAAGCATGAAATACGAATTCTAGAATAAGAACGTTTGACCGAAATACCAATTCTTATGAGGCTCATAATCTTTTTTTTTTTTACTTTTTGGGAAATAGCATGGAATAAGGCCCTATTCCAACCAGGAATAGGGCATCCAAACACTACCTTAGAGAATGAAGCATAGAGTGAAAAAGGTGGGAATGACTCTTAGGTAGTGTTTGAAATAGAGAATAGAGGGGATAACCCCTCTTATTCCCAAAAGCCATAATTATAAGGGATAGCTCGGAATAAAGTTAACCAAAGGGATAATCCATGGTTAACCATGGGTTATCCCCTCAATTTATTTCCTAGAAAATGCAGGAATAGCTGGTTATCCCTTCAAATAAGAGTAAAAAAAAAGTTATCCTATGGATTTACCTTTTTGCATTTGATATGATCAATGGGATAGCCAAGGGATATCCCTAAGGATAGCCAGAGGGTAAACTCTATCCCGTACACTTATCCATGGATAATATTTTTTCTATGAAACACTACCTTACGCTTTGTTTGATCTTTGAAGTGAAAGAAAGGGGAGAGTAAAAAGAAGGAAAGGGATAGAAGGGAAAGAAGGAAAATGAAGGGTTGTTTTCTTTCCTTGTTTGGAAAGGATTGAATGAAAAAGAAAGGTAATATCAATTATCTTGTTTGGATAGAGAGAAAAGAAAGAAGAAAAGAGTAATGTAATAATTATATACCTTTAAAATAAAAATAAAAAAAATATTTGATCTTTCATAAAAATATAACTTAAATATTTTTTTTCCTCTCCAAATTATCCTCCAATTTATGAGTAAATTTATCCTCAATAAAATAGAAAAAAAAGAAAAACAGACTTTTTCACTTTTTTTTTTACCTTTCTTTCAAATAAAATAATTTATAATATATTTTTCTTTTCCTTTATTTCCTTCCATCCAAACAGTTCCTTGAAAACAAACCGAACCTGCGTACAGATGACTCACATGAACTATGGTCCTTAAACTCAACCACTATTCTAATACCTGATCACATTCATGGAAGGTGGGCCACAAAGAAACACTACATGGATGATTCAGTTCATTGCTCTTTCCATATGCCGTGGATTCACTAGAGGTTGGCCTAGCCTCTGCCTCTCCTACCAAGTCATTTAGCTCCCAGCCACAAGCTGGCATCGAGTCGGGTGGACTACCGGGACACAGCTGTATAAATCTGGTGGCTGGCTCAGAAACAAGCAAGACTTTTGTTTGCTTCGGTGACGTGCCGCTGAAAGGTCCTCGCCAAACCCAACTTGGAAACTCGCACTCTGGACGCCTCTCATTTGATCTGAGATTTTACCCCCACGCCAAGATATATCGCCTCTGAACGAGACTTTGCGGCAGTCGTCGTTTTTCCTTGAGGATTTCCTGCCTCATGCCGACTAGATGCCCATCGCTGTTAGTTTGAACCAAATAAAAAAATAATCATTGGCTGTGTTTGATACCAAGAATAAGAAGGGATATTTTTTAAATATTTTTTTTTTATTTTCAAATGCTATAATTAGAGAGAATAGTTCTGAAAAAATTTAATTAGAGAGAATACCTGAACTTATTTAGGTTGTGTTTGGTAACTTTTTGGTTATCACTGGATAAATGTATAGGATAATATTTATCCAGAGGATAGCTGAGAGTATAAGCACCTTTTTAAAATTACCATTCTGCCATCAAAGGATAACTTTAGTTATTCCTAGGTTTCCTAGAGAATAAGTTCAGGAAATAACCCATGGTTAAACATGTATTATCCCCTCTAGTTAAACTTTTTCAGCACTATCCCTTGTAGTTATAGCATTTGAGGATAAAGGAGGATATCTAGGGAATATCCGTCCTTATCCACCATATCAAACATAGCCTTAAGAAATCTAGAAACAACTAAAGTTATTCCTTGATGGCAGACTTGTAATTTTAAAAAGATGCTTATTCCCTGAGCTATCCCCTAGATAAATACTATCCTGTACATTTATTCAGAAATAACTTTTGAGAAGTCAAACATTAGACTATGAGGGCTTGGATGCTTCCCCCCTCCACAACACACATACACACACACACACAACTTTGACCTGCTTTTAAATATTCGAGAAATAATTTTAAATTTTGACTGTCACTTTGAGTTCAGTTGGGTTAGGATGGGCTATACCCCATTTTAGTAGTTTAGAAATTAGAAATTACTCTCAAAAGTCTTCCAATCAAATCTTAATCTAACATAAAAAATTCATTGATGTCTCATTAGTTCAAGTAATATCATAATCAAATATAAACAATTAGATAAATATAAGAGGTTTTACTATACATCTGTTGCTCATCTTGTTTACGTGAATATTTATTTTATAAAAAGTTATGAAATATTTGTAGATGATATTTCGTGAAAAAATATAAAAATAGCAGCATTTTAGAATATGTATTAAAAGGTGGAGAGATTACTTGGATGATTTAAATTTTCACTTCTTTTATTCGTTTGTAGGTTTTTCTTTTCCTTATTTCAGTTCAAGTACTAGTAGATTTTTTCTATATATTTTTCTTTATGTCCTTATGAATATCAAAAATACACACACATATTTATATTCTTGCAAATTTATTAGAGATAATTATATTTCGAGTATATGAAGTTATTTTAGATTTTTAATTGAATTTTTATACTTTTATATTTCAATTAAGCATGTTAATTCATAAAATTTATTTAATTAAATATTTTTGACGATCCATTATAGTTAGCACGGCAGATCTTAAAAAATTCCGAGATAATATCTCTATGGCACTAAGGTTTATAAAGAATAAACTATTAGAGAGGCAAGCTTCTATTACCTTTCATCTTCCACCTTTCATCCCAATACCTACATAGATCCTTTTCCTACTGTCACTGTCATTTTTCATCCTTTACTGCTACTAGCTCAACACTATCTAGTGTCATCTTTATATATGTATATATTATCATTAATTAAGATAGTTTGTTAATCCATCATTGATGTTTATCAAAAAATATTTAATCGAATAAATTTTATAAGTTTGTATGCTTCATTCAAAATAATAATAATAATAATAACTCCACTAAAAAACTCTAAATAAGTTTATACATATACACATACATACAGTAAATTTATGATCTCATTCATCCGATTTCGGGTATTATAAATATATATGCAAAAAAAATCTTTTTATCATAGTTGAAGAGATAACAAATAATGTTAAAAAGTACATTGATTAAGCATGAGAATATATCTCAACATTATCAAAACGGCAACATGGACCTTTCCTTTTGTTCATTTCTCGAAAGGGGAATCATGAGCTAATTGAGAACCGTGAGGGGACCTTCTTTTCTTTTCCACCTTTTTCTTGGAATGATTCTTTCAGCCAACTAGGCTTTTTGCTGGACAATCTCAATATGAAATTCAAATGAGTTCACCTTCTGATATATTTTGGCAAACCTACATTTGAGAATGATGTTGAATGGTGTGGTTTATGAGCGATATGAAATGAGAAGAGTTAATTTAATTTTTTTAGGAGTTCGTTGAGTTGGAGGAGGGAGTGAGTGCTCTCTCTCTCTCTCTCTCTCTCTCTCTCTCTTATATAATTAATAATTGAAGAAAAAGGGGAAAATTTTTTCTTGAAAAAAAAAACAAAAGAAAGCGGTAGGGGAAGTCAACAAAGACTCAGCCCACTTAAACAACCTCCCAAAAAATTAGGAATATCCCATATTTTTAGGCGTGGCAAAATAAATATATAGACTAGTCGAATCCTCATCCAAATTTATTCTAGATTGGTGTGATTATCCGATTGTATCAAAAAAAAAAAAGAAAAAAAAAATATTATTCTTTAACACGTACATACGAATATCTTTCGCATGGGTAAAAACTAGGGATGGAAAATTAACGGAAACTTTTAAATACACCGCCAACAACTACTCTCGACACCTTCAAATTTTTTAATTTTTATTTATTTATTTATTTTTTCTCCACATTTTTTTTCTTTTTCTGAAAGGTAAGAAGAGCCGGTGTGAAAAATAAATATAATAATAATAATAATATTTTTGTTTAAAAAAAAATTGGGAGTGTCGAGAGTAATTCTTGCTGTGTATTAGGCTCCCAAAATTAATCCAACCACTGGGCCAATCATTTCAAGTTGACAAAACTACCCCTGAACCTCTGGCCGGAGGAAAGGGCGATCCTGTAATTTGATCGGGAAACCGATTCCTACTGCCTCTCTGGATTCACCGATCGGTTCGGACGGAAGGCGTTACATCCCGGGGCCCGCATCTGCCGACGTGTCCTTCTCTGGGGGCGCGAGCAGTCGCCTTGGAATCCCCGAATGCGAAGGTTGAATATCGTCCGCTCACGTGGCGGGAGCCGTGGTGATCCTCTGCGGCTGCCCCTGCACCGGCCCGCATATTCTGCCCTTTGTGCCCCCCGCTCGTCCGCCGCTGGGCCCCACCCCCTCGTGACTCCAGTAACTCGATCGTGAGGCGCGGGGAAATCACCGCTGGTCGAGCGCCACGTGTCGTTCTTCGGCCTATCTCCCGGCCTCGCGTACAAATCCCAGGCGTCAGCAGGCAAGCTAGCAGCAACCCAGCGTCTACCGTCGATCGATCGATCGATCGAGAGCGTGAGAGAGTGAGTGAGGGAGAGAGCTGTGCCCATCCTTGTTTCCTTCCATCTCCACTCCTCTTCTGGGTCTTGGAAACCCCTAGCACCCTCACCTTTCCATTAAGAGAGGAGAAAGGTGATCGCTTAAAACCTCCACCCATTCTTCTTCCAGATTCTTTTTTATTTAATATAGTTCCTCGTTGCTCGGATTCACGCGGTTTTTGATCTCTTTATAGCTTTGATAATGCGTCCTTTAGCTTGACTTCACTTGTTCTTCTGGTGTTTATTCAGTGAGCATCGACCAATGGCTGCCGTGACGGCATCGCACTTCATCTCGAAGAGCTCTTATGGGAAGAATGGGGGAGCTCTTGATTCGGAGCCAAGGACATTTCAGAACAGAAGGATTCCATATTTGAAGAACCAGTCCGCTTCTTACCATGGACTGAGATCTCAAAACACGGTGGATTTGCTTCAGATGAAGAGCAGCGCAAGAGCGACATCGAGGCAAGCTAAGAAGGCCTCCGGTCATGCTAGTCCCAGGCCATTCGCTGTCGTCATATGTGGAAGTGGGATGAATGTGATCTTCGTGGGAGCTGAGGTGGCTCCATGGAGCAAGACTGGGGGACTTGGCGATGTTCTTGGAGGACTTCCCCCAGCAATGGCGGTAATCATCAGCTAACTTTTGTTTGCCACTAGATTGTGCTTTACAAGTCGATTTTTTATGGTGATAATCCTTCTGTAGGTAAATGGACACCGTGTCATGACTATTTCACCACGTTATGATCAATACAAGGACGGATGGGATACAAGTGTTTTGGTTGAGGTACGTCTATTTTGAGGATGGAACATCATCGTGTGAAGTATTTTCTTCGCTGTTTAGAAGAGCCGGGATCATCTCTCAGTGATTGTGCTTTGATTTTGATGCGATGTGCAGGTAAAAGTTGGGGATAGAATCGAAACTGTTCGCTTCTTCCACTGCTACAAAAGGGGAGTTGATCGGGTTTTCGTTGATCATCCTATGTTTCTAGAGAAGGTTTTTATTATGTCTACCCTTAAGTTCCTTTTCTTTTGTGCGTAGAATTCAATCATCAGAACGTGTTGCACTTCGTTTGACTTGATCTTAATCTGAAAATTTTAAGGTTTGGGGAAAAACTGGTGGAAAAATATATGGTCCCGTCACTGGAACAGATTATAAGGACAACCAGCTACGGTTCAGCCTCTTGTGCCAGGTTACTATCTCCATCTAACTGACAAATAACTTTTTTTTAATTTTTTTTTCATTCTTTATTAGAATTTTTTTCTGACGAATTGTCAATGATATTTGACTATATAAAAAAGAAGATGAGTTAAAGAATAGCAACATAACTTTTAATCTCGGCACCATGTCTGTAATCTCTATATTGTGTAAATGCTTTCGCTATTGTTTTTTCAAACTACTGCTCTTTAAAGTTAAATTCATCAAAGCTTCCATTAATTCGTGGGAAAGGAAATCAGAAGCTTCTTCTGGCCCTTGCCTGAACGGATGGAAGGTTTCCTACAAAGACTTTATATTAGTTTGAATGGGAATCTTTGCTCCGTAGTACTGCTGTAGAAATTTTGCAGGCTATTGTTTTTACGCTAAAATTTGACTTTCATAAGACTGATGCCTTGACTAGGTTGGCATTAACATGTTCTCCTCCACCATTTGACTAGAACCTGTGCTGAGTGCTCATAGCTATCCCTAACCCGAACATTAGATGCAATGACTTTTGAATAATAATAATAATATAGTATTGTTCCATTAGTTTTGTATGCTATCACAGTATCTTCTGGATTTACTGATTTCATACTGAGATGTTTTCATCCGTTCTTTGCAATAATTTCTTTAAACTGTGTTGATTTCTATAGGATTGTCATCTTTTGTTTCCTTTGATTCTAACATCTTGTTTCCATTGACCAAATCAACTGAAATTTTGCCATTTTTTACGACTTCTGAAATTTCTAATATGCTCATAGCATTACAGGCAGCTTTGGAAGCTCCAAGAGTACTGAATCTCAACAACAGCAAATATTTCTCTGGACCCTATGGTATGCATCGTGTTTGTTACTCCTTGGAAGCCATTGGATCATTTCTGGCCATGATTTTAGTAGCATCATGTGCGATTTCTTGATGCAGGGGAAGATGTTGTCTTTATTGCTAATGATTGGCACACTGCTCTTCTTCCATGCTACTTAAAGAGTATGTATAAACCACATGGTATTTATAAGAATGCCAAGGTAATCCTTCATTGTGGTATGATTCTGATGGTATTTTTAAGAACAGTTACTGATGCAAAGTAGTCATGGCTGACTTGGTTTGACATGGTTGTCAGGTTGCTTTCTGCATTCACAATATTGCCTACCAGGGCCGATTTCCCTTCTCAGAATTTTCTCTTCTCAACCTCCCAGGCAGTTTTAAGTCTTCATTTGATTTTATTGATGGGTATGTGACAGTGTTTCAACTTATCTTACAAGAAAGAAGCTAATCTTAATTGTTCGTAAGGGAAGTTCTTTTTGATGAACATATTCTATATGCTCTACTCTTTGAGTTTGCAGGTATGACAAACCTGTGAAAGGACGAAAAATAAATTGGATGAAGGGTGGAATACTAGAATCAGACAGGGTTGTAACTGTGAGCCCATATTATGCCCAAGAGCTTGTTTCAGGGATAGCAAAGGGTGTTGAGTTGGATAACATTATACGCATGAGAGGCATCACTGGAATAATCAATGGAATGGATGTTCACGAGTGGAATCCAATGACCAACAAATATATTTCTGTCAAATATGATGCAACAACTGTGAGAGCTTCCCAAGATTTTTCTTTGACATTAATTTCTTAGTGAAACAATACTGATAGATAGACAACTTTCAGGTCATGGATGCAAGGCCTCTAAATAAGGAAGTTCTACAAGCTGAGGTTGGGTTGCCTGTGGATCGCGACATCCCTGTCATAGCTTTCATTGGAAGACTAGAGGAGCAAAAAGGCTCGGATATTCTAGCAGCAGCCATCCCAGAATTCATTGATGAAAATGTTCAAGTAATTGTACTAGTAAGTATTTAAACTTCTTTTGAGTTGGTTATAGGCATTTCTTGCATAAAACGATAAATGAATCAAGTAAATTGGGTTGATGAACTAATCTTGGTCTTTCCTCAGGGAACTGGCAAGAAGAAACTGGAGCGTCAGCTTGTGGATTTAGAAGAAAAGTTTCCAGACAAATTAAGAGCAATTATAAAATTCAATGTTCCCTTGGCACATGCGATAATGGCAGGAGCTGATATTCTAGCAATTCCAAGTAGATTCGAACCATGTGGTCTTATTCAGTTACAAGGCATGCGATATGGATTGGTACGTTCCCTATTTTTTCTTATGCATCATATTGGTAGTACCAATTTGAGCTGCCACCATCCTAGGTGCTAGTCGAAGGGTAACATAATTTGTCATTCTTTTATATTGGTCAAAAAATTCAATAATTTTCTAGGCTTGGAAATGCTTGAATGCGTTTATCGAAGTCAACTTTAAACTCAATCCTTCTAAAAGTGAAAGTAAACAAATGAAATTATTGCAATCTTACTTCTTTACAAAGTAGCCTTTTGAGCTTTGAACATGTCATCATTCTTACTCTTCTCTAATTTATGTTTTTGAGGTCGGCTGGATTGAAATGGGTAACAACTGGAAAGTTGCTAACTAGGGTGGGCACTGTTTACATGGAGTTGATAAAAAGGAAGACTGGAAAATTGTTATGGAATCATCCTGACAATGGAATTTAAAAACCAGCCTATTTGAGTTCTCTTAATGCCATGGAAATTGGTAGTTTTTGTGTTCTCAAATCCTGTAACTGGCACATCTGTTTTCAGCCATTTTAATTGGATATTAGATGCCTCTGTTTACCATTGGTAAAACCAGAACAGATTGAGCATGCAAACAGAATATTCCTAATAAGATCGAGAAAGTAGGATGTTAGTGAAGTATATGAAAAAATGCCGATAATGTTGTGGAATGTGCTGCAGCCATCTGTCTGTACCACCACCGGTGGACTTGTCGACACAGTGAAAGAAGGCTTCACTGGATTTCATATGGGTGACTTCAGTGTTAACGTAAGGATCTGCTTCTTTTTAAGTTCAAAAACAGTTTATGCAGTGTTGCTAGTCTCGCGAGTTAGCGTAAAAATCCCATTTTTTTCTTTCAGTGCGAAGTTGTCAATCCTGCTGATGTGAAAAAAGTTGTGACGACTATTAAGAGGGCTCTTGCAGCGTATGGAACCCCTGCTTTCGCTGAGATGATTCAGAACTGCATGGCCCAAGACTTCTCTTGGAAGGTGAGCAGTAAACCAATTAAGTGCTCTCTCCCTCTCTCTCTCTCTCTCCCTCCCTCACACACACACACACACACACACACACACACAAAGAAAAAAAAAAACCTATGAACAAGCTGATTACATGTTTCAGCATAAACCCCTGAACAACCTGTTTGTTAGACATCAGCACATGTTTAATATCAGCAACTTACGCTAACTTGCTCTTGCGTATTGCTTTTGCTGGATCACAGGAACCTGCAAAGAAGTGGGAGCGGTTGCTTCTGGGCTTAGAGGTTGCTGGCAGCGAACCTGGAATTGATGATGGAGAGGAAATTGCTCCTCTTGCCAAGGAAAATGTGGCCACTCCTTGAAAGCAATAATATCTTCTTCGTAGTGGGTTAGTGGCATGGGATCCTGCATAAGCTAACGTTATTGCGAGTCTTGTAAATGCGCTAGCGCATGTTTTGTCTAGTAAGAAAGAGCTTGCAGATGAAGGAATTTCTGGTGATAAGAGTCTGATGGGAGATCTATGTTTAAATTAATGAATAAGTGTTTGGTTGCCTTCTGTTCTCTTTTTCTTGTAATTATCAGCAGTGGTGGTGATGAATTTTTCTCGTAATTCCCTTTGATACCGGTTGTCTCCTAATCTTCTTTGCACCGGTCTGATTTTAGCTGCTGAGGTTGGTCTTTGAGTTTGTAAAACATTTGAAAAAAACTTGCTGCACTGCCTGCATGTGTGGATTGGCTGCCTGTAGGTGCGGTATGCGATAAGGGGCCACCCTCATGCATATCGATATGCGCAGATGATCAATTTATGTGGTTAATCTGTATGACTGATGCTTAAGTGTGAGTCGTGACCGATGTATATTTGCTGGTGGTAGAGTAAGACTTTTTTAATACATTTTTTAGTGTCTGGCATGTTAAGGCGCCTCTGCTAGTTGTCTTTGGACAAGCCTCAGGAGATTCTCATTTCCATGTGGATTCATGCTATAGAAAGTTCACGCTATACCATGTGGTACGTGAGGATTTGTGCAACTTTGCATAAAATTCCTGATGGGATCCAGGTTCTGATCCTATAAATTCATGCATGATATCCTATGGTGTTTCTTTTTCCTCTCTGTCTCCTGATAGCATGACAAAGGGACTAAAAAAGGATGGATTCAAAGAACTTGAATCCTATATGACTTGGTCAAGGCGACTCGACCAGGCACCTGTAACATTTTTATTGATGTAGGTAGCAATTAGCTGGCGGATGAGAGAATCCATTAATAGTTTTCCAATTCATCTGTCCTGCCAGCCGGCATCTACCTGCCTGTTCGCTGCCGACGACGGACAGTCCAGAAATGGCCCAGTGTTTTAGCAATCACTTAATGCTTTTGATGGTGATATCGCGCTGAGAACTTCTGACATCTGGAGTAAAAGTTTAGGATAAAACAACTCCGAGGAGAACGAAGGTTTGGCCGGCAACCTCCAAGACCATTCAGCAAAAAGAGCTGAGAGAGAGAAGTGGCGAATTTGGCGACCACGCAAGGGAAGAGTCCTACCTAAATTAGTTGAGCCAACTCTTGGCTTTGAATGCATCTGGCGGATGGGATGGCGTTATTAGACTAGTTTTCCTACATAAAAAAAAAAATGAAGAACTACATAATATTTTTCTGGCTGCAAAATTACAGACATATGACCACCTCAATGAAGCATGCTATTATTGCCAGGGTAATATTCTTTGGATGGGTTCTCAAGCGATACGCTGCAGGAAAGGAGAAGGTAAAAAAAAAAAAAACTCTATATGAGGAAGGAGTTCAAAGGGGCACACAGTAGTTGGAAGTGAAATTGTCTGGCACATCAAGAAGACACGTTGTATAGTTCGTTCTTGACAAAATTCAAAATAGACAAGGTAATCAATAACATTTTAGGAAATAAAAGTTGGCAGACTTAAAACAAGTTTTCTTTTGAATATAAAATAAGTTATAGTTATAAATATACTAAACTAGATCACATAAACATGTGCAATTCCTATGCCCAAAGCTTCATTTCTTGATGGTTAAGTTTCATAAGAAATTTATTAATAAAAAAATAATCAACTTATTTATTTTATTAATACTTAAAAGAGTATAAATTAAATTTTTATAGATATCATTTGCTCTAAAATAAAGTAAGATTATAGATTTATTTTGATACGGGGATAAAATTATCATTACGCTAACATCCGTATATATGGCGAAAAGGTTAGAGCCACTTTCGGTTTCTGACTTGTTAACTATCATGTTTGAAAAAAGATAAACTGTCATGTGATATGACTGTTGAAGCCGCGTATGAGTTAACGTTGGAAGTTGAGGTGGCCCCAACCTCTAAGGCGGCCTCATCTATGGAAGTGGTCCCAATGGCCAAGGCGGCCTCGTCTCCGGACTCGGCCCCAGACTCCAAAGTCGGCTCTAGTCGGCCTTAGCACCGACTTGGCCCTAAGGCAGGCCTCATCTCCGGAAGTGGCCCCAGCCTCCAAGGCGGCCTCATCTCCGGAAGTGGCCCCAATCGCCAAGGCAGCCTCGTCTCTGGACTCGATCTCAGACTTCAAAGTCGGCTCTAGTCGGCCTCAACACTGACTCGGCCCTAAGGCGACCTCATATCTGAAAGTGGCCCCAGCTTCTAAGGTGGCCTCATCTTTGGACTCGGCCCCAAACTCCAAAGTCGGCTCTAGTCGGCCTCAGCACCGACTTGGCCCAAAAGCAGCATCGTCTCCGGACTCAGCCCTAGACTCCACAGTCGGCTCTAGACTCCAAAGTTGGCTCTAGTTGACCTCAGCACCGACTCGGCCCCAAGGCGGCCTCATCTTCGGCCTCGGCCCCAGTCGGCCTTAGCACCGGCTCGGCCCATTCGGCCTCAGCACCAACTCTAAAGTCGGTCTCCTCACTGACTCCAGAGTTAGTATCAATGCCATCATCGGTCTCGACGCCAACACCAGAGATGGTCTCCGAACCTTGGCAAGACCGAGGTATTTTAGTACCTCACTAGGATCAATCTTCATCCCTTCAACATAAGCGCCATTGCTGCTTCAAATCACACCAGATATCTTGAAGGATGAACCACTCTGATCATAAGGATCGCAGAATGAGCTTCCCAAAATAAAAACGGGAGCCAAATATAGCACTCCATCCATGATCAACGAAATTTTAAATTTCCGATAAAGCGCCCATTAGCTTCATCAACTGCTGATCCCGTAACCGTTGGGATTCCAGCCTTATTGGATGCCAACTCTCTAAAATGCACTCAAAAAATTAGGTAACGGCTCATCTCCTCGGCAGCGTACAAATACTAAGTCCTCAGGTACATACAAATACTAAGTCTCAGGACCCCTCAGGTACGCTTTCGAAGGCAATCTAAGCCCAAAGAAAACTCTAGCAAAGGCCATTACTTCTGAAAAATCATCTCAAGAAGGAAGATCCTTCTGCTGGAGCCTTCTTCTCTCTCTAATTGCTGAAGATTTTCACTGACTTAGGCATCGGAGGGTCATTCGCAGGGCCCACCTCCCGTGCTTCCTGCATAAAGACTGCCTTGCAGATCCATCTGGATAGGAGAGCGCTACCTGAATCTCGATGTGCACCACCACCAAGCCAGAAATAGATTTTAGCAGCAATAGATTGGCGTTAGAGGAAGGGCCTCCAGTCCCGTTAAACTTTAATTAAGGAGACAAGGTTCTTGACAAAAACGACGATTCCTCAATGGCCAACCGTAAGAGAGCAACCATAGATGCTCCTGATTAGGCTACCTCTCAAAGGCCTGATCCCACAAACAACACAGCATCCTCGCAGCCATCATCGATCGAGGTTCCTCTACCGCTAGCAGCCCCAGTCACCTAGGACTAATTTGCCATGCTAGTTCAACAAGTTCAAGCCCTGTCACAACTGGTGCAGAGGCTTCATGGAGTTCTTCTTTCTGCTGTATCCACTCAGCAGCTTCCTGGTGGAACAGTCATCCTGGCCCTACTGGTGGTTCCTTCGCCCAATCCATTGGAAGCCACTAGCCTCCAGCGATACCCCGGCCATAAAGAAGTTGAACCGATACAGCAGAGGGGAGGAGTTAGGAGCCTGCCTAGATCCCATCAGGCTCGCTCCTTACCTCCAGTATTCTTTCGCCATGACTTAATGCAGCATTCGCGATCCTCCAGTCCCGTCTCTCCAACTGCTCGGGATGATGGGCTGTAACGATAACTACCTGCACCGAACCTGTTGGCGGCTAGCGCTGTTAAAATGATTATTGATGCCAGATCTTACCAGGCATGGCCAAGCGAAGAGGAGAACCGGTTTGAAAGGGTCCGGTGCGAGGGGCTCACCTCTTCAAATGAGGACATCAAAGAGATACGATGCCTCGAGGATATGAAACTTGGATCACTTCTGAGCAATGAAGACCTTCAAGGGATATAGTATCCCTAGAATATGGAACTTGAATCATCTCCAACCAATAAGACCTTTAAGGGATACAGTACCCTGAAGACATGAAACTAGATTAAACCTCGAATATATTACTAGTGAAGTATGCCTGAACTGAGCCATTTTGCTCATTGTAATAAAACTTTACTCTTCGATTCAAATATTTCTTATTGAATAATAATCTTTCCTGAATTATGGATGAAAGGCAGGTCTTGCCCAATCTTTGAACTACGGGTCTCTTTCTCTGAACCTTGGCAGGGCCAAGTAAAAATTTCTCTATACCTCGGCACAACCGAGCAACATTCTCCGAACCTTGGCAGGGACAAGTAAAATTTTTTTCGTACCTCAGCAGGGCCGAGCAACTTTCTCCGAACCTTGGTAGGGCCAAGTAAAATTTTCTTCATACCTCGGCACGGCCGAATAACTTGCTTCAAACCTTGGCTGGTCCAAGTAAAAACTTCTTCATACCTCGGCACGGCCGAGCAACATTTTTCGAACCTTGGCAGGGCCAAGTAAAAATTTCTTCGTACCTCGGCACGACTGAGCAACATTCTCCGAACCTTGACAGGGCTAAGTAAAAATTATTCGTACTCCAACACGGCGAGCAACATTCTTCAAACTTTGGTAGGGCCAAGCAACTTTCTCCGTACCTAGGCAGGGCCGAGCAACTTTCTTCGTACCTTAGTAGGGCTAAGTAAAATTTTTTTAAACAACAATCTCCGTACCCTGGCAAAGCGAGGTAAGATTCTTTTCAAACCTCAACAGGGCCGAACAATTCTCGATACACCAAAAAGTTTCTTCAATCAAATCAAGCCATTTGGAACTCTACTCCCTATGCCCGAACCTACGCTTCGGATTAAGGAGTGGGGGGCATGTGATACGAGGTAAACTTATCATTGCGCCAACATCCGTGTATATGGCAAAAAGGCTAGAACTACTTTCAGTTCCTGACTCTTTAATTATCTTGTTTGGAGAAAGATAAACTGCCATATAATATGGCTGATGAAGCCGCGTATGAGTTAACAGTGGAAGTTGAGGTGGCCCTAGACTCTAAAGTTGGCTCTAGTCGGCCTCAGCACCGACTCGGCCCCAAGGCGGCCTCATCTCCGAAAGCGGCCCCAGCCTCCAAGGCAGTCTCATCTTCGGAAGCAGCCCCAACCACCAAGGCGGCCTCATCTTTGGACTCGGTCAACTCTAGTCGGCCTTAGCATCGACTCGGCCCCAAGGCGGCCTCATCTCTGAAAGCAGCCCCAGCTTCCAAGGTGGCCTCGTCTCCGGACTCGGCCCCAGATTCCAAAGTCGGCCTCAGCACCGACTCGGCCCCAAGGTGGCCTCGTCTTTGGACATGGCCCCAGACTCCAAAGTCAGCTCTAGTCAGCCTCAGCACCAACTTGGCCCCAAGGCAGCCTCATCTCTAGCCTCAGCCTCAGCATCGACTCGGTCCCAGTCGGCCTTAGCACCGACTCCATCATCGGTCTCCTTACTAACTCCAAAGTTAGTATCGATGCCATCATTGGTCTCGACGCCAACACCAAAGACAGTCTCCAAACCTCGATAGGGCCGAACTATCTCAATACCTCGAAAGGACCGAGCTATCTTTGAACCTTGGCAGGCCGAGCTATTTCAGTGCCTAGGAAGGGTCGATCTATCTTTGAACCTCGGTAGGGCCAAGCTATCTTAGTACCTTGCCAGGATTGATCATCATCCCTTCAACGTAAGCGCCATTGCTGCTTCAAACCATGCCAGGATATCTCGAAGGATGAACCACCCTAATCGCAAGGATCACGGAATGAGCTTCCCAAAATGGAAATGGAAGCCAAATACAGCACTCCGTCCATGATCAATGAGATTCTAAATTTTCAATAAAGCGCCTGTCAGCTTCATCAACTGCCGATCCATGTAACCATTGGGATTCTGGCCTTATCGGATGCCAACTCCCTAAAACGCGCCCAAAAAATTAGGTAATGGCTTACCTCCTCGGCAGCATACAAATACTAAGTCCCAAGATCCCAGGTATGCTCTTAAAGGCAATCTAAGCCCAAAAAAAACTCTAGCAAAGCCATTACTCCTAAAAAATTATTTCAAGGAGAAGATCCTTTTGCTGGAACCTTCTCCTCTCATCTAATTGCTAAAGATTTTTACTGACTTGGACGTGAGAGGGTCTTTCACAGGGACCACCCCCTATGCTTTCTGCGTAAATACTGCTTTGCAGGTCTATTCGGATGAAAGAGCACTACTCGGATCCCGACGTGCGCCGCCACCAAGCCGAAGAACGGATTTCAGCAGCAACATTATTATTATTATTATTATTATTATTGTTACAGACGGGTGATCACACTAGTCTAGGGTGAGTCAAGCCTGATATATCAGAATACAAAATCTGGGTAAGAACCATAGGACAAGAATCACCTGGCCTCCATAACCAGGGACCAGAGGGTGGGCAACCTAAGCAGCAACCCAGTCAGCTACTGAGTTTGCTTCTCGGTAAACATGCCGAATCTGGGCACTATAAGCCTGACAGAGCATAGCCCTGATGTCACATAACAGAGGGTTGATAGGCAAAGGATTGCCTGAGTCCTGCCGGAGCCAGCGGACAATAGTAATAGAGTCTCCCTCAATAATAAGGCTACGAATGCCCAAACTGCGGATAACATAGGATATGCCAGCCCACGCAGCATATAACTCAGCTAGCGGCATAGAAAGGTCTAGAGAACCAAATCCACCAGCAATAAGCAACGATCCATCC
The DNA here is from genome assembly GCA_900491605.1 of Calamus simplicifolius. NCBI lineage: Eukaryota > Viridiplantae > Streptophyta > Magnoliopsida > Arecales > Arecaceae > Calamus > Calamus simplicifolius. The sequence goes on along the minus strand of UESW01001615.1, from coordinate 125,758 downwards.
GAGCCACGGATCACAAAAGTTGAACCAACCAATCGACCTTGAACACTGCCATCAAAGTTGATTTTGACAAACCCTAGTGAGGGGGGTTCCTAGGAGACAAAGACCGTACACCGATTCGCTGCGGAGGCAGCAGGGGATCCCCATATGCTAGGGCTGTCAGAATCATGGCCTGATTGGTGGAGTATGTACTCAGAAGAAAGGGAGAGAGCTGTCTTAACAATCATGTAGGGAGGGTCAACCACATCTGCAAAATATGCCGATTCTGAGATAGCCAAACCTGATAAGCAATGTAAGCACCAGTGGAATAGAAGCGACGGGTGCCCGTACACATATCCTGCCGAATCCAACTCAAAAAAGAACTGCGAGATGGAGTACTGCTATCATCCCAGAAGTGATAACCTGCTATCTGCCAGACTAATCTCACTCTACTGCAAGTGAAGATATTATGGTCAACAGTCTCCTCCTCAAGCCCGCAAAGAGGGCACGTAAGCTGGATCGCCATGCTCCTACTCGAGAGTAGGGAGCAAGTAGGAAGACAGTCCCAAGCCATCTTCCAAATAAATAGCCGGACTCTATGGTGAATGGGAAGCTTCCAAATCCAAGACCCATCCAACATCTGCCTGATCTGAGGCCTATACTCCTGCATAAGATCCCTGATCGGAGCACGAGTCATAGAGGATTTCCTCCATAGTCTGACGTCCGAGGCATGGTTCGAAGTAAGAGGAATGAAGGAAAGCTCCGCACCAAAAGGAGTAGTGACACGGGAGGTATGCCAGGTAGTGTGATTCTGAGCAATTAAGTCAGAGACTCTATACTAGTAGCAATGTCAGTGCTAACAAAGGTAGGCCACCGGGACAAAGGAAGATCAACCTGTTGGCCCAGATGACAACCCAAGAGGGGGGGGGAGGGGGGGTGAATTGGGTTCTTTAAAAAATTAGCCTTTTAAAATAGTTTGCTTAGATTAATGAAGGCAAATGCAAAAACAAAATGCATCAATAGATAGAGATAGAGATAGAGTAAAGGAACACGGCAAACACAAAGATTTTATAGTGGTTCGGTGTATCCAACACCTACGTCCACTCCCAAGATTCACTTGGGTCCACACTATAATCTTCCTTGATTACAGCCGAGTTGTTTTACAAGCTCACAACTCAAACTTGTTGTTTTCCCGGGATCACAACGAACCCAGCGGTTTTCGGGCTCACCAGCACAAAAACCCTAACACAAGCTATACCAAGCTTGTACCGAGGTAAGACTACCTCCACTAGTTCAATCCCCCAGATTGAACTAGACACAAACAAAGAAATATGTTTTTCAAATACAAAGCTCCTCAATGAGCAAATAATCAAATAAATAACAAGGTTTAGAAAAGCCTGATTTGTAGTTGGTTGGCTTTTGAGCTTTTCTTCTTTTCTTCTTTTCTTCTTCTCCTTGCTAGATTGAATCAAGCCTCAGCTCCGATTCTTCACAGTTGAAGCAGTTGAGAAGGGTTGAAAAGCAAGAAACTGATCCTCTTTCTCCAATTTGGGAAATCCACCAAAACTTTGATTTGAATGCCTTGGATTCCTCTTGAGCTTTTTGGAGTGGAGTGGATTTGAGCTAGAAGGTTTTCCTCTTGAGATTCAGGCTCTCTCTTTTTCGGATTTTTGAAATGGGATTTCTCTATTTCCGTTTTTCCTTTCTTTTTCCGTTTTTTTTGAATGATAGTCTTCCCTTTTTATAGATTTCTTTCAAACCATTTTTGGAAGAAAACTATCCGTTGGAGTGTACCTTGCAACAAAATATATCCGTTAGAAATAAGGTAAAATAGAAATATTACCGTTAGAGCTGATCTGGCAATTTGATTTTTCGTTCCAGGTGGGTTGGAGTCGACTCTAACTTTTCTGGAGTCGGCTCTAACTCGAAACACTTAAAACGTTATTTCTGGAGTCGTCTCTGACTTTTCTGGGGTCGACAAGAAACTTTTCTGGAGTCGACTCTAACTTACCCGGAGTCGACTCTAGGTCGGGGCCAGAAAAATCAACGTTCTGCTTCTTCTGTGAGAGTCGGCTCTAACAGTCTCGGAGTCGACTCTAACTTCCGTGCCAGATCCGGAGTCGGCTCTGTGATTCTCGGAGTCGACTCTAATGTCTGCAATCTTACCTAGACATTAGATTCGATCCAGAACAGATTAACTCCTGATTTTGATCATTCAATCGACTTATAATCTGAAAACTTAATCAAAATCATTAGAGCCTCAATTAGTTATACTCAAATAGTTTTGTTAATCATCAAAATCATCAATTGGGTCAACAATCTCCCCCTTTTTGATGATAACAAAAACTTTGAGTATATGCATTCAAAAATTCATTCGAACTAAAGATTATAGTCATTTTAAAGCTTAAAACATTTTTAATGAAGGATTTGATGCCAATATTCAAAGTAAACTTTTAAAATTGTGCATGAGTTCTATATAAGCCATCAATTATGAACATTTAAACTAAATGTACAGAAAATTGCAATTAAGCTTGTTGTTAAGCTCCCCCTGCATTGAATAGCTCCCCCTATATAAAATCAAATTTTAACTGATTAAAATTTCAAGTTTCTTGCATAAACAATCATTTCTTTTGAAGATTTCAATCTTTCTTTCTTTGCATATTCAACCATCTCTCCCCCTTTTTTGTTATCAGCAATAAGGAGAGTTTAGATAAAGAAAGTTCAATAAGACATAGGGATTCAAGCAGTCAATATTTGAAAATGTGAAATTGCATTTCATAAGTAAGAAACATTACATAAGTTGATTCAGTACATTCCAAAATGAAATACATTAGATACTCAAAAATTCCTAAATACAAACTATCAAAATCAAAATCAAGGTCAGATATGTTTGAATACAATTTTCTTCAAGTGACCTATGATTTCCATTACATCATCTTTTTGTAAAATTTTCAAGGCAAGCTTCAATCTGTGAGACTGCAAGGTCAATCAGTTGACCAGTTGCATGAACACATAAGATCCCATCAGCAATCCATCCTTTCAAAGATTTTGTGAAGTTCAGCACCAAAGGATTCAACAGAATTGCTTATGGAAAAGGAGATCATGTCCAGTCTCGAATTAAGTTCTTCTTTTAGCTGATTGAAGTCTTCTTTTAATTGATTAATCTCATGAGATCTCTGACTATCATATTCAGCAAGCAAAGCTCTCAACTGACCAATCTGCTCATCAGAGAATCTCCCAGAAGCAGTAATAGACTGATGTGGAGGAGAGGGAACTGTGCTCGGTCCGGCCTCTGAAGGTCCAGCTGTAGATGGTCCCGCAATAAATGGATCAGGGACTGATGGTCCCGCAGTGGATGGTCCAGGGATATCTTCTACTCTGGCCTCTTCTGCTCTATCTCTCTCAGCTCTTTCCTCTCTTCCTCCTTTCATCCAGATACCATTTAACTTCTTGAAGCCCATCCGATGAATAGTAGAATACTATAATAGTCAGTGTGCCTTAATTTTCTTAGGGGTTCATTCTCCATAATAGCACACCTTGGCTTCTAAAGATTAATGTCAGAATCATACCATATGGCAGTGTAGATCTTTTCTTTGTAGCAGCCTCTGCCATATATCCAATCATCATGCCAGCTAGGTTGACTGGCCTTCCAGTAATTATACAATCCATCAAAAGAATGTCTCGCTCCGAGACGTACTCAAATCTACCAATTTTGGAAAAAATTCTTCCACATATGTTGTGTAGTAACCTGAGTTCCAGATTTAATTGATTTGCAAGGATTTCCTCAAACTCGGTTACATCCCTCCCTAACATTCTTGTCAATGCTCCACTTCTATCATCATGTTGATATTCCATAATACCGATTGTGGGCATTTCCAATAATTTCCAAGATTTCAGCAGTTATTGTAACTCTTGTTCCTCTTACTATACTGATTAAACCGCCTTCTCCTCTACTTAAACCATTGTAAAATTCTCTCACTAAGGCTGGATAAGTGGGGATATCTAATGAACAATCTTTTCCCACCCCATTTCTTTCAAACATCTTCCTATGTGAAGCCCTTCCGACTCAAAGAAATCAAAATTGACCTTTCTTCCAGTTGTAATAGTCTTACCGGCTAGTTGATCAACTTTGGGTGAAGAGGGTGAAGGAGGGGAATCTTCTTGAGTGGCCGAAGAGGAGGATGGCGAGGGTTGCCTCCGAATAGTGCGTCGCCTCGTGGGAACGGACGCTCCACCGACGAAACCGCGCCTCTTAGGTGCCATTGAGAAGATTGGAAAGTTAATCAAAGGTTTTGAGAAGATTGGGGAAGTTGGAAAGGCTTTGGACTTTGGAGGTTTTGGGAGACGGATGGAATGATTTGGGGTCGACTCCGCCTTTTTATTTTTGACCTAGCTCGACTTAGAGTCGACTCCCGAAAACTGGGTGTCGGCTCCGAACCAGAAAGTCTGTCAGCGCTCGAATTAGAGTCGGCTCTACAAAAGCCAGAGTCGGCTCTAATTGCTTAGACAGAACATCAAAAACTAAGGTGTCGACTCCACAAACTGTAGAGTCGACTCTAACAGTTTCAGAGATAAAAAATCAAGTTTCAAGGATCTGAAACTATTCAAATTAATCATCAAATTCTAGATAAATGTTCCTTAGCAATTGGGGAAACAATGAATCAAGATCTAGATAGATTTCCTTATTGAATATCGAGATTTTTCAAGAAATTGATGAAATCTAGATAGTTGTCCTTAAGAGTTTCAGAAAACTATTCCAAAGGATCACAAACTCCTAATTCTCCTCTAAGATAACAAAATCTCTCTTCACTTAAGGGTTTTGTTAATATATCTGCCAGTTGTTCTTCAGTATTCACATAATCAAGACAAATTTCATTATTGGCAACATGTTCTCTTATAAAGTGATATCTAATTTCAATATGCTTTGTTCTTGAGTGTTGAATTGGATTTTTAGTTAGATTGATTGCACTTGTATTATCACATCTTATAGGTGTCTTATCAAGTGTGATACCATAGTCTTCAAGTTGTCTCTTAATCCATAGGATTTGAGCACAGCAACTTCCAGCTGCAACATATTCTGCTTCAGCAGTAGATAATGCAACCGAATTTTGCTTTTTGCTAAACCATGAGATTAAGTTACTTCCTAAAAATTGGCATGCACCACTTGTGCTTTTTCTATCTAACTTACATCCAGCATAATCAGAATCAGAATAAGCAATCAGATTTAATGTTGAGTCTCTAGAATACCATAAACCTACATTTTTTGTTCCACTTAAGTATCTTAGAATTCTTTTAACAGCAATTAAATGTGATTCTTTAGGTTCAGACTGAAATCTAGCACATAAGCAAACAGCAAACATTATGTCTGGTCTACTTGCAGTTAAGTAAAGTAGGGATCCGATTATACCTCGATAATATTTTTGATCAACCTTCTTACCTTCTTCATCTTTGTCCAGCTTGCATGAAGGACTCATTGGTGTTCCGAGGGGTTTGATTGATTCCATACCAAACTTCTTTAGAATTTCTCTTGTGTACTTTGTTTGGTTGATAAAGATTCCCTCTTTGCTTTGTTTGATTTGGAGTCCAAGGAAGAAATTGAGTTCTCCCATCATGCTCATTTCAAATTCTCCCTGCATTAACTTAGCAAACTCTTGACATAGAAGATTGTTAGTAGCACCAAATACAATGTCATCAACATAAATTTGAACTACAAGTAAATCTTTATCTTTTCTTTTCAAAAACAATGTTTTATCAACATTTCCTCTTGTAAAATCATTTTCAATCAAAAATTTACTTAGTCTATCATACCAAGCTCTAGGTGCTTGTTTCAAACCATATAAAGCTTTGTGCAATTTAAAAACGTGATTTGAAATTCATGATCTTCAAAACCGGTGGTTGTTCAACAAATACTTCTTCATTTATTAATCCATTTAAAAATGCACTTTTGACATCCATTTGAAATAAATTAAAGTTCATGTGACATGCAAATGCAAGTAATAGCCTAATGGCTTCTAATCTAGCTACAGGTGCAAAGGTTTCATCAAAATCAATACCTTCTTCTTGATTATATCCTTTTGCAACTAATCTAGCTTTGTTTCTAATTACTATGCCATTTTCATCTAGTTTATTTCTAAAAACCCATTTTGATCCTATAACAGAATGATCTTTAGGTCTTTCCACTAATGTCCATACATTATTTCTAGTGAATTGGTTTAATTCTTCTTGCATAGCTAACATCCAATTATTATCTTTTTCAGCTTCTTCAATGGTTTTAGGTTCAATTTGAGAAACAAATGCAAGGTGATTACTAATATTTCTCATAGATGATCTAGTTCTTATTCCTTGAGATGGATCACCTATAATCAATTCCTTGGGATGACTATAAGCGTATCTCCAATCTCTTGGTAGATCTATATCATTATGATTAGTATTAATATCATCAGCATTAGGCGAATCATTATCTTTAGCTTCTTGTTCATGATCTGAAGATACATCAATATTAAGTTTTTCAAGATTGTTTCGAGAATGTTTGTATCTTCCTCATCATCAATCCTTTTGGAACTTGATGCTAAAGATTCATCAAAAACTACATGAATAGATTCTTCAACAATTAAACTTCCTTTATTGAACACTCTATATGCTTTACTAGTTGTTGAATAACCTAAGAATATTCCTTCATCAGATTTTGCATCAAATTTACCTAAGTTATTTTTACCATTATTATGAATAAAACATTTACAACCAAATGCATGAAAATATTTAATGTTGGGTTTTCTATCATGCCATAATTCATAAGGTGTTTTCTTTAAAATAGGTCTTATTAAGGCTCTATTTAGGATGTAACATGCTGTGTTAATAGCTTCCGCCCAAAAGTATTTCGGGAGTTTACTTTCACATAGCATGGTACGGGCCATGTCTTCTAGAGTCTATTTTTCCTTTCAACTACTCCATTTTGTTGTGGGGTCTAGGTGCAGAAAAATTATGATTAATACCATTTTCATTGCAAAAACTTTCAAATAAGTGATTTTCAAATTCAGTTCCATGATCACTTCTTAGAGACACTATGGTAGTGTTTTTCTCATTTGTTACTTTCTTGAAGAATTTCATGAATATCGAGAAAGTCTCATCTTTGTGAGCTAAAAACATTACCCAAGTGAATCTAGAGTAATCATCTACTATCACAAGACCATATTTCTTTCCTCCTAGACTTGTGGTTCTAGTTGGTCCAAAAAGGTCCATGTGAAGTAGCTCTAATGGCCTAGAAGTTGAAACAATATTTTTAGATTTAAAAGAACTTCTCGTTTGTTTTCCAAACTGACATGCATCACATATTTTGTTATTTTCAAAATCTAATTTAGGTAGTCCTTTTACTAAATCCATTCTAATTAGTTTTGAAATCAGGTGTGTGCTTGCGTGACCTAATCTTCGATGCCACAACCAACCAATCTCATTCATATTAGCATTATTAGCAACTAAGCAATGATTATTAGTAGACAAATTGTCTAAGTCAATCAAGTATACATTGCCATTTCTATTTCCAATAAAAACAATGCTATTATCAATGGGATTAGCTACTGTGCATATAGAAGATTCAAATGATACTTTAAAACCTTTGTCACATAATTGACTTATACTAATTAATTATGCTTTAAACCATCAACATAAAGTACATTTTCAATATATGTGGAGGGAGTTATTTGAATGTTACCAAACCCCAAGATTTGGCCTTTGCCATTGTCGCCAAATGTAACAACTCCTCCTCTCTTTTCTTCAAGGGTGATGAATTCTTCTTTGTCACCCGTCATATGTCTTGAGCAGCCACTATCAAGATACCACTTTCTCTTTGATCTTTGGCCACAAGACATTCCTGCAAAAAATCAGACTTTATGTTTAGGTACCCAAGCTTTCTTGGGTCCTTCATGGTTAGTAGCAACAAAATTGTTCCTTTCGGAACCCATATTTTCTTCCTTTAATATTTAAGTTTTTATTAGGTTTTAGAATTTACATTCATAAGATTTATGTCCTTTTTGATTACATTTAAAGCATGTAAAATTACTTTTGCAAAAATTTTTCAGTGATTTTTGTTTTCAAAGTGTTATACCCTAATCCGGCTTTGTCAAAAACTGCTTTTTGACTATTAATAACATGTTAATTTAGTTGAGCTTAAGGTAAACTTATCAACTATGTTCTTATATTTTTCAACCTCTTTCCTTAGTTTATCATTTTCATTTGAAATTGATTCTTTTTCTTTTAAAATTTCATTTTCAGATTTAAGTTTCTTAACTTCATTATTAAGATTTTCCTTTTCTTTAATGAAAGTTAATTTTCATTTTTCAAAAGCTTGTATTTCTTTTTCAAAACCTTGAAATCGCCAACAAGTTCATTAAAAGCATCAAAAATTCATCAAAGCAAATTCATCGCAAGGGTTATCGGAACTTACCTCATCGTTGTCGTCCGCCATAAACATACGTTTGCGACTTCCTTTTGTTCTTCTTCTTCGGAAGAAGATTCCTCGCTGTCACTCCAAGTCGCCACATAAGCCTTCTTTTTCTTTTTGTAGGCTTTCTTCAATTTAGGACATTCATTCCTAAAGTGCCCCGGTTTATTACATTCATAGCAAGTCAAGGGGTCTTTCTCTTTTTCTTTGTCCTTGTCCTTGTTCTTATCCTTTTCTCCTTCCCACTTTGCTCCAAATTTCTTCTTGTGGAAGGGTTTCTTTCTCCTCATGAATCTTTTAAATTTTTGCTAAGAGAGCAGTCTCATCATCATCATCATCATCATCGCTGCTGCTCTCTTCTTCTTTTGCAGCTTTGAGGGCAATCATTTTCTTCTTCTTTGTGTCCTCCTCTACATGCTGCTTCATAGTCAGCTCATGGGTCATAAGAGATCCTAGAAGCTCCTCTAAGGGTAAAGTGTTGAGGTCCTTGCTTCTTGGATTGCTGTCATTTTTGCTTCCCATGATCTTGGTAATGACCTAAGAATTTTTCGAACAAGTTCAGAGTTAGTATATGTCTTACCAAGACTTTTAAACCATTTACAATATCTGTAAATCTAGTGTACATGCATGCAATGGTTTCAGATTGTTCCATGCTAAACAACTCATATTTATGAACAAGAATATTAATTTTAGATTCTTTACTTGGTTGGTACCCTCATGGGTAACCTCTAATCTATCCCAAATCTCCTTTGCGGAATTACAAGTGGAGATTCTATTAAATTCATTTGCATCTAAGAGCAATATAAAACATTCATGGCTTTAGCGTTAAGCTGTGCCATTTTCCTATCATTATCATTCCAGTCCCTTTCGGGCTTAGGAACAATAGTGCCATCAATAACATGTGTGGGTGTACTAGGTCCATTAATTATAACACCCCATAGTTCATAGTCAGAAGCTTGAATGAATATCCTCATTCTAGCTTTCCAATATGAATAATTTGAACCATTAAACAGTGGAGGTCTATTCGTAGAATGACCTTCAGCAAATGATCCAACTTGAGCTGCCATTTGGATCTTTAGCTCTTGATCGTGTGATCAAAATCTAATGAGCACTAGCTCTGATACCAATTGTTGGCCCAGATGACAACCCAAGAGGGGGGGGTGAATTGGGTTCTTTAAAAAATTAGCCTTTTTAAAATAGTTTGCTTAGAGAATGAAGGCAAATGCAAAAATATAAATGCATGAATAAATAGAGATAGAGATAGAGTCAATGAACACGGCAAACACAAAGATTTTATAGTGGTTCGGTGTATCCAACACCTACGTCCACTCCCAAGATTCACTTGGGTCCACACTATAATCACCCTGATTACAGCGAGTTGTTTTACAAGCTCACAACTCAAACTTGTTGTTTTCCCGGGCACAACGAACCCAGCTGGTTTTCAAGGGCTCACCAGCACAAAAACCCTAACACAAGCTATACCAAGCTTGTACCGAGGTAAGACTACCTCCACTAGTTCAATCCCCAGATTGAACTAGACACAAACAAATGAAATATGTTTTTCAAATACAAAGCTCCTTAATGAGCAATAATCAAATAAATAACAAGGTTTAGAAAAGCCTGATTTGTAGATGGTTGGCTTTTGAGCTTTTCTTCTTTTCTTCTTCTCCTTGCTAGGTTGAATCAAGCCTCAGCTCCGATTCTTCACAGTTGAAGCAGTTGAGAAGGTTGAAAAGCAAGAAACTGAACTCTTTCTCCAAGTTGGGAAATCCACCAAAACTTTGATTTGAATGCCTTGGATTCCTCTTGAGCTTTTTGGAGTGGAGTGGATTTGAGCTAGAAGGTTTTCCTCTTGAGATTCAGGCTCTCTCTTTTTCGGATTTTTGAAATGGGATTTCTCTATTTCCGATTTTCCTTTCTTTTTTCCGTTTTTTTTGAATGATAGTCTTCCCTTTTTATAGATTTCTTTCAAACCATTTTTGGAAGAAAACTATCCGTTGGAGTGTACCTTGCAACAAAATATATCCGTTAGAAATAAGGTAAAATAGAAATATTACCGTTAGAGCTGATCTGGCAATTTGATTTTTCGTTCCAGGTGGGTTGGAGTCGACTCTAACTTTTCTGGAGTCGGCTCTAACTCGAAACACTTAAAACGTTATTTCTGGAGTCGTCTCTGACTTTTCTGGGGTCGACAAGAAACTTTTCTGGAGTCGACTCTAACTTACCCGGAGTCGACTCTAGGTCGGGGCCAGAAAAATCGACGTTCTGCTTCTTCTGTGAGAGTCGACTCTAACAGTCTCGGAGTCGACTCTAACTTCCGTGCCAGATCCGGAGTCGGCTCTGTGATTCTCGGAGTCGACTCTAATGTCTGCAATCTTACCTAGACATTAGATTCGATCCAGAACACGATGTAACTCCTGATTTTGATCATTCAATCGACTTATAATCTGAAACACTTAATCAAAATCATTAGAGCCTCCAATAGTTATACTCAAATAGTTTTGTTAATCATCAAAATCATCAATTGGGTCAACACAACTAACCACGTATCCCTAAGCACATATCATGCGTTACCTGTCACCAACCTTGTTTTTGTTAAAGATGTAATCGATATTTTCATGAACTAAAATGGTATAGATGGTAACTACTAAATTTTATTTTATTAAAAAAATTAAAAATATAGTTTAGTAAAAAATTAGGTGCAGATATTATATAGTTACACTATAAGAAAATAGTAAATAGTGATGAAAGTTAGTGACGAAAATTTTTGTTACTAAATTGTGATGGTTTAGTAATGAAATAGTGACTAAAATTAAAATTAGTGACAAATTGCTCTATCCATCACTAAACCATTACTAAATTAGTGACAGACAATCAATCCATCACTAATTTAGTGACGAATTACCCTTTCATCATTAATTTTATGATGGATGAGGTCATCCATCACTAATTTTGTGACGGATTGGTTTGTTCTTCACTAATTAGTGACGAATTATCCTTCTATCAATAATTTAGTGACAAATGACCTATATCCGTTACTAATTTAGCGATGAATTACACTTCCATCACTAATTTAGTGATGAAAGGACAATCGGTTATTAAATTAGTGACGAATTACTCTATTCGTCACTAAACCATCACTAAATTAGTGGACAAACCAAATTGTCACTAATTTAGTGAGGGATATAGGCATCTGTCACTAATTTAGTAACGATTGGCTTTTTCATCATAATTTTTTTTAAAAAAATTAAAATAAAAATTAATAACGGATGCAAATCCGTAACTATTTCGTTACTAAAATAGTGAATAATGATCTTGTTCATCATTAATCTAGTGATGAATTAATTATTTTATTTTAATTTTTTTTAAAAAATAAAATAATTTTTCCACTTATTACGTGGGTTTTGAGTATGAGTTAAATTTAGTCCTATATCGACTCTCATTCAAAAAAAAAAATGAGCAATTGGAAAGCTAGCGCTCTGAAACCGAACCAATTGGATGGAGGCTGTTGCACAGCTAAAAATCCATTCCATTCCTCTTGGTGGTTCCACGGAAAACACGAACACGCGATGGTGCATGGTGGATAAAACTGTTCGAGGGCAAGCAAGGCTCTCACGTGAACAGCAGCTTTGCAGGTGTTTGAAGCTAGATAGCATGACAGCAGCCTAGCATGGGCATCCTAGGTAGAGCAATTTGTTCAGTAGCGTGTGGGGTATTAAACTATTCGGGGGAATTTCTATTTGCACCGCTCCGTTTGCTTGTGCACCCTTTTCACTTTTTTTTTTTTTTTAAAAAAACAGCTCTCCCCTCGGCCCCACCCGCTCCCCTCTCCCTTTCAAACGAACAAAAATTAATTGCTCAATCAATCCATTGAGTCTTTATTTAAAGATATTTTAACCCTTAATTGAACAATGGATAAGAAAGTAGAGATTTGGAAGGATCTATGAGCAGAAAGGTTCGTTTTTTTGACTTGTATCGAATTTTTTTTTCACGGTCTATGTCTTGTTCGGCCAACTAGGGCCGAATAGCTTCTGTTCGGCCACACAGGACCGAACAAGGGGATGGGGTTTAGGGTTTAGTCTTAGGGTTTAAATTGATTATTTTTTGATCGTGTAGAGCGATGCTTCAACCGAAGGCAGCATGATTGGCTCTGAATGTATGATGGATTACACAAATGAATTTACAACTTACGAGGTCTGATAATTTTGATTGCAATATTTTATTAGTATCTCAGACGATGTGTAAAATTGTTTACTGACATAAAACTTTTATTGTGTAGATATTCAAGAGGAGAGAAGACTTGTGCAATTGGTGTCGGAAAGCTAAGAGGAGGAATGGATTTGTTGTTATTATTAAACTTATGATTCGGGTACTGATAGCAAGAAACCAATAATTGTACTTGCTTGCAAGAGGAGTGGTACCTGCAGAAGTAAAAGCATAAAGGAAAGGGATCAAAGACCAGAGCCAGTGGAACTAAGAAGCGTGAATGTCCTTTTGCATATTAAGAGGAAAGAAATTGGACACTGTACATGATTGGATGTTAATGGTCATTTATGGATTGCACAATCATCGGCTGCGAAGCATCTCGAGGGGCACTCATATGTTGGACAATTATTAAAGCAGAAGACTTCATTGTTAGTGGATATGTTGAAGACTTTGGTTCGGCCAAAGGCCATATTGTCCATATTGAAGCAAAGGGATGCTCTCAATGTTACGTGCTTGAAGACGATCTGCAATGCACGACAGAGGTGTAAGGTTATAGAGAAAGCTGGGAGATCTCAGATGCAACATCTTTTGGGTAAATTATCCGAGTATAAGTACATTGAGTGGCATAGGAATTGTATTGAATCTGATGTTATGCGTGACTTGTTTTGTGCTCACCCTGGCAATATAGATTTGTTACGTGCATTTCCTCGTGTTTTGATAATGGATTGCACTTACAAGACGAATATATATCGTCTTCCTCTCTTAGAGATTGTGGGGATGACATCAACTAACCTCACATTTTATATTGCTTTTACATACATAGACTCTGAGCGGGAAGATAACTATACATGGGCATTAGAGAGATTGCGCAGCGTCATGGATGCTGATGTTCTGCCTGAGGTGATAGTTACAGATCGAGACTTGGCTCTATTGAATGCAATTCAAAAGGTATTTTCTACGGCAACACATTTGTTATGTAGATGGCATATTAGTAGGAATGTTTTGGCCTAGTGCAAAAAATTATTTGAAACGAAGGAGAAATGTGATAAGTTTATAATGAGTTGGAATATACTAGTGTTGTCAACCACAGAAGACGAGTATAACGATCGCTGGAGTGCACTCCAGGGAGAGTTTTTACCTATCCAGATGCTTTACGGTATGTGTCAGATACTTGGCTGAGCAAGTTTAAGGAAAGATTATCGCAGTATGGACGGACGCATGTAGGCACTACGAAAATGTGACGACTAATAGATATTACAAGAAATTGATTAAGTTTATAAATTTATAATTTAATTGTGTATTTGTTATCTAACTTTTATTTAATTATATTTACTTTACTAGGGCTGAAAGTGCACATGCAAGGCTTAAAAGATAGCTTGGATTAAGACAAGGGACTTTCGAATCATCTTGGACAAAAATTCATAGTTTGATTGAGTTGTAGCACAGTGACATCAAAGCCTCATTTGAAAAGAGTTTGACAGTCGTGCAACACAACTTCAAGCCTGCTGAATTCAAAGAACCGTGAGGTTTTATATCCATAACCGCATTAAATCATATCCTTACCCAAGTGAACCGAACTAATTCAGTTGGGATTGATAAATCAGTTTGTAGGTGTGTTATTCGACGCATGCATGGATTACCATGCACTCACAAGATTGTGCGGTACAGAATGGAAGGTCGACCTATTCCCCCTAACTGCATAGATCCTCATTGGAGAAAACTTGATATGGTGCCAGCTTCAAATGTGCAAATTATGATGCTGAGCTGTGAACCAGATTTGGATATAATTGCTAAGAAATTCAAGCAGTTAGATAGGGCTTCTAAATTGCAGATGTTAGGAAAATTGAGAGAGATTGCAAGCCTAAATAATACTTCTCTTGAAGAACCTGCAAAAAGGATGATCGGTTCATATGGCTGCACTTCATTGAAGGTTGATACGTCTACTCGCCGTGATCCTTCTGCCTTTGAGTTGATTCCCTCTGGACAAGATAGTTACTCACCTGGTACAGGCACCCCACTACTCTAGTGCAAAAGAGGCAACCGAGGAAGAAGGTAATAAGCATGGAGTATCGGGTGTATCGGGGTGCCGATGTGTGCACAGCCCGTGCTATTTATTATTAGCCGTTTATTATTAGCATGCGATATTTTGTAATATCATTCGATATGGATTGCAGGTTTTCATTCTCGAACCAGTTCATATAAGCCAACAATCTACATTGATCAAATTCCAGATGGGTTAAGGCCGTTCATCCAACATATCAAGGACGTAAAACCTGATGGCAACTGCGGATTCAGAGCAATAGCTACTGACTTGCTTGGATTTAGAGAGGAGGATTGGCTCCATGTTAACAAGGATTTATTATATGAGTTGCAAAGTCATTCAGAGCACTATCGCGCTTTATTTGTTGTTGAAGGGAGGTTTGACGAGATCGCTTAAGCATTATCATATTTTGAGAATTGTCCACTATCTGACCAATGGATGACGTTGCCAAATATGGGGCACCTTATAGCATCCTGCTATAACATTGTCTTATACCATCTCTCCTTGCAACAATGTCTTACATTCCTACCTTTTAGATCGGTGCCTCTTCCTCTTCTATCCCGCAAAGACATTGTAGTAGTATTCGTAAATGGCATTCATTTTGTTGAGGTATTAATTAAATGTCTCTTACTCATCCTTAAATGACTCATAAATCATTTTGTTTACAAATTTATTTATTTTGTAGGTGTTTCTGTCAACCCGTTCTGCCAATAGCGAGCAACTTGCAAAGATATCATTTACCTTTGCGTCCAGATGGGTAACTTTTTATGAATCTAGGATTCAACAGTTAAACAAATGATATCGTCAAATTTTTATTAGCGAGACTGTTGAGTTGTAGATTGCAAGTTTTATCAATATACAAAGTTGTATAATGTTTGAAATTTTTATATATAGTACATTCTTTTTTTAGTTGACTGACCGTGCCGATGCGTGCTAGTACATATCGTGCCCGTGCTGGGGCGTGCCGATGCATATCCAAGAGTGTCAATTATCAAGAAGTTTATGGAAGTTGACATCACACCTCATTGTTGATTGGTGTGTCATTAATTGTCTTTGTTGATTGATGCCATGACCTCGTAAATTCAGTAATCCACACCCACGGTCCGGCCGATCGACCCGTGATGGAATGTGCCGATGCGTGCCGGCTTGTGCTGGTGAGTGCCGGCCCGTGCTGGAGCATGTCAATGCATGCCGGGGCATACCGTGCCCGTGTCGGGGCGTGTCGATGCATGTCTAGGAGTGTTAATTATCATAAAGTTTATTGAAGTTGATAGCACACCTCATTGTTGATTGATGTGTCATTAATTATCTTTGTTGATTGATGCCGGGGCGTGCCGGCACATGTCCAGTTTATTTGTCGAACTCCACCACATAATTAGCGAGATTATTATTAGCATGCAATTGTTTACTAATTTATAATTAGCGAGACTGTTAAGTTGTATATTGCATTTGATATTAATTTTCAAATATGGATTCTGAATAAAAAAGAACATTTAAAGGAAACTCAAACTTTCATTCAAATTTCAATGTATTTTACAAAAAGATGTGCTAAAAGCTAAAAAAATACATATGGTACATCATCAATCCCCATCTCATCGTCATCGATGTATGTACTGCTGTAGCGATGCATGATTAGGGCCAAGTACATCAAGTTACCTAATAAAATATGCTGACCCTGCAATACATATGACATCTGAGAAATAACATCGTACAGGACGATCCCCTGTGATGTAACCTCTTTTCGACCCATATGTAGAATACTGGTGCAAATGTTAATGGCATTTGCAATACGTCGCCCTTGCATGCCAACATTAACATCATCGGGACGTGATCGGGAATAGATACTGGATTGGCTCTCTAGGGGATAAACTGCCAAGTGCGTTATACGAGAATATCAATCTATATATGCATACAATCTGATGGTCAGGTCACCGAATGGCTCCTGCTCGATCAGCTCAGCAGGTGATCCTTTCACCTCTCCCACATTTGATCATAGAAGATGTATCGGATGCGGTACGATGCTGCTGTCGATCCTCTGCTGGCTCGCTCAGGGGCTAGTGGCGCACGAGGGATTGTCTGTATCCTGCCGAACTATTGTAGAACCCTTTTAGGATGATAGGGTTCTATGACATCTAGGTACTTCAGGCATCCCTAAAGAATGCAATATCTAGGAATGGACGATCCTCTCAAATATGATGATGGGGATCCCAAAGTACTTGCAACAGATAAATCCTAATCAGTTTGATAATATATGGTAAATCATTGAAATATACAAGCGCATGGTCTAAGGTACATACCTCAACAACCCTTAAAACATCCAAGGACTCACATAGAATCACTAAATAGTCCATCGTGGTACGTGGTGGACTGCCGGGAATCCATCGGTGCATGCGGGGCATAGCATCAGTAAAATCCAGGGCTGGATGAGGAGTAAAAATGAAAATTGCTCATAAATCCATGCCTGGAGCAGCATCATATATCCACCAATCTGTTGAACGGATGCCCTAGATGGAATCCTCAATGCCGATAAATGAGCCAAGGCACTAGCACCCTAGGCATATGTGCTCACCCTATCCAAATCCCGAAGTAGAGAAAGATAAGCTGTAGGCACCCTCGTCCCGCTCTTATCAACAAAGAGTGTGCATCCTAACAAAAATAGAAATACCCTCGCGCTGCACACTCTATCCTATGGTGGCATCTCTATCAGATACAACATAAAAATGACTCTTCGACCACTCTAACCTTACAGACTGACCGTGTATTGATAACACCTCCTGACGTGCGTCTACCCGTGACACACCCAACAGCTCCACTAGTAGGTCCTCAGCATCTCGATCACTCATCCTATCACATGACAGTGACACTGAGGCACCTATGACACTAATCCCTAATATGGTGGCAACATCATCCAACGTGATCGTCATCTCACCAAAGGAAAGATGAAAGGTGTTCATCTCGAGCTGCCATATCTCTACGAAGCCCGAGACAAGAATCTTATTGGCAAACCGATAAGAGCAGTACACTAGTTCAACCAGGCCCAATTGCTGAACTAATGCTCTGAACCTCCTATTCGATTGCCCCGATGCCCACCACTGCCACTCACCTACCTTGGTAGCATGGTTCATGCACTTCAATGGGGCTCGTTCCTGTAAAATATAAATGGATAACATGAATAAATTATATAACAACATCGTAATAATGCATTAGAGAAATACACTACAATAACAAACAAACAATACCTGTTGCCTCCAGATGGAGGCTGCTATATGTGTCTTGAAACTACTAAGGACAGACTCATCCTCTGGACCGCCTGGATAAGGCTCATCAGCTTCATCATCAACATCCATGGCTGGGATGTTGTTGTCCCAGATAGCAACCCAAGAGGGGGGGGGGGTTGAATTGAGTCTTTTTAAAATTTAAACACTTTTGAAGAAAAACCCCAAACTTAAAATAAATCACAGATATGCAACAATTAAAACAGAATATGCAATGAGGAGATGAAGAGGAAGAGATAAAGAGTCAAGCACTGCAAACACAGAAATTTTATAGTGGTTCGGTGTACCTACACCTACGTCCACTCCCAAGTACCTCTTGGGTCCACACTATAATCAACCTTGATTACAGCAGAGTTGTTTTACAAGATCACAACTCAAACTTGTTGTTTTCCCGGGCGCACAACGAACCCAGCTGGTTTTCAAGGTTCACCAGCACAAAACCTTACACACAAGCAATTGCTTGCACAAGGCAATCTGCCTCAACTGATTCAATCACCTGATTGACTCAGTCCACAAGAAGAATAAGAATATTTGATACAACAGCTGCTCCTTAAATGAGCAAATAAGACAAGTTAACTATTCAAACAAAGAGATAGAAATAAAAGCCTGATTTGTAGATCTCTATGGCTTGATTCTTCTCCTCTTTCTTGCTTTTGAATGGATCTTCCTTGAGTATGCTCTTGAAGCTCGGAAGAACAGATGAAGAACAGGAACTAGGGCTTACTCGTTTACTTCTTCAAACTTAGAAATCTCCTCAAAATGAAAGTGTGAAGACTAGGGATTTCTCTCTTTTCTTTCAGGAATCAATACAATCTTTCCTTTGATTTTTCTTCTGATTTTCTCTTGGATTTTTTCTCTTTTTTTTACTCTATTTTCCTTGTTTTTTTTTCTCACTTTAAACGGTCACATCCATCATCCTTTTATAGATCCTTCCAATACTAAGAATAGATGAAAACTATCCGTTAGAATCAAAATGGAAGAAAAGTTAGGAACAAATAAGGTAATAGCCATTGAGATTTAAAGTAAAAAGTAGGTTTAGAGACGTTCTGACATATCTGAAAGTCGTTTCTGACAAACTGGAGTCGACTCTGACTTTCTGGGGTCGACTCTAACTTGAAATCCCCAAACAGCCCAATTTGGAGTCTGCTCTAACTTTTCTGGGGTCGATACATTTTTCTTCTGGAGTCGACTCTAACTCCTCAGGTGTCGACTCTAATTTGAGACCCGAAAAATCATCTTTCTATTTTTCTGTTGGAGTCGACTCTACAGGTTCCAGGTGTCGACTCTAGTCCGTGCCATTTTCCGGAGTCGACTATGTGATTCTAGGTGTCGACTCTAATGTCTGCAATCTTACCTTGACATTAGAATTAAACTCCGAACTTGATTTCTCTCGAGATTTTGATCATTTAAACAAGTTATAAACTGAAACACTTAATCAAAATCATTAGTAACTTCATGAGTTATACTCAAATAGTTTTGTTTATCATCAAAATTAATAATTGGGTCAACAATTTTCCCCTTTTTTATGATGACAAAAACTTTGAGTATATGCATTAGAATTCATAAGCATTGTAAACTTTATCAAGACTTTAAATTTGTTCAATTTAAGAAATAAACACAATTTCAAGATAAGCAAAATTGATTAACATGAACTATATATATATATATATATATATATATATAAATTACGCTCCCCCTGCATAATGTAACTCCCCTTTCTCTATGCATATTTCTTTTATGTATTCTCATTCTCTCTCTCCATGATACCATTTATTCTTTCTCTTATGCATATACAATACTTCTTTTCTCCCCTTTTTTGTTATCAACAAAAAGGTAAAAAAAATTATATAAAGAATTTTAAAGTGATGTTCAGATTCAGAATAATTGAAGAAAAGAGTAAATATCCTAAGACTTTCATTCATTGCAACCATCATTGTATCAATCATTCAAACATTTTTCATTACATCAAAACATTACATTACATCATATACCAAGATATAAAGGAGTAAATATCCTAAGTACAAGCTATCAACATAATATAAAAGCTAAATTTGATTTGATAGAAACTTAAGGGCTAAATGGGATTTGACTTGAGTTGGCTTGGGTAGGCATCAATATAGGAAGTAGAAGGTCAATCAAGTGTGTTTGTAGACAATTCTCTTCAAATGACCTATTAACTCCATAATCTCATCTTTCTATGATTTCTTGAAGCCTTCAAGACACTCCTCAATCTGTGTAATAGCAAAGTCTATATCCCTTCTTAGTTGTCCCGTGGCATCAAGATAAGCTCTAGATCCATCTGCGATCCCTTCCAGCCTTTCAAAAATTTTGTAAAGCTCAGTGGATAGGGTATCCACAGATCTGTCCAAAGAAGATGCAATCACATCAAGCTTAGCAGAGAGCTGCCTCATCTCATCTATCATCTTTGAATCATGCTCAGTCAATAAGGCCCTGAGCTGATCAAGCTGCCTTTCTGAAAAGCCTACAGACTCAGCCAACAAACCCGATGCCACCTGAGGGGGTGAAGAAGTGCTCGGTCAGCAACAGATGGTCCAGCAACTGATGGCCCAGGAACATCCTCATCTCTTGCCTCTTCAACTCTGGCTTCATGTCCTCTCCTTTGCCACTGGCCATTAACTTTCTTGAAGCCCATTCTATGAATAGTGGAGATGCTGTAGTAGTCAGTATATCTGAAATTTCCTTGCAATTCTTTCTTCATTATCTTTACACCTTGGCTTCTGAATACCAGTGTGAGAATCATACCATATGGCAGTGTAGATCTTTTTTTTTGTAGCTGCCTCTGCCATATAACCAATCATCATTCCGGCTAAATTTACTGGTTGACCAGTGATGATACAGTCCATCAGTAGAATGTCTCACTCCGAGACAAACTCAAACCTTTCAATCTTAGGAAAAAGATTCTCCCACAAATATTATGAAGTAATCTGAGTTCCAAGTTGAGTTGATTTGCCATTACCTCTTCAAACTCAGAAACTTCTCTCCCAAGCATCCTAGACAGGGCTCCACCTCTGTCATCATGCTGACATGTAGTCAAACCAACAGTGGGCATCTTCAGAAGATTCTCTAGTAACTCTGTAGTGATTACCACTTTGGTTCCATGCACAAAACTCACAAGACCTCCTTCCCCTCTACATAAATCACTGTAGAATTCCTTCACGAGGGCAGGGTAGCTCGGAACATCTAGTGAACAAATCTTTTCCCAACCCATTTCTTTTATTTGTCTCCCTATAGAAAAACCTTCCGACTCAAATAAATTAAAATCTACCTTTCTTCCCGTAGTGATAACCTTCCCGGCCAACAAGTCTACGTGGGTGGAAGATGGAGAAGCCTCCGAAGTAGAAGAAGTGGAAGACGAAGAACTAAAAGAAGATTGCCTCTCGGTTCTTCGAACGGAACGTCTCCCCGTGGGAACGGCCGCACCAAACACAGATCCTCGCCTTTTGGGAGCCATGGAGGTCAATGGAGGTTGGAATCAAGGATTTTGAAGAGTTTGGAAAGTTTGGAATGCTTTGGAGAAGGATTTGAAAGGGATTGAAGAGGGATTGGGTCGTTTGAAGTGTCGACTCTGCCCTAATAAAGTGACGATTTTTCACTTAGAGTCAACTCTTGCAAAGTGGGGGTTGGCTCTGAACAAAAAATCAGTCAGCGCTCGAATTAGAGTCGGCTCTGCAGAAGCCGGAGTCGGCTCTAATGAGCAGACAGAAAACTCTAAAGGTAAGGTGTCGACTCAAAGACTGAAGGTGTCGATTCCACAATAGTTTCAGTGAAAGATTTTCAAGGATCTGAAACTAATCAAATTGATAATCAAAATCTAGATAACTTCTCCTTAATAATTGGGGAATCAATGAATCAAATTTCTAGATAAATTTCCTAATAAGTGTAAAAGATTTTCAAGAAATCTATCGGAATTTAGATAGTTATCCTTGAGAGTTTCAGAAAATCATTCTAAAGGATCACAAACTCCTAATTCTTCTCTAAGATAACAAAATCTCTTCTCACTCAAAGGTTTGGTAAAAATATCAGCCAATTGATCATCAGTGTTCACATAATCAAGACAAATATCATTATTAGCTACATGTTCTCTAATAAAGTGATGTCTAATTTCTATGTGTTTAGTTCTAGAATGTTGAATTGGATTCTTAGTTAGATTGATTGCACTAGTATTATCACATCTAATAGGAATTTTATCAAGTGTGATGCCATAATCTTCAAGTTATCACTTAATCCAAAGGATTTGAGCACAGCAACTTTCAGCTGCAACATACTCTGCCTCAGCAGTGGATAGAGCAACCGAATTTTGCTTCTTGCTAAACCAAGAGATTAAGTTATCTCCTAAAAATTGGCATGCACCACTTGTACTTTTTCTATCTAATTTACATCCATCATAATCAGAGTCAGAATAAGCAATCAAATTAAGTGTTGAGTCTCTAGAATACCATATTCCTACATTTTAGTTCCATTTAAATATCTAAAGAATCGATGGCTTCCGTGTGGGTAACAGTCGGCCTGACGCTTCATTTTCTCCGGGGAAGTCGGCTCGCCGGAGGCCTTCACCGGCGATGAAGATTGCTTCTGGATTGGCTAAGGGAAAGGCTGTGTTGGTGATGGAATCGGGGGCCCTTGCTACTGAGAAGGATGGCGTGCCGGCGCTTGATGGGTGTGCCGGCACTGTTCATTCTGAACATTTAGTAATGGAGGCTGAAATGGGTGATAATTTGGGTGGTGGAGAGGCTATTACTAAACTTTCAGCTAATCCATTCGCTGCACTGGCATTGGCTGCTGAGGGAGAGGTCCAGTTGGGTAGCAAGGATGCCTATCCAGCTCCTCTCAAGCGACCAAGATCGGAGGTATCGATGCCACCAAAATCTATTTCTAAGTTGGATAAGCATAAAGGTAAAGGGAAGGTTCATTTTGCCAGGAGTGTGGGGGGGTCCAGAAGCTCTCCTTCCCAGGCGAATCAGCCTCCTTGTAGTCAGGATGGTCCCCAGGTTCAGGCGGTGTCACATTCTGAAGGGAGAGATGGATCTACTGTGATTGATGATGTCTGCACTCAGGGTCCCCAGGTTGATGAGGAAGGCATTGCTGGGGTGGGCCAATCGGCCTCTTCTTCTTTACTATCTCCAGTAGTCACTTCATCGGATGGGGATATTGTAGATTGTGTTATGAAGGAGGACCAGGGAAGGGTCCCAGTTTCCTCCACCTTGTAAATGAAGATTCTAGTATGGAATGTTCGAGGAGCCCGAAAGCCTTCGTTTCGCTCCTCGTTTAGTAGATTATTGCTGTTACATAAATTTGATATTTGTATTCTCTTAGAAACCAGGTTGTCGGGTGATAGTCTTGCTCGATTCGTAGACAGATTGCCCGATCCTGGTCTTCTTATGCTGTGGAGGCTGAAGGTTTGGCGGGAGGCATGCTGGCTATCTGGCGTGATGCTGCTGTTACGATTGATGCCTCTCATCAATGTAACCAGCTTATTAGCCTTGTTGTTACTGAGGGGACTTCTGATCCTTGGCTTCTATTAGCAGCTTATGCTAGTACGGACTATCGGGTGAGAAGGGTTCTCTGGTCTGAGCTGCTCTCGCTCCTTGCTCAGGGGCTTCCGACTATTGTGGCGGGGGATTTCAACTGTATCACTGAGGCTAAAGAGAAACGTGGTGGTCGTCGTGTTACTGGCTCAGCTGATATTGGAATTCAGAACCTTTATTGCTTCTTCTGGATTGATGGACTTGGGATTTGGGGGGCCACAATTCACTTGGTGTAACAATCGTCAGGGGTCGGCCCGGGTCTGGGAAAGACTTGACAGAGCTATGGCTAATCCTCAGTGGCTCCAGAGGTTCTCGAGGGTATCTATCTCTCATCTGCCTCGGATTGCTTCTGATCACTGCCCAATTATGATTTCCACTGAGGTTGATCAGCTTATGCGGAAACAGTTTAGGTTTGAGAAGTTCTGGACAGGCTATCCTGCTGCTCGTTCCATTATTTCTCAGATCTGGCATACTCCTGTTAGGGGTAATGCTGTTTATCGGCTTTCTCGCCGTCTAAGGATGGCAAGACAACGGCTGTCCAGATGGAACAGAATGGAGGTGGGGGATCTGGTCAGACAAGTTGAAAGTGTTGAAGATAATATCACTATCTTACAGACTAAGGAGGATCAGGATGGCTTTCTGGTTGATTCAGATATGTCGGTGCTGAGGGAGCTGCTTGCTCGTCATCACTCCCTTCTCCGTCAGCAGGAGATGTACTGGTGGCAGCGGTCTAGGGTCCAATGGATTTGTGATGGGGATCGCAACACCAGATTCTTTCATCAGGCCACCCTAAAGAGGCGGGCTGGCAATAGGGTTCGGAGATTAGTTGATGATGAGGGGAACGTTCGGGAGGATTTCCATTCTATCCGGGATCTTCTTCTTCATTTCTTCCAGTCTAGATGGACGGAGTCTTCAGGTGTTGGTGGTCCGGTTGTTCAAGTTCCGGAGGCCAGGAAGGTCTCCTCTGTGGATAATGACATGCTTATTCGGACGATTTCTGCTGATGAGGTTAGGGAGGCCCTTTGGGAGCTCAGTCCGGATAAGGCCCTGGTCCTGATGGGTTCCCGCCTTCTTCTTTCGTCACTATTGGGACATTATCGGACAGGAGGTTGTTCAGGCCATCTTGGATGTTTTCCATGCTAGACATATTCCTTTGGATTGGAATCAGACTTATATCTCCTTGGTGCCAAAGCGTGTGGATGCTTCCCTCCCGCAGCACTTTCGGCCGATTAGTCTTTGCACTACTTTGTACAAGGTCTGTGCTCGTCTTTTAGCTAGCCGCCTTGCTGTGGTGATCCCTCGCCTCATCTCTGTGGAGCAGGGGGCTTTTATCAGAGGACGGTCTATTTCTGATAACGTCCTTATAGCCCAGGAGTTTATGCATGACCTTCAGCGTGCCCCGGTCAGCCGATGCCTTATGGCAGTTAAGCTTGATATGGAGCGTGCTTATGATCGTATGTGCTGGGGCTTCTTGTATCGCACTCTTGCGGAGTTTGGGTTTGATGGTCTGTTTATTGAATGGATTATGACCTGTATTGAAAGGCCCTCCTTTTCTCTGATCGTCAACGGTAGCCCGACTGAGTTCTTCCGATCCTCAGTGGGTCTTAGACAAGGCTGCCCTTTATCTCCATTGCTGTTTATCTTGGCTGCGGATGATCTTTCTCGTGCTTTATGTCAGGCTCAGATTGATCGTCGGATCACTCCCTTTATGGCAGAGCCGGAGGGGCCCTCCGTTTCTCACCTCCTTTTTGCAGATGACTGCATTCTGTTGGGCAGGGCTTCTATTGATGATGCTACGTCATTTCATACTATTATCCAGAGCTATTGTCAGGCCTCGGGACAAAAGGTCAATTTTCTCAAATCCTCTATATGTTTCAGTCCGAAGACCCCCAGGACCACCAGAGAAGTTATTATTCAGCTGTCTGGGATTACTGCTCAGGTGGATAAGCTTATGTATTTGGGGATTCCCATAACTGGGAGACGTCCCCGATGTTCTGATTATGCAGCGATTGAGAGGCAGGTTCGTCAGCGCATAGAGGGATGGCAGGTCTCTAATCTCTCGATGATGGCCAGGGTCATTATTATTCGCTCGGTTCTGTCCTCTCTTCCCTTGTATCTTATGTCGAGTGCTGCTATTCCTATTACCTGCCTGAAGAGGATTGAAAATGCTTTCGTGACTTTTTGTGGGCTTCTATGCAAGGAGGTCACGGGATGCATCTTTTATCTTGGGATATGGTCTGTATGCCTATCCAAGAGGGTGGTCTTGGTATTCAGTCTCTTATTACTCGTCGAGAGGCCCTTCTTGCTAGACATGCTTCGAGATTCCTTATGGAGCCGCATTGCCTCTGGAGTTCGCTGATGCACTCGAGGTATGGCGATTGGTCGTCTGACTCGTCTATTTCTCCGCCTCGTGGTTGTTCCTCCTTCTGGAAGGCGGTTTGTCATTATGGCCAGACTATTTTGGAGCATACATCGTGGATGATTGGAGATGGCTCATTGGTCAATGTTGTCCAGGATTCATGGTTTGCTGAGCTTCCTCTTTCTAGGTGGCCAACCTTCATCAGCATTGATGTCCCATCTAACCTAAGGGTTAAGGATTTGATCTCCTCTGATCCCCCAGCTTGGCATATCCCTTTGGTGACCAGCTTCTTTGGATTGGATCTCTCTCGCCGGATTGTCTCGATGCCTCTTATCTCTGAACACTCTTCGGACACCAGGATCTGGCAGAGAACTTGTCTTTCTAAGGCTCCCTCTAGGGATCTGGTCAACTTGTTTAGGACTCAGTCCCAACGTTCGGCTAACGCAGCTTGGATTTGGAAGCTTCCTATTATCCCCAGGGTTCAGCTGTTCATTTGGAAGCTTTTTGGGACTGTCTCCCTACTTGTGGTCTTCTTTCGCGTAGGGGCTTATCTATTCAGCCGACCTGTCCTTTATGCTTTCTAGAGGAGGAATTTACAGATCATGCTATCTTTGGTTGCCCCAGAGCTAGACAGGTTTGGATCATGATTGGTTACATTAGAAGCCAGGATGACCTGGACTCTCATCATTCTTCCTTTCTCTCTGATCTCCGGGAGGGCTCCATTCAGAAGAAAGGTTTGTGGGCGACTACGGCGTACCAGATCTGGCTGTCCAGGAATCTGTTCATCTTCACTGGACAAAACCTTTCTACTCTTAGCATTGTGAGGAAGGTTAGACTCTTGATGGCGGACTATGCCCGTGTTGGCTTTGACACCTTTGGCCTCTGGGGTTCCCCTGCTGCTTCGGCAGCGAACCGGCAAACGGTTTTCATTTCTTGGGAACCCCCTCCTCCAGGGGTGGTTAAACTCAACTTTGACGGGAGTGTCCGTGGTAGAGCTGCTGGATCTGGTTTTGTTATCCGCGGTTCTCTTGGTGGTTTATTGGCTGCTGGAGGATTTGGCTCTCTTGACTCCTCTGTCCCCATGTCTGAGCTCCATGCGGCCTGGGTGGGTATTTCCTTTGCTGTTCGTTCTCTTCACGTCCAGAGGCTCTTCATCGAGGGTGATTCCATGACGGTCATCTCTTGGTTGAAGAAGAAGACTTGCCCTTCTGGTCATACCAATCCGATCCTTAGGGATATTTGGTCTTTGCTGTGGGAGGTCGATGATGTCCAGATCCGCCATATCTTCCGGGAGGCCAATGCGGCGGCGGACTGGGTTGCATCCTTTGTGGCCCAGCATGCTGGTCGTGGACGTGGAGGGTTGGCGATCCCTGCCCTATTCCTTTGAAGCAAATTTTGTACTTGGATCTTTCTGGCTGACTCGCACTAGATGAATCGCCCGCTTGTACCAAAAAAAAAAAAAAAAAAAAAAAAAACAGCAATAAAATGTGATTATTTAGGTTCAAATTGATATCTTGCACATAAACAAACAGCAAACATGATATCAGGTCTACTTGCAGTTAAGTAAAGTAGAGATCCGATCATACCTCGGTAATGTTTTTGATCTACTTTCTTACCATCTTCATCTTTGTCCAGCTTGCATGAAGGACTCATTGGCGTGCCAAGAGGTTTAGCAGATTCCATATCAAACTTCTTAAGTATTTCCTTCGTGTACTTTGCTTGGTTAATGAAAATTTCAGCTTTCTCTTGTCTAATTTGAAGTCCAAGGAAGAAGTTAAGTTCTCCCATCATGCTCATCTCGAATTCTCCCTGCATTAACTTAGCGAATTCTTGGCAAAGAGATTGTTAGTAGCACCGAAGACAATATCATCAACGTAAATCTGTACAACCAATAAATCCATTTCTTTTCTTTTTAAAAACAAGGTTTTGTCAACATTTCCTCTTGTAAATCCATTTTCAATCAAAAATTTACTCAATCTATCATACCAAGCTCTAGGTGCTTGTTTTAAACCATAAAGTGCTTTGTGTAATTTAAAAACATGGTTTGGAAATTCATGATCTTCAAAACCAGGAGGTTGTTCAACATAAACTTCCTCATTTATAAAACCATTTAAAAATGCACTTTTAACATCCATTTGAAATAAGTTGAAATTCATATGACATGCAAATGCAAGCAATAGTCTAATGGCTTCTAATCTAGCTACAGGAGCAAAAGTTTCATCAAAATCTATTCCTTCTTCCTGATTATATCCTTTTGCAACTAGCCTAGCTTTATTCCTAATGACTGTGCCATTTTCGTCTAATTTATTTCTAAAAACCCATTTAGATCCTATTATAGGGTGGTCTCTAGGTCTGTCTACTAGGGTCCATACCTTATTCCTAGTGAATTGGTTTAACTCTTCTTGCATAGCTAACATCCAATTGCTATCTTTTTCAGCTTCTTCTATGGTTTCAGGTTCTATTTGAGATACAAATGCAAGATGATTATTGATATTTCTCATGGATGATCTAGTTCTTACTCCTTGAGATGGATCACCTATGATCAAATCCCTTGGATGATCATGAGCATATCTCCAATCTCTAGGCAGATCTATCATTATGAGCAGTATCAATAACATCAGCCAAAGGTAAATCCTCATCTTTTGCTTCTTGTTCATGATCTGAAGATACATCTAATTTTTCAATACCTCTTTCAAGTAAACTTGTATCTTCCTCATCATCAATCTTTCCCGAACTTGATGCTAAAGACTCATCAAAGACTACATGAATGGATTCTTCTACAACTAGACTCTTCTTATTGAATACTCTATAAGCTTTACTAGAGGTTGAATATCCTAAGAAAATGCCTTCATCAGATTTAGCGTCAAACTTTCCAAGATTATCTTTACCATTGTTATGGATGAAGCATCTACAACCAAATGCATGAAAGTAGCCTAAATTGGGTTTCCTATCATGCCATAGTTCATAGGGTGTTTTCTTAAGGATAGGTCTAATTAGGGCTCTATTTAGGATGTAACATGCTGTGTTAATAGCTTCCGCCCAAAAGTATTTAGGGAGTTTGCTTTCACATAGCATGGTACGGGCCATGTCTTCTAGAGTCCTATTTTTTCTCTCTACAACTCCATTTTGCTGAGGTGTTCTAGGTGCAGAAAAATTATGATGTATGCCTTTTTCAAAACAGAATTTTTCAAATAAGTGATTTTCAAATTCAGTCCGTGATCACTTCTTAGAGACACTATGGTAGTGTTTTTCTCATTTGTGACTTTCTTGAAAAATTTCAGGAATATTGAGAAAGTCTCATCTTTATGAGCCAAAAATATTACCCAAGTGAATCTAGAGTAATCATCTACTATCACAAGACCATACTTCTTTCCTCCTAGACTAGTGGTTCTAGTAGGTCCAAAGAGGTCCATGTGTAGTAGCTCCAGGGGCCTAGTAGTTGAAACAACATTCTTAGATTTGAAAGAACTTCTTGTTTGTTTACCAAATTGACATGCATCACAGATTCGATTATTTTCAAAATCTAAGCTAGGAATACCTTTAACTAAATCCATTTTCAGCAATTTTGAAATTAAGTGTGTGCTAGCATGACCTAATCTACGATGCCATAGCCATCCAATCTCATTCATCTTAGCATTATCAGCAACTAAGCAATGATTACTTGAGGATAAGTTATTCAAATCAATTAAGTATACATTGCCATAACGTTTTCCAACAAGAATAATGCTACTATCAATGGGATTAGTGACAGTGCAAATAGAAGCTTCAAAAGAAACTTTGAAACCTTTATCACACAGCTGGCTAATACTAATCAAGTTATGCTTTAATCCATTAACATATAATACATTATCAACATAGGTAGATGGAGTAATTTGAATCTTACCAATGCCCATGATATGGCCTTGACCATTATCACCAAAAGTAACTACTCCACCTCTTTTCGTCTCAAGGGTGATGAATTGATCTTTGTCACCCGTCATGTCTTGAGCAACCACTATCAAGATACCATTTTCTTTTCAATCCGATGGCTGCAAGACACTCTGCAAAATATTCATCTCTTAATTTTAGGTACCCAAGCTTTCTTGGGTCCTTCATGGTTAGAAGCAATGAATATTGTTCCTTTAGGAACCCAAATCATCTTTCTTTTATCATGTGGAGTTTTACACATATAAGATTTATGTCCTTTGTTTCCACATTTAAAACAAGTAATATTTGATGATTTTTCAGCATGTACAAAATATTTTTCAAAGATTTTTGCTTTTTAAGTGGATTATATCCTAATCCGGCTTTATCAAAAATAGCCTTTTGATTATCCAAAATCATATTTAGTTTGATAGAGCTTAAAGTAAATTTGTCAACAATGGGTTTAAGCCTATCAACTTCATTTTTCAAATTTTCATTTTCTTTCTTTAGAAATTCATTTTCTACAATATGCTTTTCATTTTCTAAAGATAGATTTTGCATTTGATTCTTCAAATCTTTATTCTTTGAGCTTAGATTTGCATAATCATCAATTAGTTCATAAAAAGCACTATGCAATTCTTCAAATGTAAAATCATCTAGAAAACTTGGACTCACCTCATCATTGTCCGCCATGAAGCAGAGATTGGCTATTTCTTTCTTTTCATCTTCTTCGGAACTTGAGCTTTCCGAATCACTCCAGGTAGCCATCATTGCCTTCTTTTTGAATCTCCGGGGGGCCTTTTTGAGTTGTGGACATTCAGATTTGAAATGTCCCGGTTTCTTGCATTCAAAGCAGATTATTTCCTTTTCTTTTCCTTTGTCCTCATCTTTCCTAACAAAGGGCTTTTTCTTTTCAAATTTCTTCTTCTTCATGAATCTCTTGAATTTCCTTGTGATGAGTGCCATGTCCTCATCATCACTGTCATCTTCAGATTCATCAGATTCTTCCTTACATTCTGAAATTTTGAGAGCCATAGTCCTTTTCTTCTTTGACTCATCCTCATTAACATGTTGCTTGACTTGAAGCTCATGAGTCATCAAGGATCCCAAAAGTTCTTCTAGGGTAGAGTGCTCAGATCTTTTGCCTCTTGTATTGCAGTGACTTTAGCTTCCCATGTCCTAGGCAAAGAACGCAACACCTTTCTCACAAGATCAGAGTTATCATAAGATTTACCAAGACTTTTTAAACCATTAACAATGTCAGTAAATCTTGTAAACATATCAGAAATAGATTCACATGCATCCATTTTGAACAATTCATATTTATGAACAAGCATGTTAATCTTGGATTCCTTTACCTGATTGGTTCCCTCATGGGTAACCTCTAATTTATCCCAAATTTCTTTAGCAGATATGCAAACAGATATACGATTAAATTCATTTGCATCTAAAGAACAGTACAAAACATTCATAGCCTTGGCATTTAGTTGTGCCAATTTCTTATCATGTTCATCCCATTCCGTTTCCGGTTTAGGAATTTCCATGCCATTAAGTCTTGTAGTGGGTGTGTGAGGTCCATTGACTATAATACTCCATAGATCATAGTCAAGTGCTTGAATGAAGATTTTCATTCTAGCTTTCCAATAAGAATAATTAGAACCATTAAATAAAGGAGGACGATTCGTAGATTGTCCTTCAGAAAAGGTCGAGCCAACTTGAGCTGCCATTTGGATCTTTAACTCTTGATTGTTAGATCAAGAAAAATGAGCACTAGCTCTGATACCAATTGTTGTCCCAGATAGCAACCCAAGAGGGGGGGTGAATTGGGTCTTTTAAAATTTAAACACTTTTGAA
Source organism: Calamus simplicifolius (assembly GCA_900491605.1). NCBI lineage: Eukaryota > Viridiplantae > Streptophyta > Magnoliopsida > Arecales > Arecaceae > Calamus > Calamus simplicifolius. Next base: position 94,161 of record UESW01001615.1, on the reverse strand, counting down.
GTAAAACCCCAACTTAAAATAAATCACAGATATGCAACAATTAAAACAGAATATGCAATGAGGAGATGAAGAGGAAGAGATAAAGAGTCAAGCACTGCAAACACAGAAATTTTATAGTGGTTCGGTGTACCTACACCTACGTCCACTCCCAAGTACCTCTTGGGTCCACACTATAATCAACCTTGATTACAGCAGAGTTGTTTTACAAGATCACAACTCAAACTTGTTGTTTTTCCGGGCGCACAACGAACCCAGCTGGTTTTCAAGGTTCACCAGCACAAAACCTTACACACAAGCAACTGCTTGCACAAGGCAATCTGCCTCAACTGATTCAATCACCTGATTGACTCAGTTCACAAGAAGAATAAGAATATTTGATACAACACTGCTCCTTAAATGAGCAAATAAGACAAGTTAACTATTCAAACAAAGAGATAGAAATAAAAGCCTGATTTGTAGATCTCTGTGGCTTGATTCTTCTCCTCTTTCTTGCTTTTGAATGGATCTTCCTTGAGTATGCTCTTGAAGCTCGGAAGAACAGATGAAGAACAGGAACTAGGGCTTACTCGTTTGCTTCTTCAAACTTAGAAATCTCCTCAAAATGAAAGTGTGAAGACTAGGGATTTCTCTCTTTTCTTTCAGGGAATCAATACAATCTTTCCTTTGATTTTTCTTCTGATTTTCTCTCGGATTTTTCTTCTCTTTTTTTTCTCTATTTTCTTGTTTTTTTTCTCACTTTAAACGGTCACATCCATCATCCTTTTATAGATCCTTCCAATACTAAGAATAGATGAAAACTATCCGTTAGAATCAAAATGGAAGAAAAGTTAGGAACAAATAAGGTAATATCGTTGAGATTTAAAGTAAAAAGTAGGTTTAAAGACGTTCTGACACATCTGAAAGTCGTTTCTGATAAGCTGGAGTCGACTCTGACTTTCCTGGGTCGACTCTAACTTGAAATCCCCAAACAGCCCGATTTGGAGTCTGCTCTAACTTTTCTGGGGTCGACACATTTTTCTTCTGGAGTCGACTCTAACTCTCAAGTGTCGACTCTAATTTGAGACCCAAAAAATCATCTTTCTGTTTTTCTGTTGGAGTCGACTCTATAGGTTCCAGGTGTCGACTCTAGTCCGTGCCATTTTTCGAAGTCGACTTTGTGATTCTAGGTGTCGACTCTAATGTCTGCAATCTTACCTTGACATTAGAATTAAACTCCGAACTTGATTTCTCTCAAGATTTTGATCATTTAAACAAGTTATAAACTGAAACACTTAATCAAAATCATTAGTAACTTCATGAGTTATACTCAAATAGTTTTGTTTATCATCAAAATTAATAATTGGGTCAACAGATGTCCTCGTCTACTATCTCAGCTGGGGGCGATGGTGCAACAGGAACCTCTGGTGCAATAAAAACCTCTAGCTCAGCATGTCTACCACGATGTCTTCTGGCAAACGTTGTGGGTCTAACCCAGCATTCATATCTGAAACATTGTATTAATTAGTATTAATACACAAGATTAAAATATGAGCAAATTAAAAAATATCCAAATTTATTCTTGAAAAACTTAACTATACCGATTTATAATCAATTTAAAAATTTTACTAAATATGAATTTTTTAAACTACTATATAAAAGTACTTATATAATAAAATAATTTTATTAAAATATGATCTCTGTTTGTCCTTGATAGGCCGAATAGATTATCTTTGTTCGGCCCATTTCTGAACAGAGATCACTCTGTTCGGCCTAATGGGCCGAACAGAGTGTTCTCTGTTAGGCCTTGATGGGCCAAACAGAGACTCGATAGGGCTTTGCCGGAGGGGGACGGAGGGGATGAAGGGGACTAGAGGGAGGGCTAGAGGAGGGCGGAGATGAGGCAAGAAAGGCGGGGAGGAGGCCACATGAAGGAAGGAGGGGTGCACGAAGGGTAGTTAAGAAATATCAATTTTTAGAAGGGGTGCAGAGAGTAATCTGGGAGGTGTTGATAGTAAATTTTTTTTTTTAAAAGAAGGATGCACAGAGCAAATGGAGCAGTGGAAATAGAAATTCGGTGGCCTGGGCTCCCGCATGCCCTTTGGTAAACACACAACCGGACAAGCTGAGCCAATAAATCTCTCCCAAATCCCAAAACCCAAAGGAAAAGGCTTAGGCCCGTCGGAAAAGTCATGCAACAAATTCTTCCGAGGAAGCGATGTCCGATGTATAAAATATTACTGTTGTCATTAATTCGTTAGCACGCATTTTATCAATAATTTATTACTAAATATTTATAATAAATTAGTGTTAAAAGTTTTAGTGACTAAATTTTTATTACCAATTCATTACTAAATTATGATGAAATAATGATAAAAATATTGTTGACATAATAGTAACGGATAGTTCGTTACTAATCCTCATAATTTAGTGACGGACATAGCCTCTTTTCGCAATTATTATTTAGTGACGAAAGTATGTTTCGTCAAAATTTTTTGATGAAATATTTCGTCATAAATTTACCGCTATTATTTTGTGACGAACACTCTTTTAGTCACTAAAATTAGTGACACAAAAATTATAACGATAAACTTTTTGTCACTAATTCATCACTAAACCCAATTTATGATAAAATAATTATTGACCCAATTATTGATTTTGATGATTAATAAAAGACTTGAGTATATTCATTTTGTTACTAATAGATTTAACAAGTGTTTCAGGGATTAAAAATGTTTGATCAATCAAAATGGATAAAGAAACATGTTTTGAATCAATGTTTTAAAGAAACTTTCAAAGTTCAGAGCCTGGAGTCGACACCCAAATAGTCAGGAGCCGACCCCAAGGCGTATCAGAAGGTTTCTGGGATTTTGGCACGGCCTGGAATCGACACCCAAGGTTTCGGAGCCGACTCAACCTGAGATATAGAGAAGTGCATTCTGTTTCAGTTTCTAAAGCCGACACCTAGAATTCGGGAGTCGGCACCTGAGATTTTGGGAGCCGACACCTGAGTTTCTGGAGCCGACTGTAACCTGAGAACAGAGAGCTGGACTTTTCTGGAGCCGACTGTAACCTGAGAACAGAGAGCGTGTTTTATGGACTTTTCTGGAGCCGACACTTACAGTTTCCAGAACCGACTCCCGAAAGCAACGAGCCGACACTTACCTTTCTCAGAGCCGACTCTCCAACAACTTTTTCTTTACTATTTTTGAACACCCGACTTGGAGCTGACACCTGAAAAGTTGGAGCCGACTCCAACCTGTCAGGAACGGATTTTTCATCTATCAGAATGTACTTCAATGGTAAGATTTTTTTCACCTAACCTCTAACGACTATTTTCTTTGTGTGTAGATGAATCCAAACATCTCCAACGGCTATATTTCCCACCTAAAACTTGGATTAAGGAGATCTATAAAAATGGAAAAAAATCGTCCGTGTGAAATAGTGGAATAGAGAAAAATCAAAAAAGGAAAAGAAAATTTTTATGAAAAATCTAAAAATCTTGAGAGAGAAATCGAAAGGAAAGACTCAGAGCTTACATCAACCAATCCAAGAGAGTCCAAAGAGAAATCCAAGGCATTCAAGTTCAAAATCCGAGGATTTTCCAAGTGAAGAAAAAGAAAGCAAAAGCCCTGATTTTTCCAACTTCTCAACTGCAATCTTTGTGAAGAATCTGAGCTGAGGCCTGATTCAACATTTCAAAGGAGAAGAGGAAAAGAAGAAAAGAAGAAAAGCTCAAATCAATTCGCTTCAAACAGGCTTTTCTTACCCTTGTTTATTTAATTGAATATTTGCTCACTTAAGGAGCTGTCTTGTATTGTAAACTCTATTTTTCATAGTTGTTGGCTAATTCAATCAAGGGATTGAATTAGTGGAGGTGGTATACCTCGGTACAAGCTAAGGATAGCTTGTGGTTGGGTTTTGTGCTGGTGAGCCCGGAAAACAGCTGGGTTCGTTGTAATCCGGGGGAAACAACAAGTTTTGAGTTGTGAGCTTGTAAAACAACTCGGCTGTAATCAAGTAGATTATAGTGTGGACCCAAGTGATACTTGGGAGTGGACGTAGGTGTTGGATACACCGAACCACTATAAAATCCTTGTGTTTGCCGTGTTTTGACTCTCTCGCTCTATCTCTTTATTTGTGCTTAATATTATCCTGCACTTAATCTCATTTATTCCAAAGCACATAGTTTTAAAAGATTAAATTTTTTAAGAACCAATTCACCCCCCCTCTTGGGTTGCCATCTGGGCCAACAATTGGTATCAGAGCAAGTGCTCATTGTTTATTTGATCACACGATCAAGATCTAAAGATCCAAATGGCAGCTCAAGCTGGATCTTCATTTGCTAAAGGCCATTCTACTAATAGACCTCCTTTGTTTAATGGTTCAAATTATTCTTATTGGAAAGCTAGAATGAAAATTTTTATTCAAGCTTTAGATTATGAACTTTGGAGTGTAATCACTAATGGACCAAGCACACCCACACACTTGGTGGATGGTTCAATAGTTCCTAAACCCGAAAGGGATTGGAATGAGAACGATAGGAAAATGGCTCAGCTTAATGCAAAAGTCATGAATGTCTTATATTGTGCTTTAGATGCTAATGAGTTCAATAGAATTTCTACATGTATTTCCGCAAAAGAAATTTGGGATAGATTAGAAGTTACCCATGAGGGTACTAACTAAGTTAAAGAATCTAAAGTCAATATTCTAGTGCACAAGTATGAACTGTGTTGGTCCAGATAGCAACCCAAGAGGGGGGGTGAATTGGGTTTTTCAAAAATTTACACTCTTTTAAAATAACCCCAGTGGAAATAAAGACTTAGATTCACAAATTAAATGAACAAGCACAAATAGAGAGTTGAAGATAAAGAGACAATCACGGCAAACACAGGAAATTTTATAGTGGTTCGGTGTACCTACACCTATGTCCACTCCCAAGTACCTCTTGGGTCCACACTATAATCAAACTGATTACAGCAGAGTTGTTTTGCAAGCTCACAACTCGAACTTGTTGTTTTCCTGGGTGCACAACGAACCCAGCTGGTTTTCAAGGTTCACCAGCACAAAACCTATCACCACAAGCTAATGCTTGCACAAGGCTAACAGCCTCAACTGAATCATCACCAGATTGACCTAGCAAACAATATTTATTTTTACAAGATAAACAACTCCTCCAATGAGCAAATATACAATAATGAAACAATAATAAGAGGATAGGAATCAAAGCCTGATTCGCAGATCTTGGTGGCTTCTTCCTTCTCTTCCTTTGATTGGATCTTCCTTCAAGATGCTCTTAAGACTCAGAAGATCAGAAAACTAGGGCTTCTTTCTTCTCTTGAGATTTCTTCGAAATAGAACAGCAAAAGCTTGGAATCTCTCTCTCTTCTTTTGAGGAATCAGTATGATCTTTTTCTTACAAGTTTTCCCTCTTTTCTTTTCTGATAGATCTCAAAGATTTGTCTCTATTCTTTTCTTTTTGCCTCTCTTGTCTTCTTTTTGTGGGATGCAATAAACCCTCTTCTTATAGATCCTGATTAATCCATAAATAGTTTGAAACTATCCGTTAGAACAAGTGTAAGAAGGATTAGATCCATAAATAACAATAGCCGTTGGGATTAAAATAAATAAAGATAAAGTTTAGAGTCGTTCTGACAGTTCTGGAGCCGTGTCTGATATTCTGGAGTCGGCTCTAACTTTTCTGGAGTCGGCTCTAACTCAAAATTCTTTAATCCGCTCGCTCTGGAGTCGTCTGACTTTTCTGGGGTCGACACAAAATTCTTCTTGAGTCGACTCTAACAGTCTGGGAGTCGACTCTAAGTCGTGGCCTGAAAAACTATCGTTCTGTCTTTTCTGTTGGAGTCAGCTCTAACAGTCTCGGAGTCGACTCTAAGTCTGTGCCATTTTTCAGAGTCGACTCTGCGATTCCATGTGTCGACTCTAATGTCTGCAATCTTACCTTGACATTAGATTCGAACCAGAACTTGATTTGACTCTTGATTTTGATTATCAAATCGACTTATAATCTGAAAAACTTAATCAAAATCATTAGTAACTTCAAATGTTGTACTCAAATAGTTTTGTTAATCATCAAAATCCTCAATTGGGTCAACAATCTCCCCCTTTTTTATGATGACAAAAACTTTGAGTATATGCATTAAAAATTTATTTGAATAAAGAATTATAGATATTATTAAAGCCTTGAGACTTCCTAACAGAGAATTTGATGCCAATATTCAAAATGAACTTTAAAAACATACTTGAGTTCTGAGTTCAATTATAAGCATCAATCAAGATGATTTAA